>OY741995.1:428313-663673 GCA_963555575.2 Hygrocybe coccinea | reverse complement strand
CAATTCTATTATAGTGGTATAAGGGTATGTGAGTATGGTTTCAGAACTAAGCTTCAGATTATAGTATAATGGCTTGACACATTTGTTATAAAATTTGAAGCAAAACATCGGACTAAACAGTTGCTAGTGTTTGAAGTATTACTATAACCAAGCCTATTTCATTTCAAAAACAAGCTTCGGACTATGAGCATTCAGACTAAGGGTTTATATAAAGAGCTTATGGTTTTTGAAGCAAAACATTGAACTATAAGCATTCAGCGTAAAGCCTTCCAATACTCCAATGTTTTTTTTCTTTAAAACTTCATAGGCCCTTATAGTAGAAGAATGCATATAGTCTGATGTTTTGCTTCAAAAACCATAAGCTCTTTATATAAACCCTTAGTCTGAATGCTCATAGTCCGAAGCTTGTTTTTGAAATGAAATAGGCTTGGTTATAGTAATACTTCAAACACTAGCAACTGTTTAGTCCGATGTTTTGCTTCAAATTTTATAACAAATGTGTCAAGCCATTATACTATAATCTGAAGCTTAGTTCTGAAACCATACTCACATACCCTTATACCACTATAATAGAATTGAATGAGTTGAAATGCAAGTGATAACTGGATGTGTTGGGGTGAAACCTAACAAGTTTTGACAATGACTAGATGTGTTTCAATATAACTAGATATGTTTTGGGCATGACTGGATGCGTTTTTGAGAATGTGTTTTGAGTATGACTGGACATGTTTTAGGCATGACTGGACATGTTTTAATGTGACTGGACGTGACTGGACATGTTTTAGGCATGACTGGACGTAACTGGACGTGTTTTAGACATAACTAAACATGTTTTAATGTGACTGGACATGATTGGATGTGTTTTAGGTGTGATTGGACATGTTTTAGGTGTGACTAAACATGATTAAATGTGTTTGAGATATGACTGGACATGTTTTAACGTGACTGAATGTGTTTTAGAACATGAATGGCAGCTGACAAATGGTAGCTGCCATGATTGGCAGCTACCACAAATGCCATAGCATCTAGCTTGATTCCGTACAGTAAATTAATCAAGCTGGATGCAGTGTGGCAGGAGGTGACTGAAGTGGATTTTGACATAGATTGTCAGTGGGAATAAGTAGCTTCTCTGAAGGCTGATGGTAAAAGTGAGACAATGTGGTCAAAAGAATAATTTTGTCATTTTGCTATGCCCTGTGCCTTTAATCATGCCTTGAATATTTGCATTTCAAATTATATTGACAAGCAAATGGGTAACTGCCCACTGGCAACTGCCAGAAGAAAGTGAATTGTACTAGCAATTGCAATAGAATGGTTAACTACCCCCCTGGCAACTTCCAGGATAAAGTGAACTGCATCCCATAGCAATTGCAAGGGAATGGTTAACTGCCCCCCCTGGCAACTGCCAGAAGAAAGTGAACTGCACCCCCTAGCAATTGCAAGGAAGTGGTTAACTACCACCCTGGCAACTGCCAGGATAAAGTGAACTGCACCCCCTAGCAATTGCAAGGAAGTGGTTAACTACCCCCCTGGCAACTGCCAGGATAAAGTGAATTGCACCCCCTAGCAATTGCCAGGGAATGGTTAACTTCCCCCCCTGGCAACTGCCAGAGGAAAGTGAACTGAAACCCCTATAGTAATTGCAAGGCAGTGGTTAACTACCCCCCCCAACAATGCCATGACAAAGTTAACTATGCCCCCCTAGCAAGTGCAATGCCATAGTTAACTACCCCTGGCAACAGCCAGGACACAGTTAACTATACCCCCTGGCAAATGCAAGCAGAAAGTCAACTATGCTCCTTGCAATTGCAAGGAGTTATGCACTACGACTTTGTGCCAATTGCAAGGAGATAGTTAACCATTTCACCTGACACTACTGCCAGGTTCCCAGATAATTGCGATGTCAGAAGCTGTCTGCCACGATCTCGGCCTTATATACGACCCCTTGATCAAACTCAACATGCAGTCAGCAAACGGGGAGATTGACCAGTCTCTGGGTCTTGCGAGCAATGTGCCCTGTCGCATTGGAATGATTACGCTCTATCTGCAAATGCATGTCATTCAATCGCCGGCCTACGACATCCTGTTAGGGCGGCCCTTCGACGTTTTAGTGGGAAGCCTCGTGAAGAACTACGCGAATGAAGACCAAACAATCACGATCTGCGATCCAAACTCTCGACAACACGCGACAATTCCCACAATCGCTAGGGGCCCTCCCCGTCATCAGTGTCCTCCTTCTCGACATGCTGCAAAGGATTTTCGCAACTCGAGGAACTGATCGATAGTCAGGGAGAAGTTGCATGATCATTTCATATGATCATAAAAAAGCTACAGCCTCCATAGATGCGTATTCAGTTGTACCACCAGATATGCCCGACCTTCCCTCATCTTCATTAGCCCGTGTATATATCTCAGCCTGCGACTTTCCTGTCGTAGCATCAAATTACAATGCTGATCATATTTCCCCGTATTACCAATTGTCCGATGAACCCCCGTGACCATCTCAAAAACATTCTCTCTCCAACTTTGCACTGATCTTCCTCTCAGCACAGAAGAAGTACAAACCTGTCGCAAAGAAGACCAAGCCAGTTATCGCGGAACTACCTGACAAGTTTCGTATCATTCGATCTATTAAGGGAGATCCTTTAGCTGACATGCCTTTGTTGGATCCCAACCCTCCCCCCTTTCAACCAACCGGTCGCTATACCGAGGAACGACGAATCGCACTAGACAAGGTACACTCAACCAACTTTTTGTGGCCTTCCGAACGCACCTTTTTGCACGATTTCATGTGTAAACAAAAAGATGGTTTCGCATGGACAGATCTCGAACGAGGAAGCTTTTGAACTGACTTCTTTCCTCCAGTTGAATTTCCGGTCGTACCACATACCCCTTGGGTCGAGAAGAATATTCCAATACCTCCTGGGATTTATGACGAAGTTTGTCGCGTTATTCGCAGAAAGATCGAAGCTGGCGTATACGAACCCTCGAACTCCTCATATCACTCGCGATGGTTCATGATATTGAAGAAAGGTGGAGTTTCGCTTCGTCTTGTCCACAGCCTCGAACCTCTTAACAAAGTCACGATACAACACTCTGGTGTTACCCCGATTCCAGAGCACATCGCTGAACGCTTCGCAAACCGTGCCTGCGGAGCAATGCTGGATCTTTACGTCGGATACGATGAACGCCTCATCGCAGAAAAATTGCGTGACCTCACGACCTTCCAGACCCCCTTTGGAGCCCTTTGACTAGTCACTTTACCAATGGGGTGGACTAACTCAGTACCGATCTTCCATGACGACGTCACGTTTATCCTTCAACCTGAGATCCCTGACGTCACAATTCCTTACATCGACGACGTTCCTGTTAAAGGACCACCAACCCGATACATCCGAGAAGACGGTTCGTACGAAACCATCCCACAGAACACAGGTATTCGACGATTCGTGTGGGAACACTTCCAGAACTTGAATCGCGTTGTCCAACGAATGAAGTACAGTGGAGGCACTTTTTCAGGTCTCAAATTGTTTGTCTGTGTAGAAGAGATAATCGTTGTCGGCCATCGCTGCACGTACCATGGTCAGCTTCCCAAGAGCTCAAAGGTCTCCATAATAGAGAAGTGGGGACCATGTCAAAACATCTCCGACATTCGCGCATTCCTCGGAACAGTTGGCCTATGCAGGATCTTTATTCATAACTTCGCACATCGTGCCCATCATCTGAACAAGCTTACTTGCAAGGATGCTCCTTTTGAATTTGGTCCAGATCAAATCGCCGCACAAAATGATCTCAAACAAGCAGTTCTCGATTCTCCAGCACTTCGCGCGATCGACTATAAGTCGGACGCCCCTGTTATCCTCGCAGTCGACACGTCATACATTGCAGTTGGATTCTATCTATGCCAGTGCGATATGGAAGATATGCGAAAACCTTTTTATAATCGATTCGGCTCAATCACACTCAACAACCGCGAACGATGATTCTCACAACCGAAGCTCGAGATATATGGGCTTTTTAGAGCTTTGAGAGCCCTCCGACTTTACGTTATTGGAGTTCACAACCTTATAGTTGAGGTCGACACACGATACATCAAAGGAATGTTGAACAACCCCGACATAGTCCCCAGCACCAGCATCAATCGTTGGATAGTATCGATATTGACATTCCATTTTACGCTTGTACATGTTGCAGGAACCAGTCACGGCCCCAACGGCCTTTCTTGATGACCCCCTCAGCCAGGCGACTTGTCGCAACCAGATGACGATGACTTCGATGATTGGATCGATCGACTATATGGCTTCATGCATCAGATAAATGAAGTCCATGGTACCCGACTACTTTTTATGCTGACACCCTCTTCTGGTTAGGATTTATATTCTGAAGCCACCCTGAACACGCCTTTTCATTGCAACAAGATTGAATGACTCTCAGGAGAAAAGAAGGACCCAACAAAGAAGGGTGATAAACCAAAGACAGTTTTTGTTCCAAATGCAGTTGCCATAGCACCTGCACACAAACAGAAAAACCCTGACACTATGGACATCAATAGAGCTGCACTTGCAGCTGAGAAACTGAAGCAACCGATGTCTGCTGAATGCATGGAGTTGATAAAGACCAGACTTTGCTTCAATTGCAAACAACCTGGACATCTCTTGTGGAACTGCCCATTGGACACGGAGAGAGTCCTCGAGCTGATCGCTGGGCTTGGAAGCTAAGACTAAGACTGAATCTACTGACTACCAAACAGGGCTATCTACTACATCAAACCATGGGAAGGTCACGTGATCACTGGACTAGTGGCCACAATCCACTAGTCCACTGTCATGCATACAATGTGTACGTGTTCTGAACATTGAACAGGAGCAACATGTCTGCTCGATGAACACTGAACCCGCCTTGAGTGGTCAAGACATTATTCAAATCCTCGAAGCCCATTGTGCACAACTCGAGGACAAACTTGCTGCTGCAAAGAAGGATTTTTAAAACAGTTGAAGAACAGCATGCAAGAAGAAATAGAAAGAAGACAAATGGAACGGTGGCCCAATTCGAGACTACCTTCCAAAGAACAACAAGTACAAAGTGTACGATCCGAGTATGCTGAGATGCCAGCAGAAAGGGAACCTGTACATGTTGCGGTTGGGTTACCCAAACCCAACATCGAAAGTGAATTCAATGCTGAAGAAACCATAGTTGCTATTATGAATACCAACTAGTGGGGTGTGGGCCATTGTTTCACATGGCAAGTTACTCATCCCTTTTTGGCCATGAGAACATCACATTTATCAAGATCGAGCATATGTGTACACTGCAGCATTATTATCACTGCATGATATTAAGATAATATTTGCAAAGTCATCTATATGTTCTTCATTACCACAAAGTAATCCTGCCCACGCATCTGAAGCATTGTTCAACACTTGTTGCATTCCTTTGATATCCAATATCTACAAACTTCATGAGGTGGTCATCAGATGGTGTTCACCAAGTTTATCAAAGTGTTCCACGCCATACTTGCATTTATTTTGTTAAAAGATGGCTATTAAATATCATACAACCATGCACATACTTGTTGATATATTTTCACAACATTGTTGTATTTATTTCATATCCAGTGCTGATGTAAGCATTCTGAACAGTCCTGTAAATTTTCTGAACATTATTCGTCAAGGGTGTGGTTTCTGTTTCACAAATTATTTCCATTTAGCTTGGTAACAAAAGACTTGAGCATCTACCATATAGTTGTGAAAGTTTTGTCCAAATCAGTAACAACAATAGAGCTCTGCCCTAGTTGGAACGAGCTCCAGTATTGCAAGTCAACATATCAATTGAGTGAGAGAAACTGCATTGAGGACTAGATAATAATGACAAATGATAGAATGGCAGTGCACTTGGTAGATTAATAACCCAGATACCATTACAATGCCTGACACTTGTGAAAACATTGAAACACTCACTAATTAGCTTGACAACTGTGTGGTATTGCTTGAGTTTGTTATCAAAGAGCCATACAAATCTAGCATAATTGAGTTGACATATGTTCAGAACGGTGTAATGCTAAGTTTGGGTCTAGATCCAAAATGGATGCTGAAGGGTGGTGTCAGCTGAGTAGTGACTGAGGGTTTGTCAGTGAAGCTTAGTCAGTAAACAACAGAACTCAAAGGTAAATGGAAATAAATAAATGGTTTCTGCTTTAATCCGATGTAATCTGACATCGGGTTAGGAGTCTGGTTTGAGTTGGTGATAAAACATGAGGATGAAAAAATGACTAAGGAGGCAGGACGTGCTGGCTAGTGGAGGAGGTAAGCAGGGGTGTATTTCTCTAATGTAAAAGTACAATTGGGAGCCTTTATATATGATGTCTACTATATGGGCACTATTTACTAGATGAGTGCTGGCTACAAAGTGGGTGCTGTATTTAGGGGTTAGAAGGCCGTGAGGATATAGCCGGTATTTTTGGACTGGTTATTATACAAAGACGGGTCTGGTTGTTACATGTCAGGGTTGGTTATGGGAGGCAGAACCATGTTGGGCAACAGGCAGGTAGGGATAAAAGTGTCAGATTAGGCCACGGAGTGTGTATCCTCTACAATGGTTGTAGTATTTATTTGATATCTAATCCTGGAAAAGTCACCACTGAACATATGTGAATCATCATTCAGCCAGGGTGTTGCAAGTGTTTCACATGTTTCCTGCATTGATTTGCTGTCCATAGAAATGGTGTATATCTTTGTACAGGTCATTTGACAAAGCTTTGTGAAAGTTGTGATATGTATTTGACACCTCTCTTGCTCCCATTGATTTATACATGCCTTATGAAAGTGAGAATGAGACACTGGCGTGGTACTGGGACCTTGGCACCAATGAGCAGGACAATGCTATTTCATGAAGAAAAGACATGTGAAAGGCAGGTTATAAAGAAGTAGTACAGCCATCTGCAATTGATGTGACAAATTGTCATGAAATCTGTTGTATTTACTCTCCTAGCAACTGACCACAAAAATATTACACAACCCTGTACAGCCTATTGGACAGTTCTTGACAATGTGGCTTGTATTTATTCAAGTTCTAATGACTGGGAAAGCCTTGCTGAACAGTTACCAAACAGGCAGTTTCGTTTAACACTGTTTAAGAAGGGTGTGAGAGCTGTTATAACTTTTACTAGTATTTATTTTTCTACCAACTGTCTATAAAACGATTGTACAACAACCTATGGCATATCTAACAGATGGGCGTGACATTGGTTGTATTCGTTCTCTTACCCACTGGCCACAAGAATATTCCACAACCAAATACAGTGTATTTGATAACTTCTGACAATGTCTCTTGTATTTATTTAATTTTTAATGACTGGATAAAGCTTGTCGAACAGGCGCAAGATGTGTTTAGCCTGTTCGACATGGGTTTGTGAGATGTTACAAATTTCACTTGTATTTATTTCCTACCCAGTTATCTATAAAGGTGTTATCCAACAAAGTTTGACAAATGGTCAGGCACTGGTTGTATCTATGTGGCCAGTTAGTTTGAAACTAAACACAACTGACATGATGAAATTAGCCAGTACCTGCATGTGCAATACCTTTCTGACCAACTGGTAAGAAAAGAAATACAACTAAAATTTATAACACCTCCCAAGACAGGCATATATTCAGCCATGAAGCATGGGATTTAGAGAATACTACATTTTATAAGTATTCGTATGGCTTACCAAGTACTTGTCGAACAGTGTTCGGCCTGTTCGACAACTGTTCGACAAGCCATAACAATTTTAATAAATATGTTACTGCCTTAATCATGCAGCAGAAGCCGTCACAGATTGGTTCCTAATGTCAGGTAACAATTTGTACTGCATACTGAGCAATAACTATTTGACAGGCATCTGCCTAACCATTTAGCATGAAACTTAGGCAATACTCCATTTTATGAGTAATTGTATGGTTGACCAAGTGCTTGTCGAACGGCGTTGAACCGGCCTGTTCGACGACTGTTTGACATGCCATAATAACTTTGTGTCATAGTTGGATGATGGTATGTGATAGTCTCTGTGACCTTTGTGCCAATACCTACTTGGTATGGGTTTAACAAGCGATATCATGGGATTTAGGTAGCAGGATATTTATTAAAATTTGCATGGCCCATCACTCACTTTGAAACAGCATTAATATTTAATAGGCCTGGTTGACATCGGTGGTGGATGTTCATCATTTCCACTACAAAATACAATTAAAAGTAGTGGTACATGTGGTAAATATGAACTTACACAATTTACACCTTAATCTGATATCATGATGTTCAGGAATGCTAAACATGTCAATTCACTCACTACAATTGCACCGATGGCATAATAATACTATCATATATTATTGACATTATGGAACACCTATGATCATCATCAGATTTACGAAGGTCATACCTATTTATTAAAACAGGTTAGCAAACCGGGTTTAGACAATGATATTACTATTGACTTTATAGAGTTATGAAATAATAATAATAATCGATTTTTCCTAAATTGGTGTTGCTTTTGTTCTTTGTTCTTCAACCATCATCAGGTGACTGGTATTGGACTATATATTAATACTCAGAACGTTTACCCAAACCTAGATACTTTCCCCTTGTGACAACTCTATTGCAAAAGATACTTTTCAACCAACATTGTTTAGTACTATTTCAGCACTCACTTCATGCAACCAAAGCTTACATACTTTATTTTCTTTTAGTTTGTCAACATGCCTAAGACACGCAAAGAATCTGGCTATGAAGTCTGCACTCACATCTGTCAAGGACGAAATTGTATATCATTGCAAACACAATCCATTTTGTGGAAAAAAGAAGAAGGTTCTTGCCAACGACATTGCTCATCTGCAGCCAAACATCCAAATTGTATTTCATCGACAATATGCCCACAATTCCAATGTATTGGGAGGAAGTTCTCCGAAAATGCTCAGGGTGTCCGGAATCCTACACAGGAAGAACTATCACTTCTGCAACCATCACTTGATTCAGATGTGGAGATGGACAATACACCAACGACCATGATTACACGAACATCCAGCAATGATCGAATCTTCCGAATCCTTTTTGTTCTTGATCCTACGACGCGTGTTGGCAGCAAAGCAGCTGCAATCAAAGATCTGGCATTTGTTATAACGACCATTTCAAAAGAGGAATATGATACCGTTTCGCACCTTGAAGGCTTTATATACGGCATCAAGTTCCACAAATCTCATTATGGTGTGTGCATGCAAGAATGGGTGCGTATCTTTTTTTTTAGCAATTTAAACAATGTTAAAATTAAGGCATATTAAATAATTTGATAGCTTTATGTTTCCATGCGAATGCACCATTGGAAATTGGATAATGAACAACGCTTCAACGTTGAATACATGGATTGGCCGGATTTCTATCGTGCAATGCTGCAATGCCAGAAAAAGAATGAGACTTGGGAGAGATTCGCATCAGTCGATTGTGTCTTCGGTGGAGTCGACATGGGAATGTCGTATATGTGAGAGTGACAATCATCATGATTTAATTTATCTTTCATTCATTCTTTGTAGTGGTAACGAATATGGGATAACATTGCAAAATGTGTCAAGCTTCTTTGCGGGAATTGAAGAGCTGTGTCGAACAGTCCATGTGTGGCCGCCACCGAAACAAATGAACACCGTTCACTCGAAATGGATGCAGATGCAAAACCTGCTCCATGTAGCATTGATGAAAACACACACGATACGACCACAAGCAAAATTGCTAAATGATGGCGAACCCTTTCCACCAAATATTGTGTTGAAGAGAACACATAGCGACACGGGCCGCCATGTTTTATTCCCAGGTGATCTGAGAAGGAATTGGGACTATATGCGTCAAAACCGTGAAGTTCCTGGTTCACGTTGGTTTGGTCAAACATACGTTGAGCCGTTCACCAAAGTCGGTCAATGGCGGGTATTTTTGTTGGGTGGAAAAGACATTTATACGGTGCACACCCATTACAACAAGGAGACGAAATCATGGACGTCAGACATTGCAACAAATTTCTATACGTTGGATGAATTAAAGCAAGTGCACATTTTTCTTCTCACACTTGTATCGATATAATGCCTCACATGGTTTAGATCATTCCAAATGGAAGGAGTTCTCATGAACATTCTTATATGCAACCCAGAGGAAGGTCACATGGCAATCCGAGAACAAGGAAAACAACAATTCTTCGACTTCATCAAAAATACATATGAGGGCTTATATAACATCGAGTCGAGTGTGATTGGGGCAAATACTTCAATGAGTGTATTCTGCTGCATGGACGTGTCACTCATCGTTGATTCAGAAACCAATCACGTTTGCTATTTTGTAAATGAGGTTGAGAGATATCACACTACAAGATTGTATTCCAATATGAAGCAAGGCGGGACACCTGTTCCAGTTCCAATTCGACCTTTTGCTGACACATTTTCATGTGTTTTCTACAAGTACCTTGTAGATATCAAAAATCCATTTTCGTATTTTTAAATCAATGTAATGGATACTATCAACAATTCAGATTTTGATAGTCTGGACGAAAATCATTTCGAAGACTTTGGTAACAATAAAAATAGTATTACAGATTGATGAAACTATTCAGACTCCACAGCATTAATTACAACGTATGACGTACAAGAAAATGTTATATCGAAACGCCCAAAACCATCACCCATTGCACATTCAGGGAGATGCTTTTCAAGGTGTCTTCAGCACGTTTAAATGTATTTATAGTGTGTCCAACAACGACGCAAGATTCAACAGGAATATCACCTGGAAAGTGAGGTAGTTGCTGAAGGTTCTTGAGTGCGGCGGTAAAGTCAGTCTTGACTTTCCTTGCGTCATACATAGGAACTACCAATACATACATGCATCAGATTGTGAAGTGAAATATATGGACAAAGGGCGAACTAACCGATGTCATGGAATGAAAGAGCTGTCTTCTGATATGATGGAGCGGGACGTCGTGTAAACGGACTTGACTGGACAGATTTCGATGTAGAGGCTCCTAAATAGAATTATGAACATGTAAAACCGGTTCTAAAATATACTCACTGCCAGGGGAAGCGTCCACCCCACTTGCCGATGTTGTAGAGAAGGACAAAAAATCCTTGTAGAGCTGTGCCCGAAATTCAGAGTCACCGGTCACCATCCCAATGGCACCAACATATCACTCCCATTCTCCCGCAAGCAAGGCGCCTTGGATTACCTTAACTGGCTTAGTGTTTCCACCAACCTTTGGCTCGTCTAAGAAGCAGGAATCGACTATAATCACTGATGTAAAGATGGTGGGGATTCCACCCCCAACAGGGTGGAAATAGTTATGACCGAATCCACCGGTGGATATGTTAGCTGGATCGTCGCGAGAGAGATTCGAATATTTCCCCCATTTGGCGAAGGTTACTGCAGAAAATAACAAACTATTATGTGATTTTATATTGATTCCGAGGTTTTACAAAATAATTAACGTACTCTTCGTTTATCCTACGCATGTTAGGAACAATGTCACTGTATTGCGGGTTGCCGTTTCCGACAGCACTAGCCCACAACACCATGGTTGCTGCTCTATAACATAGTTAGCATTAGTTCATGAAATACAACAAATTAATCACTTAATATTGACACAATCTTGATATGTATCAATAAGGTGATGATCTCTGGTACCGATGTCAGACTCATCCGTCTTTGGAGAGGGTAAACTAAAAGACATATATGTGTCATTTAAAACGAAATATAGATATATAAAACGTACGTGGTGATTTGGCGCTGTCCGTATATTACATCCTCATCACCGCTGGTAGAATCCTTTTCGTCACTATTATCATGCTCCGGGGCGGTTTTGGTGACCTTGGGAGAATTAACTTTCGGCGTTTTAGAGCTAATATTAGAGACACTGGTATTATTTAGTGTAAGATGGTTATGAATCGTGTAATATAAAATACACACCGAAAAACATCATCTGAAGTCGGCTTCTTTGATCCAAATTTGAGCTGTTTCTGGCTAGGAGGAGAGATTTTGCTAAATAAATCGATTAGGCCACGTTTCGATGCTTAAATGGACACGAAGGCTTCTCACATATCGTCATCGTCATCTGTGTTGTCAGGGGACCGTTGTGAAGCGATACGCTTTTTTCCACTGTATGAAATAAAATCTATATGGGAGTTACGATGTCAGCTAATGATACAGACCTTGCTTTGCTGATTGGCAGTTTAGACTGACTAATATTATCGCTTATGTTAATCAATAGTGTAATATGATTCAAATAAGACACATACACAGTAGGTTTGATAGGTGTCGCCATACTGTTGATGCTGCGAACGCTCATGGCATCTTCATCCTCGTCGGAAATCGTGATACTGCAGATATATCCAGTATAAATAATAAATCAGAATCATGACATACGTTTCTTTTTCGGCCAGCTTCATAATCTCTTCCTTTCCCTTCCTACGCATTATGACACGGCCGCTGTAATATTCATGTTATTCAGAACACGACGTATTATATTTGAACAAAATAAACGTACGAAACAACACTCGACTTCTTAGGTTTGACCTGAGATTTTGCCGCAGCGGATTTCCTTGGAGCCATCGAAAAAAATATACGTTTGTGATGGTGATTGGTAAAAAGGCAAAGGACAGTTTTGTCGATACCATTGTAATTTCGTCGCACTTTAAGTACACCGATGCATGTGGAAAAACAATACAGATATCGATCATGAAAAAAACATCAGCAGGTATGTCTGCTGACTCATTAAAGGGGAATGATTCGGACCATGACACCATAGAAATGAGAAATCCTGAGATATAATACATTCCTGGGTATCATCCGATACTACAAAACTGAATTGCAGTTATGAAGGAAATAAAAATGGGAACACGGCTATGCTCGGGTATCGTGGTAATACCACAAATCCTAACCCGAAATTAGCAGGCCGTGCTTTGATTGCGTTTCATTTGACACCACAAAAATGAATCACTTGAATGCAAAACAGCGGGAAACTGCTGATTTCAAATACTTACTAATTGCCGTTCTCTGGTAACATATAACACCACAGAAATGGACAGCCGGTTTCAAAGAAATAAAATGGCAAGTGTTTGGAATACCGAATAAGTATAGTTGATCACAAGATCATAACACAGCCATATCGTCTATAGAAACACTATGCAAATGAGGCCATTGCCAAATACACACAAATACCGGATCAGATGATTACATGATGCAGCAAGTACACCAAAATATATTCGTGTATTGATAATGTTGATAGGAGTAATGTAGTGAGCGCAATACTGACCGATTGTGTAGATGTAGAAAATGGAGTTGAACAATAGAAATCTGTCATGAAGATCTGTCTCAGGACAAACTCAGAGCAAACATTACCAGTCGCACGAGTATCAGGCACTGCAATATTATAATATGATAAAACGCAAGAATAGATTACACGAAATATAACGCCATCGCCACATCGCCGTCCATCAGAAAATGGACAACCATTACGATTTCAAAGGCGCATGTCAGTGATACTACAGACCATGCCATGACTTAACCCGACTGTGACCGGGCAACTAAGGGTGACAATGTTGGGTTTGAGTCGGGCCAGCCGAGATGGGCCGAGAAAATATTATTGTTAGGTACTTGACGGGGCAACTGAGAAGTGACATATGTACCATGTGAGACCGGTGGGCCGAGTCAAGTGCTAGAGTATAGTGGATGGTCTGAGACCGTTGGGCCGGCATTGGCTGGGATAATTGTGACCCGTCTCAGACCGTTGGGCCGACATTGGCTGGGATGGGTGTGACCCGTCTCAGACCGTTGGGCCGGCATTGGCTGGGATGGTTGTCACCCGTCTCAGACCGTTGGGCCGACATTGGCTGGGATGGGTGTGACCCGTCTCAGACCGTTGGGCCGGCATTGGCTGGGATGGTTGTCACCCGTCTCAGACCGTTGGGCCGACATTGGCTGGGATGGGTGTCACCCGTCTCAGACCGTTGGGCCGGCATTGGCAGGGATAATTGTCACCCGTCTCAGACCGTTGGGCCGACATTGGCTGGGATGGGTGTCACCCGTCTCAGACCGTTGGGCCGGCATTGGCTGGGATTATTGTCACTCGTCTCAGACCGTTGGGCCGGCATTGGCTGGGATGGGTGTCACCCGTCTCAGACCGTTGGGCCGACATTGGCTGGGATGGGTGTCACCCGTCTCAGACCGTTGGGCCGGCATTGGCTGGGATTATTGTCACTCGTCTCAGACCGTTGGGCCGGCATTGGCTGGGATGGGTGTCACCCGTCTCAGACCGTTGGGCCGACATTGGCTGGGATGGTTGTCACCCATCTCAGACCGTTGGGCCGGCATTGGCTGGGATTATTGTCACCCGTCTAAGACCGTTGGGCCGACATTGGCTGGGATGGCTGTTTACTCATCTTAGGTGTAGGGATCGGCGCCGGTGTGGTCATTGGTGTTGTCATTCGAGTAGGTATCGGTCTTATCATCGGCATGGTCATCGGTGTTGTCATCGGTGTGGTCATCGGCGTCATCATCGGTATTATCATCGGTGATATCATCGGTGATATCATCGGTGTTATCATCGGTGTTATCATCGGTGTTGTCATCGGTGTTGTCATCGGTGTTATCATCGGTGTTGTCATCGGTGTTGTCATCGGTGTTGTCATCGGTGTTATCATCGGTGTTGTCATCGGTGATATCATCGGTGATATCATCGGTGTTATCATCGGTGTTGTCATCGGTGTTGTCATCGGCGTTGTTATCGGTGTTGTCATCGGTGTTGTTATCGGCGTTGTTATAGGTGTTCTCATTGGTGTTATTATATGCATTATCATTGCTGTTGTCATTGTTGTGGTCAATGGTCTTAGTGTATATTGCAAACATTATTCCTTTAATTGATCAAGGGCTACATCTAGACTGAAGATGGTATCTAGGCTTTTATCAAGAAGCATCTTGAGCCTTGTCGTATCCCCTATACATGTCCTGAATTCCTGTTTAATATTCGCTTCTTCGTGTTCAATCCAGAGCCGATGTTTGGCTGGGTATTGGTTGACTACCGCTCCATACCTGACCTTCTGCTTTTTCCGGCTTGCCCATCCTTTGTAAATTGAAGCATCTAGACGTTTCCGTTTTCGTGTTTTTCTCTGTTCATGCAACAAGGAACCTGCTTTTGAATGATTTGATATCAGCATATATTTGCAAAAGTTTTTCATCGGACTTGCGTTTGTTTGAGGGCCTTGGCGTTTTGGCATATGATGTGCAGAACGAGGAAGAGGATGCCTCGGAAACGGCATCAGCCTCCACGTTACGTTGTTTACCGGCATCGGTGTGGAGGTTGACGTCGTTGTCGGTGTCAGTGGGGGTGTCCAAATCGATCACCATTCTGTCTGCATCGGCAGGGGCATCCAAATCGATAACCATTTTGTCATCATCCTGCACCTGAACCGAGGGTTTTTGAAGACTGGGTGGTTTCAGCATATCGAAACCGCCAAACGCAGTTCCTGTATATAAGTGTGATAAAATCTCATGTAGTCGTGCACCATTGAACCTACTACTGGGCCAAACGAATGCCGGTCCGCCATTTCCAGCATTGGAAGGGCCTGGTACTCCGGGTACTTCAGGATTGAATGCCGATCCACCCTTTCTGACATTGGAGGGGGCCGAGGGGCCTGCTACTCCCGGTACTTCTGGATCGTTTTTGACCAAATCAGGAGCTGGTGATTTGGACTTGACCTCATCAGCAGGGGCGAGGCCAAATGTGAAAAGTCCCGCTGATTGATGTTTTAGTTAAGCACAAGTTATAAAAAATAACTTACAGGGAACCACAGGGAAGTCCTTCAATGTCTTTAAAACAATCGGCTCTAAACACCAGAGTTGAGAGTGACACCAGCAAAGTTGATAGAGTGCTACATACTCCTGCTAGTTACTACATTTTACCAGATATTCGTCAACAAAGGTGCTTGATAATGAGCAGCAGTAGTAGATCTCACCTTTAGATCGAGCCATTGAGGTGTATTGACTGCAACAAATGCCGATGGCCGATATTCAACGTTGTTTGTTCAAGTTTGGCCAAAACAAAAAAAAACACGTCGGAGAGTTTTTCGCGGTGAATTCACCGATATTCTGAAAACTTTGACCAACAGATCCACTACACACACACGAATCTACAATGGCCGCCCAAAACATCGATTATCAAGGTGTCATCTACGAGATAAATGCACGACTCACGGACGCCTTCAAGGTCGCGAAGGCTGAATTTGACAGCAATCTCCGGAACCACATCATGTACCAGGTCACGCAGGAAATGGTAGGTTTTCTATCACAAGTTACTTCTGGACTCCAAATGCAAACCCTTGGAATACAGATCAAGGTTTCAGAAGTGTGCAAAGCTGCAGAGTCCGAAGGTATCAAGATCCATATCCCTAGGCTCATCCTCAGTGCGGCCATAGAATACAAGGCCAACTACGACCCCGAGCGCCGTAAGTTGCCACGAATTCGAAGAATCAGCAAAGAAGACCCCAACATCACCAATGAGCCGGGGTATGTTGCCGGTAGGAAGACTCCGGAGTATGATGGACCCAGAACCGGTCCTGCTTGGTGGACCGATGAATATGGTGAGTTAATCTATTCAAATACTGACATGCCTACAGGGCTTTATTGACTACCTATGTCCAAACTAACCCAGTCAAACGCCTAAAACCATTCCCGATGATGAGGAGTCGGCAACCCCCTCCTGAAAAGAAGCATGGGAGGAGCAACAAGGATGGGAAGGGGAATGGGAAGGAGGGGACCGGGAAGGGGAGGGGGAAGGGGAATGGGAATGCGAAAGGGAAGGGCAAGGAGCAGGAGGATGAAAAGGAGGATGCATCGGAGTCGGAGGACGAGGAGGAGGAAGATGAATTGGAATCAGAAGAGGACGAAGAGGACGAAGAGGACGATCTGGAAGGGGATGATGATGATGATGAAGATGAACTTGAGGAGGAGGAGGCAATGGGGCAAGGGAAGAAGCCGAGGGGCCAGGACAAGGGGAAACAGAAGGAGAAGACGATGGAGGAGAATGAGGAGAAAGACTTGGGCAAGAGCTTGACGGGAAAGGGTGAGGGGAAGGAGAAAAAGGTGGAGGTCATAGACCTCGAGATGACTGACATAGTCAAGGAGGAGTCCGATGAGGAGGGTTCGAAGAAGACGCTGCGTGAGGATGAGGTCATGCAGCTGGACGACATTCCCAACCGCCGATCAGGATCCAGGAGGCTGAAGAGACGACGAGAAGACCTGGCCAAAGAAGAAACACCTAGCAAGAGGCAAAAGCAAACGGACGGGACAATTGGGCTTACGAGGGAACAGGTAAGTTAGCCTGCCGTTTCAAAGAATTTTTACTTCATTCTGGCACCTTTAGTGTTGCCGGCGTTGCTTCGACCGATGGCCTACGTTGGTTTGCCAGAAAGGTACTAGGACGGCATGCACTCAATGCCATCGGCTCAAGACGAAATGTGTGTGGGATGGGAAAAAGAGGACGCCAGCTGAACCCGCCCAAAAGACCTTCAAAGCCAACAAACCTAGGAGGGAATCGACGCCGACGCCGCCACCACCGACACCGACACCGACACCGGGGCCAAGCATCATCAAGAAGAAGATCATGAAGGTTATCCTCATTCCCCCTGCACCTCCAAAGCCATCAGTTGCATCTGGTTCCGGAATGACCCTCCGGCCTCGAAAATCAATGGTTCGCATTCAAACGCCTCCGACGCTGACCCTATCGCCGTCGCGGAGTGTGTCACCTTTGCCTCCCCCGATCACCCAAAGGCGAGGCAAGTCGAAAGGCAAGGGGAAGGCGAAGGAGGTGATCAATGTGGATGATGATTTGAGAAAATCATCCATTCCTGAGGGCTGTGAGTTTGAGTCAGTTCTTGAACGAAAATTTGCTGACATATTACTGAAATTTAGCGACTCTTTACCCTGTCGTCTTCCACCCAACCCGAATGGATGCCCTTGGGACGGTACGCAAATCCAGTAGCTCGGACAGCTCCAATCAAGAGCTGCTATCAAGGATAGAACGTCTGGAGGCCGAGGTCCGGGCTGTCAAATCGAGCCGGATACAAGCTCTGGAGGCTGAGGTTCAGGCCCTCAAATTGATGATGGAAGGGTTCAGGGGGAGGCTGGCGAAGGAGGAGACAAAGGTATTTGAATTGCCTTTGAAAAAGAAGGAACCATCGGAGGAGGCGATGCCACTGAGATCCCAGAGTGAGACAGAGAATGTCCAGATGGCTGGTCCATCCACATTGACAGACCAAAGGGAGCTCCGGAGTAGCAGAGAACGGTTGCCACCTCCAGTGAGACTCCGTGCAATGTCTGAACCTCTGGCCTCCGACAGACAGCGATCGACGGTGACCCCAAGCATGTCGATTTCCGAGGTCATCCGATCTCCATATTTGAGGTCCCCAGATAAATCCTTCCTCACATAGGCGGCTGGTTTGGCTAGGATAATTTTATGTTTTCATATGTATACGGCTGGATTCACGGAATGAATGGACTGGGTTTGGATTTCTCATGTGCTCTCTAAATGAGTGAAGTAATTGGGTGAAGTTAAGCCTGAATGAGGAATGTTTGTGTGATATGTTCTGTGTTATCATTTTTACCAGAGTCTGGTTGGTATCGGTGTTATGATCTGCGTTGTCATAGGTGTTGTCATCGGCGTTATCATCGGTGCTGTCATCGGTGTTATCATCGGTGTTATCATCGGTGTTGTCATCGGTTTTGTCATCGGTGTTATCATCGGCGTTGTTATCGGCGTTGTCATCGGTGTTGTCATCGGTGTTATCATCGGTGTTATTATCGGTGTTGTCATCGGACTTGTCATCGGCGTGGTCATTGGTGTTATGTCATGGGCATTATCATAGGGTTGATCATCGGATCTGTCATTGGCGTTGTCATCGGACTTGTCATCGGAGTGGTTATTGGCATTTTCGTTGGCAGATATAAATAAAGTTCATGTTCACATCTCTTGATAGTACACTTGTTGAACTGTTACCTACGCGCCTTTCTAGGGCTTTTTCTGGTACCCTGATCATCCAAATCTTTTATCAACTTCTCACCCCCCATCAGCTTCTGCTTCTTCGGATTCCTCTCTTTGCCATCACTGTCCTGAGGAGCCCCCCTTTTCAATGAACTCAATCCTTTCCTCAACTTTTCACACACAGCATCCAGCCTAGGCTTAACCTTTGTGAAGTCGAGCTTCGTCTTGATGATGTAGTCTTCAAGGTTTGGCTCAACTCCTTCTTCATCCCCCTCCTCATCCCAAAAATGAGATCGAGCCATGTCTTGACTGAGAAGGCCGATGCTAAGCAACACTCCCTCGATAAACAGTCGGCTCCTATATGTCCCATCGGCTTTTAAATATGGCTGGCCATCTAGCCATTCCAAGTAAGCATTTCCAATCTTCACCGACGAATGGACATTTTTTGGTGCGGTCGTGTGTTTGTACTTCCAAGTAGCCCAGTTTGGAGTTGACTTGGGGATAGGAGTAGGATTGGCATCATCCTAATTTAGATTTATATCAGCCTAAATGGAATCCGATCATGCAAAGAATAAATTACCGGAAGTTGAGACACCGTTTGAAGGCACCTTTGATACACTTGGTTATCCGATAGTGAAGTTAGGTACTGGAACCTCTCCTCTGGATCAATGATGGATTCCGGAGGAAATGGGACGGTGAGCATCTTGGAACGGTGACCGGGATCTTTGTTGCTGGTATCTTCATCATCGTCTTCCTCATCTCCATCAAGTGCATCGTCGGCAACAAAATGACCGTCAGCCTTTTGCTTTCCCTTATCGGCCTTCTGCTTTCCCGTGCTGGCTCTCTGCTTTCCCTTGTCAGCTGTCTGTTTTCCTTCATCGTCGTCATCTTCCGAACCGGACTCGCTATTGGAATCTGATGAGGAACCAGATTCACTGTCGGAAATGTCCTGTTGCCGAAGTCGGGAAGGTCCTGCTGCATTAGACTTTTGTGGAGCTTTCTTTCGAGATTTTCCAGAGGTAGATGGGTTGGAGTTATTGATTTCACCGTTCCGTCCCTTGAAGCCCCTGAATTCAAACGTTGTCTTGACCTTTTTGTTTGCCTGCCTTTCATACCAAAAGTCAAGAACTGACAAAGCCTGCTGCTTGACTAGCTTTGAAGGATCCCGGAGTTGAAAGCTAGCCGGCAAATATTGTGGTGATATGTATTGATCTTGGCTGATGCTGAGATCTCCCCAAGGAACCGAAGCTGAGTTGTCACCGGACCGTAATTCTGATTTCACATGATATCAGAATGACCTTACTGAGAGCTGAGACACATACGATAATGCAAATTTAAAAAGTCCCTGATAAGGGTTTTCATCTCCTCCAAATTTGGTCTTTTCATTCCCGGAAAGATGGGAAGTTTGGGGACACCTTTATCATCCAGATGAACTTTGGGTTGTTTTGTCGGCTTCTTAGTCGTAGGTCCATCAGCTTCATCATTGCTACCTGAGTCATGTTTTCCTAGTAAATTCAGCCGAATGAGTTAGCCAATGCTAAGACCGACGCCGATATCAATGCCAACGCCGACATCAACACCGACGCCGATGGAAACGCCGATGCCGATAGAAACGCCGATGACCACACCGATGCCAATGGCTGCCAATGGCAATCTGATGCTGACTGTATACCATCCAAATTTCCATTCCCCAGACAAACTAGGGAAATTTTACAAAGGCATAATACTCACCCAGTTCTTCTGAGGCATATGCCTCCCATTCCGTCATCACCGATCCCTTTTGCCAATTAGGTTTAGCCTTCACAAATGACTCATGACCTAGCTCATCATTAAAGTCATGGCTGGACCAAGATTAGTTTAAAACAGGTAACCAAAGTTACATGAACCACATACGACGAAACCAACACATTGTCTGATGTGTCCCGACATGCCGACAGCACGAAAACCCTCATCCCCAAGTCCTTATGCATTTGTGTAGCGAATTCCTTGATGTATTGCACCGCATGTTTTTCAGCATTCCTAGGGACATCAGGTCGCAAGTTCAGCCATGTCGTCGGGACATACAATATGAGAACCTACTTTTGCTGGACATGTACTGGAGGTCCTTTCGACTTCCACTCATCCAACAACCCCTGATACTTCTGGACTTCTTCTTCCGGCAACTCCTCACACACAGCCTTCAACCCAGCCTGGTACTTTGCCATCCATTGCTTGGTACCAGGGGTTGATCCCGACAACTCTGACACTTTTCCCTCTACCTCCTCCCTCATCTCATGACCTACAACCTTCTTAAAGTTCCAAATTTGTCTATGGTTGTAAAGGGGCTTTCTGGTCCTACGACGTCCATTGTTGTAAAACCATTCCTTTATTTTCTAAAGGCTGAAATTAGCAAAATTAAATTTGGTTACCAGCTCCACTTGCAATGTATTCCAAGGGAGTCTCAGTCCTCCCTTGTGCACCAACAATACTGGTGTGCACCTGTTTCATGGTTTTGGCACGTCCTTTTTTGTCTCCAGCCCTAAATTCCTCAAGTTTGCCTTTGAGGGTGGCAAGTTGAACGGCAGTGAAAGAGGTTTCAGGCATTGTGGAATCAGGAAAGAGGTTTGAATTTGCAGGAGATGAGATGAGATTTAATAAATGATGAATTGTGTGCGGCTACTTGTCGATGTTGCAAGTTTGCCAAATTTGACTATACACCCATTTCAGAAATCGAAATTTCGTCAACCGACTTTCGACCGTCCACATTTTATTTCCTCAATAATTTACACTCTCATCTGCGTATTCTTACCGTTCCAATTTCTTTTTAAATCCTCCACTTCGTATTTATTTCATCTAACCGATTATTCAGCCATGGTCAAGTCGTTCAAAAGAAAGTCTGCTCCTCGTGTTAGCAGGGTGACATTAAAAGAAGTGTTCACTGCTCGTGGATTTCAGACTCGAAGGAATATTGTCGACAGCCCTAGAAGCTCACATTCCTCTCCTACAAAAAGACAAAGAATGACTCAAGATTATTGCGAAGAACATAGCGATTACCCTCAAGATCTCCCACATATTGAGCCTCTAATATTGCCCAGCAATAATGTAAATATGACTTTCTACTTGGTCTTACACAGGTCCAACTGACAGTCATCTTCTTGGAGTCATCCAGCAATTATATGAGGGAATGGCTACCCCATAGAACAGAATATCTAGACCATATCCTGGCCAGAGAAGCACCTCCAGAAAGACAGATCTGCATGGGTTGTGGGACAGCCGAAGGCACATGGAAATGCTCCACGTGTTTTGGTAGTCCTATATACTGCCAGGCATGTTGTGCAGATATCCATGAGAGGTTACCATTTCATCGGGTGGAAAAATGGACCGGTGACTACTTTACGCCTGCCTGGTTGATGGAAGTGGGAGTCAAGCTCCACCTAGGTCATGGAGGGTTGCCATGTCCAGCTGTCCGGAGTGACAACACCATTATTAATGACACCGAGGATTGCATTGTCAATGCTGACAACGGCATCAATGCCAGTACCAACGCCAACACCGACGCAAATGCCGATAACAACGCCGATAGCAACGCCGATGATTACGCCGATGATTACGCCGATGACTATGCCGATGATAACGCCGACAACACCGATGATAACGCCGATGCCGATGCCGATGCCGATGACAATGCCAAAAGATCAAAAAATACTGAAGAACCAACCACGCCCTTTTCATTGCAAAGCTTTCCAGATTCACCAAAAGACATTGATAAGACATGTGAAAGCGTTATGGTGGTGGTGGACAGCTCAGGTATCCATCGTCTGGTCATCCGATGGTGTGAATGTAGAGGAGCAGCTGGACGTGACATTCAGTTGCTTGATGTCGGCTTATATCCCGCAACATCAAAAAAGCCCCAAACTGCATTCACATTCCAAGTCCTTGACGAGTGTCTCCTAGACAACCTGGAATGTAAAACCGCTTGCCAGGCATTTCATTCTAAATTACTCCGGCTTACCAGCTCACCGTTTCCTCACACCGTCCCGGTATGTAATCTGATTTATTCACCGGTAAATTTTGATTGACAACCTATCAGAACCGTTACCGTGAATTACTAAGATGTACAAGGCAATGGAGAAATCTGAAGGCCCGGAAATGGAATGGATTTGGCCAACATGACAACCAGGAACCAGGACCTGGCCAACTCACGACGACATGTCCTGCTTGTCCGCAGCCTGGTCTCAACTTGCCAGAAGATTGGAAAAACAGCAAAGGGGATACCGGCAGCATTATGCCTTCATTCGTGATGGATGGAAATTTCAAAGTAGAACACATGAAGATGCGGAGGCCTCTGGATGATGTTACTATCGCCGATGGTCATGGGTTTATGGTTGGGGAGGATAGATATAAAAAACATATCCGAATAACCAAAGAGGTCATACTGGTAAGTTCTATTGAATGAATTAATGTCTAGGAAATGTTGAAAATTTTAAATATTTCAGAAGTCAACATGCAATGAACATAGGGCGGTGAATCAGGCTAATTCTCGAAAACAAAATTTGGATGCGACCGGTATTGGTGCACTGGCCTGTGCTCGTCATGGATGTTTCGTTCCACATTCAGTTGTCGATTTTCAGAAGGGTGAAAGGTAATTTTTTTATCTGATGTTGTCAAGTTCACCAATGCCGATGACGGCGTCGGCGTCGGCGTCGGCGTTCACACCATCGCCGATGATGGAGTTGTCACCAATGCCGATGCATCGGACTAGTTTGCCATTCCTTCTACATCCAATACCAAGTATTTTGCCAATATACTAACATTGATTCCATTCCAGACAAATGAACATGGACTACGCCCTTTCAGAAGTTCTCAAGTGGAGCTCTGGTTTCAAGACCATCCTGCTCATCTATGATATCATGTGCCAATATGGCAAGCACCTCCAAGAGAGATTGAGTCAAGGTCCTTATCTGCATACTCCTGAAGGGATCAAAATCAAGAAAGGAATCGGCCTGTTTCACATTATGGGTCATCAAGATCAATGCCATCCCCGATACAGCCCTCAATTTATTGAAGGTGCTGGCCAGGTTGACGGCGAAATATTGGAATCATTATGGGCTCCCCTTGATCATATCGCCAAGAGCACAAGGACCATGTCTGCTGCATCCCGTCAGGAAACGATCGATGCTCACATGAACGACTCCAACTTCAAGAAACTCATCAGAATAGGTCTGTATTCATTGTCATTTGTATAAACCTAGCATCTGGAATTTATAGGCCTTCGTGGTCGCAGGTCCAACATTGATCAAAAAATATCGCAAAGCCGTCATCAGCGTTGCCAGTAGCAAATCGGCATTGGATGACCTCGTTTCGACAGCCGACGCCGACCTCACTCGGAAATGGACAAAAGAGGCAAAAAGAGCTCAAAAATACCGGGATTGAGACGAGTCGGCAATGGACATCTATGATGCCAAAACATCTAAAGGTAATTCTGAGCCATCCGATATGAAATCATCTCTCAGCCGGTGTCTAGGACCCACGAAAGAAGAAAGAATCCTGGAACTGACCCTAAATGAAAAGACGAATGGCCTGATGAATGGCACCATCGCCTGGCTATCCTCTGGACTCAAAATTCAGGAGACACAGTATGTAACATATCAATGATGAGGTTCCAATTGCATTGACAGTCTTGGATTGCATTTCAGACTCTCGCTAGCTTATGAAGAGAGAAGGCTTGGCCGGAAACCATCACCGACAGCTAAGCTTTCCATGGAGGACAAAAGACGCCGATTGAGAAACAGAATTGACCGGTTTCACAAGTCATCGGTGAAATTCATGGATTCCGACCTCATCGATGAAGAGATGATGCCAGATGTCGATCCGCTACAATCTGACTCAGATTCCGAATCATCGGACAATGGAAGTGACAATGAACGCGAGCCAGACACAGACAATCCATTCATCAACCATCAACGCCGGCAATCCTGGGATCAAGATTCTCCGACGAAGACCAATTTATTCCTGCCTTCCAACCTTCAGTTATCGGCATTCGACGCATCGGCGAGCAAACTGATTTCTGCAGAATTGAAATTGAGAGAAGCTCAAGCAGACAGCGCCCTTCACCAAATTCGAATTTGTTTAGGTCACAAAGCGTATCTATTCCGGAAAAACGTTCGATTGGCATCGGGGACAAAGCAGAAGACAAGGGCTTGGAAAGAGGTTTATTCAGTGGAAGCCCATGTCAAGCACCATGCAAGAGTTTATCGTCTCGCCCGAAAAGCCTTGGTCTCTCTGGGGGCATCTCCCGAGACATTGGAAAGGTATAAGTTGCTTAGGCAAGATGAACTCACAGCTACTACTGCTTTGGTGGATCTGAAACAACCAGGGCAAAAAAACAAGTCGTTAGCGTGGTTTTGGAACATGGATATAGACCGGGACATTGCTGGCAATGACTGGATGGAAGAATGTGAGTGTTCCCCTCCTTCGAATCACAGTTTTTTGAATTTGAGTCAGTCTATCGGGTTCACTGGCTGCGGTCGAACGCCAATTTTTGCCGATGGACAGAGGAATTGACATTGGTCAAGAAGGAAATGGAGTGGACCATTAGGTTCTTCCAAATCAAAGCTGAGACTTGGAGAAATCGAATGGAGTTGGTCATCGGACATGGATCATCGGGAAAACGATGTTATGCTGCAAGGCAAGCGGCTATGTGGGATCAATTTGCTACACAAGCAGAAAGCATGTTTGGGATTTTCTTAAATACATAATCATGTACCATGGTATTGCTTAAGGCATGTAAATTAACAGCTAGTCATCCATCGGCGCCGATGGAAGTATCGGCGCCGATGTTGTAACACTTTTTAAATAAACGTAAATAGAAGACACCTCTGACTTCAACTGCAATATCCAAGCCAATTCCTCCCAAAAACTTCAAATGTCGAAACTCATCGAATGCCAGCAACTCCTCAACCTTCTAGCGCGTCGCGTTCGGTCGGCGATCTTGGCAATGGCAATAACTTGGGATGGCATGTCTCCAACACAACGAGAGACTTGGCTTTCGAACATGCAGAATGAACTTGTGAGTGAAACGACTAATTCTATTGAAATACACTCCATTCGTTGCAGGCAACGGCGACGACATGCATCGGAATGGCTCAACTTGGAGGGATCATTTTGGAAATACCGGAAATTATCCAGGGAACGGCAAAAGCGATATACAGTTATAGCCTGCCATATGTATGGGAGAAGCTTCTCTTTACACAGGAACTCCCGATCGAAGGCTTAGCACAGCACTTCGTGCAAAAGCATCTTCATGCTGGGCAATGGTGGCGAGAAGAGCAAGGATCACTGGCCGATGGCGCAAAGGACATTCTTATCACGTTTGCCGGATATTTTTCAGCAGTCGCCTTGATGGAGGTAATATTTATGTTTCCATTCATTGTATTTTTCACAGTAGAATCATTCACAGGAAGAGACGGCTGCTAGTTTTCGGATGGCTTATGAATCGGTAAAGGAAGGTGGAATTTCGGCAAAGGAAGACTTTGTAGATTTTTCCGGACTTTGGCAGGTAAAATATGTTCTGCATCCATGCCTTCAGGCTTCTTAGCCCTCCATTCCTTTGTACAGGTACTCGAGGAGACCCACAAGGAACTCCGAGAAATGCCGGTTTTTCATCCTGGACGAAAAAGCCCAACCCCGGTGGCATCGACTAGCAAATTGGCTCCGGATGTTCCCCCTATAACGACATTAGATGATGTTCTGAAGACACGGACCTCAGCCAACCCCGATGCAATGGATGCCGATGAATTCCAGGATAAAAAGACAGGCAAGTCCGACGGTAAGCAGTGCTTGACTGAGCAATGCCCTCAAACAGCAGTTGAACATTTCCGAATAGCCGTCCCTCTCCTGCCACGATTACCATCATCATTTGTGTCAAGTTTGTCTGGTGAACAAAAGGCCGAACTTGCCAAGTACCTCGAGACCATCCAGGCTCAAGTGGTAGAGAGCTACCAGATTGTTAGAACACAGACGCTGGATAAAATTGAGGATGGTAAGATGTTGCAAGATAGATGGTGGAGGTTGATGGATACGAGAATGGAGATGTCAAGGGGAATTAATAGATAATTGTATATTAGAACAAGTCCAATCAGCATGTGTCAAGTCCGATCAGTGTATGTCAAGTCTGATTGGCATTTAACCAGTCCGATACCCGTTTGGCAACCTCTATCAATGTTTGGCAAGTCCTATCGGTGTTTGACAAGTCCTATTGGTCTTTGGGAGCTCCTATCGGTGTTTGTCCACTCCAAAGCGGCGTTTTTTGGTGCCAATCGGCGTTTGTTCACTCCGATCAGTGTTTCCCTACTCCGGTCGGTGTTTCCCCACTCCGGTCGGTGTTTCCCTACTCCAGTCGGTGTTTCTCCACTATGATTGTTGTTTTTGGATTATTAGGCCATTCTCTCAGGTCTGAACAATGCATTGCTATACATTGGCTTGATCTTCTACTACCTGTCTGCCAATTTGATCTAATGTCATCCAAGGAACCGCCGGCACCCCTACCCTCTCATGTACATTGTCTCTCATATAAAATGCAAGACATACCCGTTCACCTGATATCCTAAACACCCCATGCCTCAAAATTCTTCCCCCAAGATGGACGAGTGTTCCGGAATTGTATTGCAATTCTAGTCCGATGTTAGGTAATTCTAGAACGGCGTCCTTGTATGGTCCAATGGTTGCCAAAATATCATACCATTCTGCTCTCGAATTGTTGTCTCGATGCGCCGGTGTTTCCCGATTGCTGATCACTGACATCCCATTGAACACCGATGGCCACTGGTTGATGACTTCAGTTAACGATGGTTCTTTTGCCAGACGTCGAAGCGTCTCTCGGCCACACATGTACAATTGTGGGTGTGTAATGGCGAGGGTTGCTGATATGAGTGCGATTGATTCACAGGCGGCTTTGAGCCATGTGTCGGCATTTGAGTCATTCAACGCCGATGATATCACAACCGGTTCATGGTTCATCTAGATCATATGTGTCGGTCTTTGTCTCCACTTAATGTATGGCTCACTCACATCGTGTCCTTGTCGAAACCAAGCCGGAGACAGTTCAACCGATCCCGGCGTCATCCAAACACATCCAGCTTCATTGAGGAATAGTTTCGGGTCCAACCTCCAATTTTTCTTCGTTCCTGGCTTCATGCTTTGTCGTAAAGGGCCTTCCATGTGCCTCATGGTCGTGGCGAGTATCGACTACTGACACCATATATATGAATTCTGGAATCATACATCACAGGACTTACTTGTCTTGTTGGCGTCAACGTGTCAGGAAGATACCAACAGAGTATCCTCCCATGCCGATCTCTTATGGTCATGGGTGTATCGACCTTGCGAGGTGGATTTGCAATCAATGGATACCGGGATGTGAGAGCTGCCTCCTTTACAGCATTGAATCCAGTGGGTTTTGGACCCAGCCTGGTTGAATACCGGTCGGCATCCCAAGGCAAAGTTACTGGAAATCATATTGAGTACTTGGAACTATATTTGAGCTATATCTTTACTGGGATTTTGGTATGCTATGACCAATTGATACACCAGCAGCTCACAATCACAAACTACCTGTGTACTGAATTCCAGAGGTGGGAGAATTAACCGGACATGAGGTGATGGTTGGGATATTTGCTCGTTAAATTTGGCGATGAGATATGATGATATGTTGTCCATAAAGTGGAGGATTGAAAGGGATGGAGGGAGGTGGCTCATGTTTGAGAAGGAAGAATTGATTAACGTTAATAATGCAGTTGAATGAGTGATGTTGATGACCAATCTGACCGTTACACACCAGTAGTAAAAACAAAAAAACCCCATGCAAGCCCATCGGCGTTGAAATAGTGATAGTCATGCTATCCAATGTCAACCCATTGGTTCAAAGGTGGCGAAAATGATAAAATTCGCAACGCCGATGCCCATGATGACACCGATGATAGCACCGATGATATCACCGATGAAGCACCGATGATAACACCGATAACTACTCTAATGACACCACCGATAATAACACCGATAATAGCACCGATGATAACAACAAATAAAGCACCGATGATAACACCGATAGCTACTCCAATGACACCACCTATGACAACACCGATAACAACACCGATGATAACACCGACAACAACACCGATGATAACACCGATGACAACACCGATGATAACACCGATGACAACACCGATGATATCACCGATGATAACACCGATGACAACACCGATGACCATGCCGATGATAAGACCAATACCTTACTCGAATGACAACACCAATTGACCACACCGGCGCCGATCCACACCTAAGATGAGTAAACAGCCATCCCAGCCAATGTCGGCCCAACGGTCTTAGACGGGTGACACCCATCCCAGCCAATGTCGGCCCAACGGTCTGAGACGAGTGACACCCATCCCAGCCAATGTCGGCCCAACGGTCTGAGACGGGTGACACCCATCCCAGCCAATGTCGGCCCAACGGTCTGAGACGGGTGACAATTATCCCAGCCAATGTCGGCCCAACGGTCTGAGACGGGTGACACCGATCCCAGCCAATGCCGGCCCAACGGTCTGAGACGGGTGACAATTATCCCTGCCAATGTCGGCCCAACGGTCTGAGACGGGTGACACCCATCCCAGCCAATGTCGGCCCAACGGTCTGAGACGGGTGACACCCATCCCAGCCAATGTCGGCCCAACGGTCTGAGACGGGTGACAATTATCCCTGCCAATGTCGGCCCAACGGTCTGAGACGGGTGACAATTATCCCTGCCAATGCCGGCCCAACGGTCTGAGACGGGTGACACCCATCCCAGCCAATGTCGGCCCAACGGTCTGAGACGGGTGACAATAATCCCAGCCAATGTCGGCCCAACGGTCTGAGACGGGTGACACCCATCCCAGCCAATGTCGGCCCAACGGTCTGAGACGGGTTACAATTATCCCAGCCAATGCCGGCCCAACGGTCTGAGACGGGTGACACCCATCCCAGCCAATGTCGGCCCAACGGTCTGAGACGGGTCACAATTATCCCAGCCAATGCCGGCCCAACGGTCTCAGACCATCCACTATACTCTAGCACTTGACTCGGCCCACCGGTCTCACATGGTACATATGTCACTTCTCAGTTGCCCCGTCAAGTACCTAACAATAATATTTTCTCGGCCCATCTCGGCTGGCCCGACTCAAACCCAACATTGTCACCCTTAGTTGCCTGGTCACATACGGGTTAAGTCATGGCATGGTGTGGATACTACAGACACACTTGGCTATATCTAACATTAATTGGTAGCTGAACGTTTACAGTATATCATTTCAGCACGGTTAAACGATGACAATACTCAACTGGCGAATGCTACCAATGTATTTTTGTTATTTCATGCGGTATATTGTATTAAACGATTTTGCTAGATTTCGAATATTGATGTAGTACATAATGAATCACCAAAGTCCTGGAATTTTACGCTACCAGGTATCGATGTAACCGAATATCAAGAACTGATCCTAAGTCTCCAAGGGATATTGGTGGCCAAGGACCTACCGCCTGTCATGACCAGGCATGTTTTTTTATATTCATATGACCGTAGGCCGATAACGGAAGACACGTTTGTATGCCACCCAAACGTCAAATTCCATTTCTTCGTCAAAGCATTATTCTCTCTGGCCTCAACACGGCTTGTTTTGAATCATACATCGATAATCTTCGCGTTTTACATCAGAAACTTGCTCGTCAATTCCCAGAGCGTGCGATGCAGGAATTCAGACCGTCCACCTATATGGAATACTCCGCGTTATCTATTGGAACACGATATTTCTCTGATCGCCGACATGACAACATCTCACCGCATGCTCCATTTGAACAGAACGTTGATCCGAAGGGTATATTGGCATCCTTGAGTGGTGCGAGATACTTTCACGGGAGGGACAATGAAGTCCTGTATTTCAAGCTGGATTCCATTGGGGGTCAACATCGGTGAGTGTTCGGCAACCATGATATTACTAATCTGACGATATGGATCACAGATTTGTACCTGCAGATCCGACGCTTTTCAGGATTGGTGATATTGTCGAAGTGCAGATAACGGTAACCGCCATCCCAGTGAAAAAAGATCAGTTCAAGATGATTCTCAACCTGCGGTCATTAGCACTGGCAAACAGTGACTTCAGTGAGGTAATCTTATTTGGATTGATGTCATAAGGATTTACTAATTGATAATTAGAAAGCATCCTTGAGTCGAATGAAAATGCCTGTTCCATCTCACAATACGACGACGAGGATTAATCTGAAACGTAGTGTAGGATATAGCCAGGTGGATGATGATGGAGAAGATGTGGCAGAAACTCGCAGATTCATAATTAATCTTGCCATGAATCAGGCGGATTAAGGAAGTCGGAATTACTCAATTAACACTTAAGTCATGTAGCATGAAATGTAGGGAACAATTAATATAATACTATGTTTTATAAGTATTTGTATAGCTTACCAAGTACTTGTCGAACAGTGTTCGGCCTGTTCGGCAACTGTTCGACAAGCCATATCAATTGTAATAAAATTGTCACTGCCCTAATCTCATACAGCGGAGACTGTAACAGACTGGGGGACGATGTCAGGTAACAATGGCGTCGATGGTGCTGCATACTGAGCAATAACAATTCAGCAGATATCCACTCAGCCATAAAGGATGACCTACTACATTTTATAAGTATTTGTATGGCTTACCAAGTACTTGTGTTCGACAACCGTTTGACAAGCGACAACAATTTTCATAAAGGTGACACTACCCCTAATGTCATGTAGCGAATATGTATTTGTTAGTTATATGCATGTCTCTATAGCCATTGCAATGACTACAATACTCGTTGTACAAGTTGGATGATGATGACAAATCCACCTATCCATTTTCGTAACATTATGTCTTTCAATCTTAATTCCCCAAACTCCATCTTCAATAGCGTAAGTGGAAGTCAATTCAACGTCGAGGTCCACGTTTCACAGAATGATGGTGCGTTCCCCTCTCTATTACGAATTTTCGCAACGGATAGCCAGACATCGACAACATTGCCAATAGACCGTTCACAAACACTAAGGGAAATCACCCACATTCAAAGCGATATTGCGCGACTCCAATGTAGAATCACACAGACGTTGGTGGACACATCATATCTGCATGCGGAAATGCAACGAATGCATGCTGATCTCGTCAGAGCCGATCTCAGTAGAACGGAAATTGATCATGCCGTTCTCTTATGGTAATTTATCTTCCCGATCTAGATTCAATATTCTCATCCCTTCACAGTATTATTGTACTTCTCTGCCTTGTAGTGTATTCGCTTCATCAGAACCGGTGATTATTTCATGTATTACAACTTAACGTAATTCTATAGTGAAAGACTTCCCCGTGGAATACGATGTACATAAGCTGTAGTTTCTGGAGCATGGCTTTCCACATATTATAACTCTATTGTTTATAATGAACCATATTTCGAAACATTACTACAATTGGTTGCAATAGTACAGTAGGGTAGCAAAAGTATGTTCGCGCGACATCACATGCAGTCGTAATCAACAAAAGATAATTGTAATACATTCTCACAACCCATTTCGATACCAAAAGCACCTGGAGTGAGGTATACCACACCAGAACTACGTGCTATCATCTGGCAAAATGCTCAAGATGACTTGCGAACAGAAGAAATAGCTCGATTCACAAATCTCTCAAAACGCACTATTCAAAAAATTGTCAAGAGATACAAGGAGAGAGGGCATCACGAGAATGCACCCAAAGTAGGGAGACCCCGCAGTCTGAATGAAAGGGCTATTCGACACCTCCAGATCCATCCAAAAAAGGACCGACACCAATCCCTCTCCGACATTACCAATTTTGTCAACAACTTTGCTGAGCCCAGAGTCAGCATTGACACCATCCGACGCGTTCTGGGACGTGATTTGGACATGCAGGCACGTATTTCAGCCCCAAAGCCTTTTCTTAAGGACATCCACAAACGAGCGAGGCTTGCCTGGGCAAGGGAACACCAGACATGGGGACCGGCAGACTGGAAATGTGTTATCTGGACAGATCAAGCATCAGTCGAGATTGGAAAGTCTTCGAGGGTGAATTGGGGTATGGAGGAGACCTGGCGAGAGGTGTCTGGACAAGTGTTTGACGCCGAAATTTAAATCAGGGAGGCAAAGTCTAATGATATGGGGGTGCATCGCTTACAGAAAACGTGGTCCACTCATCCACATTCCCAAGGACTCACGAAAAGGGTCTGACTATGTTAGACCGGTTCTCGGCGGCCCTCTGTGGAACTTTTACAAGGAGGTTTACGAAGAAAAAGGGTTAGCAACAGTGATGGAAGACGGAGCTTTGGTACATACCTGCAAGCTTGCCAAAGCATGGCGTGCTGCTCACCAAATCCTGGCCTTCCCTCATCCTGCACAATCACCCAACCTCAACCCAATCGAAAATATTTGGTATGCACTGAAAATTGCAATGAACAAGAGGCCTGTTATCCCCCCAAATGTCGATGCACTGTGGACTGCAATCCAAGAAGAATGGGCAAGGATTGATGTATAGTTGATTGATAGGTTGGTTGGGAGCATGCAAAAGCGTGCAAGGGCAGTCTGGGAGGTAAACGGTGGTCATACGACGTATTAAACAGCCGATATAATGTCTGCGGTGATCTTACAGTGAATGAAATCAAAGTGGTGCTAATTGTCACATTTGTCACGCGAACATACTTTTGCTACCCTACTGTACTATAAATATCCGAAGCAATACTACACAAATATTTTCACTAGTGGTTCACTTCTTCCCAGATATCGAGATCACACTCACAAAGTAAGATTCTCAAATTTAAAAACATATATTCCCACGGCATAACAAATTAGCCATTTAGGCCCTGCAATCTTCGCCGTCAATCATATACAAAATGTTTCCGTAATAGGGACCCAACGAATATTAGGATTGAGCATATATGAACAGAACAGGATTATTACCATTCTGTGACAGTAAATCGATATTTGAAAAGTCATCTATATCTCCCTCATTAATACAAATTGATCCTGTTGATATACCATGATTAAACCACACAAAACCGCCAACGAATATGCGAGCGGTAAAATGTCCCTTTCCAAAATAAACAATTCCTCTCAGTAAATAGACAGTAGATATCTCATCAATCGACAAATTGATAATTTGACTAGGTATTAAATTCTCAATGGAGTCAATTGTAAACATGATTAGAGGTGGAGTTTTATGAAATGTAATATATTTATTGATCTCTCCCCAACACAATTGACATCTATGTTGTTGTCTATTAATCATGACTTGAGCAAAATATGCTGAGATTGTTCCAGAAAATGAATATGGACAATGAAAGATACCATCACATCTATCATTGTCCAGAAGGATTACATTTTCACAATTCATGCATTGAAGATAGGATGAAGTCATTGGTTGATCTGGTTTCATTATATAATGAGCTAAATCACTTATGGCGATGCCAACTTGACCGGTAGGAAATATTGCAGGTTTATCCTGATGTAGGGAACGTCTGATTGTATTTCTAACTGTTTCTAAATCTGTTGTGTTATTCTTTGATCGTTTAAATCCTAAGCTGAGAATCTTTAATATTTCATTGATGCTTTTAAATCTTTCTTCCCAGCTAGACGGATCTTCGTTCCATATTGCCAGTAATATCGTAAAGAGTGAATCATAAGCACAGCTCCAATTTTGGGCATCCCATACAAAGCCTTTTGGTTCGTTCAATTCAATATTATCTGATTTTCGTCTTTTGCTTACTGTAGACGTTGAATTTGCAACTTGTTCTATTTTTCTTTTCTTATTTTTCAATATAGTGACTGGGGAATTTACATGAGCAACGGTCATTGGAACAGTTCCTTTTGCAGGAACAAAGTTGAGAATTTTGGTGTCATTCTTGTAAATTTTGTTTGTAGATTTAATTAATTTCCATGGAGATACAAGAGCATTGTTTCCATTGACTTGGTCTGTGGCTTTCCATGCAATACCATAATGAAGGTATTTTGGAACATATGACTTTCCTTTCCATTGTCTAAATTGATCAATGAGAGGACTTCGTTGGTCTCCATAGATGTTGTTTGGCAGCAGCCCTTCATACCTAAGTTTGGTAATCTCATCAAGAAACTCTAATTCTCTGAATTCCTGCCTCAAATATCCAGAGGCACCACCAGTAATTACTTTAGGATCAAAGCCTTGCACAATTATAGTTCCTGCAGCGGTTGCACTTCTAGATAGACAAGTATAATAGGATTGGTGATTTCTACAACTACTGAGATCAACTACATTGTTAGGACGAGTACGGCCTTGACATGCATAATCAGTCATTGTGAAATTAGGTAGTACCAACACTTGTTCTTTTGACAAAGATATCACATCATCATTGGGTAATGAGCACATGGTGGAAGTGACATGTCTTGTAATCGGCACCACATTTTCAGGAAGTCCTTCTACGAATATTTCTTTTGGAGGATTTATTAATCTGACAAACAAAGTGTCCAGTACAATTTGTTGTTCTGGGCCTGTTGCACTCTGCCAACCCACAACAACCGCCTCGGCTCCTTTGGTAATGCAGCACTCTGTTGCGTCATTGTTTCTCAGCATCACTGGCATGCCTATACATAAATCCAATCTTCCTGGAATATGGTCAGAGGATGATGCGTGTGGTTGGTTCCATAGTAATTTTTGGAGTGAAGGTTCTAATATTTTTGTGTGTCGAACAGGATTCAAAATCATCGATCTGTGATGAGGTTGTCTTTTCTTATTGAAATTGGTAGGGTCATTCCATCTGTCTATTGAATAGAATGATGTGAGAGGTTTTTTATTCTCAGCAGCAAAACGTTGAACACCAAGTTCATTGATTTTGTCTTTTTGTGCATTTAATGTGGTTACAACTGATACATTCCTGAATTTCTTTTGGGCTAATTTTGGATCACCTGGACCTTTTCCTGCAATACGAGTACGAAGAAATGCAATATCTTCGACAGTACAGGCTTTGTATCTCATGTTTTCCAAAGCCCGTCTCATTTGGACATCTTCTGTTGACTGATTGGTTTGTCTCATATTTTCACGTAATATAACAACTGTTGTAATCTGATGCCAAAGAGCTTTGCCTATAGCAGCTTCTTGATTTGAAATAGTTTGACTGGAATTGATTTGGACTCCAACAGTCCCAGAGTACAAAGGGGCACCACTCATAGCTGGTGGGAGTTGAGCAAAATCTCCAGCAAATATCATATTAATGCCACCAAAGGGTTCATCATAAACACCATGTGCTTTTGCACATTGAGCACTGATTTTATACATATCTCTGCATGATAACCTTGATACTTCATCAATGAAAATGTAATCTACACCATCAATATTGGCACGAACTTGTGCAAGGGAACGAGATGATCCTCCCTGATTAATTCCAAGAATGGAATGATATGTAGATCCATTTACAAGGGCAGCAGCACCACCAGTTGGAGCAAGAACCAAAAGGCGATGATTCTGGTTGCGTTTATCAAAGAAACGAGTCAATGCTTTGATTACTTGTGATTTTCCTGTGCCTGCCATACCACCAATATACATGCGTAGCTTCACAGAACCGTTAATTAAAGTAGAGTGATTAGCCATAATATGAAATGCTCTTTTTTGATCCGTGTTCAACTTGAAATCATTGATAGTTATATCAATAAGGTGAAGATCAGCTCTGTTTGCAGGAATAAACATATGATTGATGTATGCTGCATTGACTATCTTAACATCATTATATTGAAAATTTGACAATTTAGCTAGGGTCCCTGTGTTCGTTGGCAAATTTCTATTCCGTTCATCAATGATTTCCTTTTTCTTCGCAAGTACTGCGGCTCTCCATAATTTTCCTGATTGTGTTACATATGGTTCTACAGGTACTAATGGTCCTATATCTGGGACACCATCAATACAATCATCAAGCCATCCTGACCTTTTCATAGTTCTTTCAGCTATTAGCATTTCATCTTTCCTCTTTTGTCCTTTATGACCAAGTGTCAAATGTATTTCTATGTCAATATTGTCTTCATCGAGTGGATTGTTGAAGTCATCTCCATTGCATGCTATTTCAGCATTGTGTAAATCGTCTAGTTCATCAACGTGATTAGAACTAGCCCACAAATACTTAATATCTTCAGTATTATTCTTGTTACGTTTTGCGGAGAAGTCATCTCTTGCATCCAGACACTCATACCGCAGGCCAAAGTATTTCATGATCTGAAGTTGTCTTTCAGAAAATTTATAGTTTATGAAAGCATTGTCCCAGGATTGAACTTTATTTTTGAGTTCTCTTCCACTTCTCCATGGCTTGAACAAAGTTAACATTGTACAACAGTAATATTCTCGATCGCCATGATCAGATCTTGGTATATTGTTTGGAATAAAATTGGGAACTATAGAAAAATCATCCCTTTTCATTTTGGCATGGTGGGTAATGTATTGTGGATGATTGGGATGAAAAGTATAGTCTTTCTTACTTTTCGTCGACTTATGAACTTCAGCTTCATAAACGTCATCTGTCTCATTAGGTATACCAGTGATTTCATCACGATTCTTATTTTTTCTATGGGATTTTGGAATTTCGTCTATTTTCATGAGCACATCATTGTCAATAACTTCACATGAGTTATCATCACTTGAATAATCAACATTAGAATGTTCACTCAAGGCGTCAGACCAATCATCGCAGTCTAGCTCATCAAAAGTCTGGTCTTGCATTACTTCTTGTTTGATGCTTTTTGTCTTTGGTTTTGTGCCTCGTTTATTCGGTTCCACAGTGGCAAGACGTATCCAGTCATATAGTGATACATTATCATACAAAGCTGGTCTGAACATATAATTATTTACTTTGGAAAGCCCTATGTATGCACCATTACTTTTACCAATCACAACCTTTTGACCATTATTTTCATCTTCACACATACTAGAAATTTCTTCATCAGACCACGCACTGATAACCTCTTTAACATAAGACCTCCAAAAGAATGGCACGAATTTATGACTGGTGTAGTGATCAGGATTCCCGAGCACATATAATGAAGCCATTGGAGCACCAATCTCCATTTTGGAGGTGAGGGAATTGACTATTTGTGTAAACAATTTTCTGACCTTGTCTTTCCTTTTTAAGTCCCCACCGATCATTTCGGAATTCTTATCAAATACACTCTTTATTACCTCGAAGATGGTATAGGTTTTCAAGGACATCTTTGTAATATAATCTGTTATGTATGCAACTATTGCTTTTATGGCAGTTCCAGATAATAAACTAGTAACATCAGAATTACATCGCAGCATATATGTAACTTCAGGTGTCACTGTGTTCATCCAAGGCTCACCATGCTTGAGGTTAAGAGCACCAGTATTTGGTTCGACAAAAGTTTGTTTAAAGATATCTCGGGGAAATCGTCGTTTACATTCGCCTTTAGAATTAAGACAATATGGCTTCTTTTTCCCGTCATGTCTGTTATGTAAATTTAATCGCAATAAGAGATCATCTACAGCATGTTGAAACCTTTGCCACCATGTTGATCTTTTGTCGTGATATTGACAATCAATAGAACAGTGATATGATGGCGGATCTGGTAGAACACTTGTCGGGGGTGTATATTCAGGTTTTGACATTGTCTGTTCCATTCTTTCTGATGCTTCTTCTTTAGAACCTGTCATGAATTGTCCTACACACAAACTTTCCAAGTATTCCACTAATCTTTTCTGAAAGTCAGAATTGTCATCCATAATTTTGTCACGTATTTCCTGAGGTGTAAGGCATCCTTTTATCCACAGCAGCATATGAAGATGCAGGGTAAGACATCCTTGTTCCTCTACCGTTCCATAATAACCTGACGTGTCCCCATAAAGGCCAGAATGAGATTCATTTATTCCTAATATATGTTTGATGAACATTTCAGTGGTAAAGTGAAAGAAACGGGCTCCAGCAACTGGATTATTTGCAATTAGTTTGTAACAATCCTGGGGTAGACGTAGTTTAGGGTAAAACTTTTCTTTGTTGTCAGCATAATATAGGCATAGTGGGTGATTGATGTCAGCAGGTGCAAAGGTGATAAACCAGGTTGGAGCACCAATACAGGATATCAGGGACCAAATCTCATTTCGCATATATTTCTTGTTGGTAATTGAACCTTTGACCTGACCGGCTACATGATCCAAGTCGGATATGAGCCTATAACATGCCCTTTCTTCAGGGGTATCTGGCTTGACTCTCTCACCTCTAGATAGTCTCTTAGAGAGATCATCTAAAACAGCCGTATTGATATTCATCAAACGATCTGCAATATCATTGAAATTGTGTTTATCAGTCAACAGATATCCACCTGTTGTACTGTCTTTAATTTGTTCCTGATTGAATGCAATCAGTGGAAAATAAGGATCGGTTTGAAATCTTTTGTCATGATACATCAGGAGATGCCTTTTGTGCATCATATCACTGATGGTTAAAACATCCTTGTCAATGCTGCTAATACCACCCAAGCCATATGGAAATAAGCAAGGGAACATCATAGGATATAACTGAGGATTATTAAAAAAGGATTCTGGATTTCTAGCATGGCTGATGGCAAGGACACCACCATGGTCATCTATCAAGTGTTTTGTCGCTCTAGCTATTAATGCCTTTGGACTTGTGATATCGAGATTATCGCCAGTCACTCCACTAACGACAAAAGGACAGGGACCATCTTCCACACCATCTTCATCTTCATTGTCGAATGCGCTAGTAGCTTCTGGTTCCTTATTTGTGTCTGCTGGTCGATATGCAACCACAACAGGAATTCCATGATCTGGATATTGTTCTAGATTTTCATAGGAGATGTCTAAATCATGGTAGTCTATGTGGTTCAATTTAAGCCATTCTAAAGCTGCAGAAACTCGCCTTCGGCGAACCAATAAAGGCGTTCGCTCCATGTCTTCAGAAGTTGGTCTGGCAGGACCAGTTAAAATGAAGGCTAGCACTTCATCAAGTTCCTTAATTGTTGGAGGCAATCGTTGATATATCTTTGGTGTTGGGTTTTGAAACATGATGGCATTTGCTTTCATTTTATGCATCCCAGATGACACACGAACAATACATTTGTTGTGACGAACACGGGCAATCAAAAGCTGTTCAGCAAATGTTAGATTTTGAAGTTGTGCAGGAATTGTGCCCATCCAAAGTCCATTTGCCAAAGCATATTTGGGAGTTTGGCCTTCGTTCAGACTAAGCACACATGGCTTGCATATCCATTTACACGTGTCATCTAGTACTGGACCTTTGATATCCTCTATTGGATCAGAATAATGATATCGTTCACATCTTGTGATTCCCATATTTTCTCTCGTTAATATTTTCAGATTAACCTTCGTCATTGACAATAAAGACATGTTCTTCAATGCAACCAATTGACCACACACAGCACACCCGCCTTCTTGGAAACATTCAGGTGATGTATCTGTACACCAGTTTCGGATTATTTTTTCCTTCAATTCAATGGATGGCGGAGGAGGGGGGAATGATTGCTTATCCAACTCAACTGCTTCATCCCCAATTTTAGTTTGACATTCATATTTTCTGCAGTCACCTGTGTCCTGCAGTTGTTGTCTTTGATACCACCCTTTGCACATATCTTTATTTTATTTGATATCATGAACACGAAAAATAGAAACATGACTCTTACAAACTAAACAGTTATGTTTCATTAACATGGAAACTAGATCATGGTCACGTAATCTTTCTCTTTTCTTTGACAGATATATCTTATGTGTCTTGGCTATTTCTACAATATCCTTCGTTGGCAATTGTAGGAGAAACTCATGCAGAGGTATTTGAATGCACACATATTTAATGTTATCTTCGTATTGCAAAGCCCTGGCTGTCTGTTGATCAATATGACCAATATATTTAAATAATACATCAGAATCATAATTGACATTATTGGATGATAGCATGAAGGATTGAAGAAAGTTAAACTTAAATGTTGGTATTCGTTTCCCACCCCCAATGTAGGAGTATCTATTAAATGACTTTATATATAAACATTTGAACAGGTTTCGGAATAAATTGGACATGGTTGGAATTATTTTAGATGCTCTATATCGCATGGCAACATGTAGCGTGATCCACAGCAATGTTGGTTGTGGTATAGCCATAATGCTACATTGAAACAAATACAATTTGAAGTCATGTTGTCTCAACATACATCGCATAAGTAATACCTTGATAATCCAACAACGATATTGAACAGTGATAGGTTTAATACAGCAATACAAAATAAAGAAAAATTTAGGAGGTAATAATCGTGTTCTGGCATGTTGAATGGAATATAATTGCAAATCGAATGTGGAATTCTTAAAGATAGTCCAAGAAAATAATTGATCGAGCAACAACTTATCATTTTCCATCTGATCAAAGTTTACAAATTGCGACGCATTTATTTGAATAAGTATCGCTGCATTGCCCTGATCTGGGGCAAACTCATGTTCTATGAGTCTTTTTTGCCAAACACCCAATTCTTGGGCAAAACTCGATTTCAAAGGAAGAGACATCGGTGCGGAAAAAATGGACATATGATGGCTTTGACATAGTTGTGGAAATTGTCTTGCATTTGTAAGAATGTGTAGATGAGCCAAAACAACTAAGCAGAAATGGATGATGTTATTGAGATGCATGTGTGTTAGAAACAGCGAGAGTAAACACGCCAACGTCTATTTAACTGATTTAGCGGTTCGGATCATGAATAACAATCAGATCACATTCCATTGCTTACTGTGTTTTGGACCAAAACCACTGTAAATTGTGCCTGGAGTTTTATAAAGCTGTGTCTATTGTTTCCTGTGATACAATTATTTGGCTATTTCGCACGTTCGCAACACTGCCTATTCGAAATCTGACAATATACAATGTACAGTAACATGACATTGAATCTAGCATTATGTGATTATCATCTTAGCCACTAGTGTTCGCGGAACGGGTGATAAAGCTCATTTTCAAAGTCGGACGAATACAAATACAGCGAAAGCACACATATCAAAACCAAGTAGACATATATGAAGACAAGTAAGACGTGGTTCCAAAATTCACCAACAACCAAGGACTAATTGCAGAATATGGTTAATAAATTATGATAAAAAACCGTATCAGCCCTAACTCACTGCGAATTAGAGTCCTGGACCCAATTTCGATGAGGACGGCTTGGGGGATGGGGCCCTGGATTGTACTGGAGGCGTCACGGTTTGAAATTGAGGTGGAACAATATTACCCCAATCCATGTCCATAGGTGAGATTCTTGGCTCCATCGGGGTTGATGACATGTGGCGAGATGATGCACGCGTACTAACACGCAAGCCTAAAACATTTTTGACAGATAAGCTTAATGGGTATCTTGACATGTTGCTAAACAATTTACCTGGGGTCGACAATCTCTTCTTCTTTCTTGCTGGCATTTCTAGATCCTCCATTTTGACGTCGATGTCCAATGCATCTTCCACCTTGCCAGGTTTTCGCCTTTTTGTCTCCAAAACAATCTCCTCGTTCTTTTCATCACCAATTGGGGACTTCTTCGGGCGATCACCAGACATATCCTCCTTTTTGATGATTATACCAGATGCATCGGATGCCGTGTTTAGATTTCGACCTTTTACCTCTATACCAAGATCCCCATCCTTTTCACCAACAGACGCAGACTTTTGCGGGTGTTCATCAGACGTAACGTCATCTCCCATGTTGATATCAATGTCTTTGGTATCATTCGAACCCAATAGCCCGGATGGCTTGCTCTCCCGATCCATGGAGTCCAATGTTGCAGCGTCCGCCTTTGACTTTTTCGTTTTCAATTTCTTCGAAGCTTTCGAAATTTCCACAACAGCTGTCTACGGATTAATGGATAAAGTATGATAAATGATGGAACTTACGCATCTGGAAATTGGAACCATGTTCCTTCGAGTCAGTTTCAGTTTGGTCCATCTTTACGTCCTCTATGCATGAACATGATCAAATGTAAATGTCATATATAGCATTCCATTTCTTACCTCCATCGTCCTCTGCAACCTTTGATCCTCTCGTGCGCCCTATGGGGATTTGAATTAGATATTATTAACAGGATCAACACGGTATGCGTACTCGACTTCTGCTTGGGTTTGGGTGTGGTCTTCCCTTTTGTCTTGGTATCTGGGCGAGGCAGAGATCAGTATCATAATACCTAAAATAGTCGCAAATATGATAATACTGACCCGTTGCACCATCCTTCTGCTTATCCTCCGAAAACGCCTTTGCCTTGCCTTTGCCCTTGCCTTCTGGGACCGAATCCTCTGTAAACTACATCAAGTCATTGCAAAGCACAATGTTCGTGTGTGTCTTACTGTTATCAATGGGAGCATCGTGTCCTCTACACCATGCGATGACCCGAGGGATGATTGCATGCTTCGTGGCATCATCCAGTCTATTAAAGAACCATTTGGCGACGGTGCCGCTGTGCCACGATGGGACAGAGTCATCGTATATATCCCAGCCTATGAAATGGGGGTAGATTCAAGTTACTGGTTGTGATTGAAATGAATACATACGAAGATCTTCTGGTTTTATGTCTGTATTTATTGCACCATGTTGGATTAAAGCCGAAGGAGAATGTTTCCTGACGTAATATTCTTTGAGGAGCCACTCATCAAATACCTTGCTGCGCCAGTCGGGATTAAGCTCGTTCGCCTCTGTTGCTTTCAATACCTCATCCCATATTTCATCCATAACTGTATCCGTGTATTTTAGGTAATATCGAAGGATTTCGGTAGCCTCCTTGTCTTGATTAACATATTCCTGCGAATATTGAGGCACTTTCTTGTCTGTGAATGCTGATGTTACATAGATATACAGATTCATTCTGTAGATGATGCGTCGTAGGGGTTCTTCATATCGATATGGTAGTGTACACCATAATTCACCTCGAGCGGCGACATCGCGAGGGCGAGCCTTCATTATATATAGGTTGCGCGACAGGACCGGAACGGTACCAGAAGCTTCGTATTTTTGGTATCTCATCAGGGACCATATACTGGATCTGGAAGATTGCATGGAGATCCTGCATTTTTTTGGGCGGCGTTTCGGGCCAGTATTTGAAGGCGGAAGGGTCTACAGCGGGTGTAGGGACTTTGACAAGAGAAGAAGCCATTGTGGGAGCGGAATACGATGTTGGTGTATCTGTAAAATGGGTTTGGGAGGTGGAAAAGGGCAAATCCTGTGTTCGATTTGATTACCAAGATCACCTGATCCGATTTAACAACGTGTTTTGGCATGTGTTCGGCGTTTTGGACCTGACACGCCGAACACATGTACTAGTTCAGAAACATAGCCAAACATACCGTGAGCATCGGCTTGATGTCAGCCATCTGATAGGCTGAAGACTATTGGGCTATGATTTGAGATGTCATATGTATGTGAGTTGTGTGATATATCACTGATTTTAAGATTTTCATGGCTTGACAAGCGTTCAGTGAGCCATTCTATCATCAATCCAAATGTTTAATCTTAACTCAATAGTAAGGTAGTTGACCAAACATCAACTGAACAAGTCAATTTAATAACGTTTGACAAACAGTGTTGTGATCAGTACGACATTGGTATAATACCATTACCATTACAGAGGTATTTGAAAGTCACTGTAATATATCGGAATTTAGGACTGGGCAATTATATTAGTCTTTAAATGGCTTGTCGAACAGGCCGAACACCTGTTCGGCCTGTTCGACAAGCGTTTGGTAAGCCATTCTATTGTCAAAAAAATGTTGAATCTTAAATCAATAGTAATGTAGTGGACCAAATGTCAACTGAACAAGTCAATTTAATGACGATTGACAACGGTGTTGTGGTCAGGAAGATATTGGTATAATACCATTACAGAGGTATTTGAAAGTCACTTACATCGGAATCTAAGACTGGACAATTTTATTAGTCTTTACCAAACGCTTGTCGAACAGGCCGAACACCTGTTCGACCTGTTTGGTAAGCCATGTAAAGATTAATAAAATTTCCCAGTCTTAAATTCCGATGTAAGTGACTTTCAAATACCTCTGTAACGGTATTATACCAATATCTTCCTGACCACAACACCGTTGTCAATCGTCATTTGACTTGTTCAGTTGACGTTTGGTCCACTACATTACTATTGATTTAAGATTCAACATTCTATTGACAATAGAATGGCTTACCAAACGCTTGTCGAAAACCGTTCAACACCTCAGGCCCTGGGCCTGTTCAACAAGCCATGTATAGACTAATAAAATTGCCCAGTCTTAAATTCCGATATATGTGATTTTCAAATGCCTCTATGATATTGTTATGGCCATGATACTACATCCTTCCAGGTATTGTAATACTCGTTTGATAAACTATATCATTATAGACTCAGTAATTGTTCAACTAAATGCCATATTTTATACTCCCTGTGTGATACCTGAACCATGTCAACATCAATGTTCTACGCCTCAAGAGGATTTATGTATTCCCATAACGTTGACGCACGGGTTTGAACTGTATTGATAGATTTTAGTATGTCAGTGAGGTTGACACAAAGGTATACGGAACCTTGCAACGGCTCTGGAATCAGTACCCATGTTATTATACTGGCAAACGTCACATATTTCTGCGGAATATCAATTGGATCTTCTTATTCGTTTACTCTAGCCTCGACATCCACATCACCAACAGAAACCCTAACGCAAAACCAACGACGACTAAGATAACACTGGTGTGGATTATTAGCCATCAACCTAGAAGAATTCTCTAGACCATACCCTTCGATTTCGTGTCTCAAGCGCCTCTCACGCCATTCCACGGCCCGTCGTAACCGTCTCTCTCGCCTTGCCTTGGACCGGTCATTTGATCGCTCGACAATCACTACAAACACATTAATTTGAATTCATACCAAATAATAAGACTTACACATATTGATCTGATCCCCTCCGACGTCATTGAGCTGGCATTTATACAAATTTGGGCGTTTAGCTTTGTTGAAGAACATAGTATAAGTTTAAGATATTATATGTTTAAAATCGAGTAATAAGATGTAAATTAAAGTAAGGGTATCCAACGTTTTAAGAGCACAGCAGAGCAATGCTGATAATAGGGCTCTTTGCACATATTTCAGACTATTGGACTATGTACCTCCATTGAAAGGTTTTATTCGGTGAGGATCTGTCGGATATCGCTTAAAGAATATATTTATCTTGTGTAATGCAGTTAGCGATAATATCAACTTGGGAATCACTCAGACAGATATTAAACCTCTCAAATACTTTCGATAGGTGTAGCTCTAAATTTGTGCGATGCTTTTCTTACGTTGTTGATATCATTGTCATGTGACTCGGATAAATGTCATTTAATAATCGGGAACTTGATCAAACTTCGATGACCTTTCCCTCGTGACCATTTCCCACCCAACAAGACACCTTACAACACAACTACGTATAATACTATTTTAGTGCTCGTTTCATCAGACCTCTCACATCCTATGAGATTTTGTAGTTTCCAAACATGCCTAGAACTCGCAGGGAATCTGGCTATGAAGTTTGCGCTCACATCTGCCCAGGACGAAGATGTGATTCACAACAGACGCAAACCATCCTTTGGAAGAAAGAAGGGAGTTCCTGTCAGCAACATTGCGGATCAGTAGCCAAACATCCAAATTGCATTTCATCTGGAATCTGCCCACAATCTGTTTGTCTTGGCCGGCAGTTCATAGACAATTATCAGGGTGTTCGAGATGCTACAATGCAGGAACTATCGCTTTTGCCACCACCGACTTCACCTAGTTCTGACATAGAAATGGATAACACATCGATAACCCCAATAATGCCAATTCCCAGTAATGATCGAGTCTTCCGAATTCTTTTTGTTCTTGACCCCACAACGTACGTTGGCAGCAAAGCCGCAGCAACCAACGATCTGGCCTTCGTTACGACTACAATTTCAAAGGAGGAATACGAGACTGTTTCGCATCTCCACGGATATATACACAACATCAAGAACCACAAGACTCGTCATACTGTATGCATCCAAGAATGGGTTTGTATCCTTTCGTAGCAGTCTAGATAATATGAAACCTGAAGCATATTTTATAATCGATAGGTTTATGTTGCCTTGCGAATGCACCATTGGAGATGCGATGATACCAATCAACGGCGCTTCCACATTGAATACATGTTTTGGAATGAATTCCATCTTGCGATGCTACAATACGAACACAAAAGCGAAACATGGGAAAGGTTCGCATCGGTCGATTGTGTCTTGGGTGGAGTCGACATGGGAATGTCATACATGTGAGGTGTAAATTATTGTGATCAGACTTTAATTTGATTTAATCATTTAAAGTGGCAATCAATATGGGATAACATTGCAAAACGTGTCAAATTTCTTGGCTGGAATTGAAGAGCTTTGTCGAACGGTCCATGTGTGGCCACCACCGAAACAAATGAACAGCGTTCATTCGAAATGGACGCAGATCCAAAACTTGCTCCACATAGCTCTTACGAAAACACATACGATACGACCACAAACGAGATTATTGAAAGACGGTGAACCTTTCCCCCCGAATATTGTATTGAAAAGGACACATAGCGACACCGGCCACCACATTTTATTCCCAGGTGATCCGAGACGTAATTGGGACTATATGCTTCAAAACAGTGAAGTTCCCGGTTCATGTTGGTTTGGTCAGACCTATGTAGAGCCACTGGCCAAAGTTGGAGAATGGCGGGTGTTTTTAGTGGGTGGACGGGACATTTATACGGTACACACACATTACAACAAGGAGACGAAATCATGGAAGTGGGATATTGCAACATCATTTTATACTTTGGAGGAATTGAAGTACGTATACATGCCTTTTCTCAGGTCATGTATTGATCACATCTCATTCTGTTGAAGATCATTCCAAACACAGGGGATTCTTCTGAAGATGGATGTTTGCAATCCAGACAAAGGTTCCATCGTGATTAGAGACCAAGGCAAACGGCAATTCTTCGACTTTGTCCGAAACACATACGAGGGCCTATACGCCATCGAGTCGAGTGTGATTGGTGGAAAACCTTCCATGAGTGTATTCTGTCGGATGGACATTTCACTCATTATTGATTCGGAAACCAACCAAGTTTGCTATTTTGTGAACGAGGTTGAAAGATATCACACTACAAGCTTGTGGTCAAACATGAAGCAAGGTGCAAAATCAGCTCGAGCTCCACTTGGATCTTTTGCAGACACATTTTCGGGTGTTTTCTACAAGTACCTTGTAGATATCACAAACCCGTATTTGTATTTTTAGGACGATTTTTCCTTTCGCCACTTATTAGTCAAGCTTTCACATTTCAGATGAAAAGCATATAGAAAACATCAATAATATTGATAATAATAAACAAACACAATACTAATACAAGGCAAACCTCCACACAATATTTATCAAATAGGTACGACAAATATCCAATTAGCAAGAAACTTAAATATGTAACAGCTCCCACATCCTTGCTGAACAACGTTGAATCAACCTGTTCAATAGAGCTAATCCAGTCATAGAAAATCAAATAAATACGCAAAGTCAACATCTATCAAATACAGGGTAAATGGTTGTGGATTTCTCTTGTGGCCTGTGGTGGAGAGAATCAAGACAAGAAACACTGTCAACAGCTGTTACATATACTGTAGATGGTTGTGGATTTTTGTAGTGGCTAATTGGTAAGAGAATCAATACAACCAATGTCATGCCCATGTGTTAGATATGCTGTAGGTGGTTGTAAATTTGTTTTATAGCTAGTTGGTAGAAAATAAATACTAGTAAAGTTTGTAATAGCTCCCACTTGTCGAACACTGTTCGGCATGTTCGGCAACTGTTCGACAGGGGTTTCCCAGTCTTAGAAAATTAAATAAATACAAGGGACACTGTCAGAATTCATCAAATACACTGTATTTGGTTGTGGAATTTTCTTGTGGCCAGTGGGCAACAGGATCAATACAACCAATGTCATGCCCATGTGTTAGATATGCTGTAGGTGGTTGTAAATTTGTTTTATAGCTAGTTGGTAAAAAATAAATACTAGTAAAGTTTGTAATAGCTCCCACTTGTCGAACACTGTTCGGCATGTTCGGCAACTGTTCGACAGGGGTTTCCCAGTCCTAGAAAATTAAATAAATACAAGAGACACTGTCAGAATTCATCAAATACACTGTATTTGGTTGTGGAATTTTCTTGTGGCCAGTGGGCAACAGGATCAATACAACCAATGTCATGCCCATGTGTTAGATATGCTGAAGATGGTTGTACAATTGTTTTATAGCTAGTTTGTAGACAATAAATACTAGTAAAATTTGTAATGGCTCCCATTTGTCAAAGAGTCTTTGACAGTGTTCAGCAACTGTTCGACGAGTTTCTCAGTCATAGAAAATTAAGCAAATGCAAGAAATGCTGTCAACAGCTGTCACATATAGTGTAGACAGTTGTGGATTCATTTAGTGGCTCATGGGTACAAGAATCAATGCAACCAATGTCATGCCCATGTGTGAACTATGCTAGTTTGGTGGTGCAACTGTTTTATGGAAACTGGATAGAATAATAACTATAAGCAAAATGTGTAAACACTCCCACACCCTTGTCAAACATCTTGAACAACTGCTTGGCCTGTTTGACAAGGCTTTGCTAGTCATTAGAACATACATAAGTATCACAAAACTTGTCACCAGCTTCACATCGTGTGTAGATGCTTGTGAAATTTTGTTGTGGCCAGTGGATGGGAGAATCAATGCAACCAATGCTATGCTCACGTGTGAAACATGGTCATACAACTATTTCATTACTAGTTGGTAGGAAAATAAATACAAGAAAAATATATAACAGCTCTGAAACCCTTGTCGAACAGGCAAAATGCCTGTTTGGCCTGTTCAACAAGGCATTGCTGGTCATTAGAAAATAAAGAAGCTTCACAAAAGTTGTAACAGCTGTCAAATAGCATGTAGATGGTTGTAGAATTTTGTTATGGCCAGTAGGTAAGTGAGTCAATACAACAACATCACACCCATGTGTTGAATATGAATTCTGTTGGAGCTAGTGGGTATGAGAATCAATACAAATACATCAAACATCCACAACATATGTCAACTCATTTCTGCAACATTTTCGTACAAGAGCTCATACTGAATTTGGCAACGCTGATTCAACATTCTCACAGTGCCAATTTTGGCAGCTGTGATCCAGCTGCCTTATTGTTCTTGCTGATTGGGACAAGAAATTCTCACAGTTACAAAGTCATAAGTCACACGGTTTCATAATTATTCCCAGGGCTTCAAAATTCTTCCCACGGCTTGGCGAATTAGACTGTGACCCTGAATTGAAAAAAACCACCAGATACAAAATGATTCCCTTATAGGGACTCGTAACATGTATGGCGCTCTTGATCTACTGAATGATTGGGATATCCATGGATGATATATGATGAAGATCAGTCCAGGATTAGTTGTGAAATTATGACACATGCCGATCGACAAGGCCATTGAAGATTTGGTTATGGAACTTCCCCAGGTTTATCAGTGATTTACAGAAGTGAAAAAGGAACAAATGACAAAACCCACAGCATTCAAGATTCACAAGATACGCGAAATGACACCACTCGTGACAAAAGCCAATAAACGATCTGCAGAATGGTGACTCTGAGAAGTCAATCAATGGATCAAACAACTAGTTGCCTCCTCAGACAGCAGCACCATGATGATGTCAATTAGTGTCAAAGGTCAATTAACCACGATCAATGATCAACAAAGATTCTCTGTCACTTGCCTTTTGGATTCTGGTTGTACTGTCTCAGCCATTAATTCTGGTTTTGTCAAACAACATCACCTCACGACATGGAGATATGATGTCCCATTCCCCAGTTATAATGGAGATGGTACAATGTCCAAAGACAGATTAATCACAGAATACATTGAATCTACAACTTGGTGAACACATGGAATGGATACATCTTATGGTGATTTCCCTGGCAAAGATTGACATCTATTGCAGTTTTGATTGGTTAAAGAAACACAATCCCAAGATCGATTGGTTAACCAAGACAATCGACTTTACCCGATGTCTTTCTGTCTGTGGCCACTCCCTGGGTAAAATCAAAGGTGTGATGTTCAATACCACTATCTACAACAAGCCAGCCTGGTTCCATGCATTCCAAACAAAATTGACAGAATTGGCTCATACTAAGATGGCCAATGAAACCAGTAAACCAGAACAATCAATTGTTGATCAATTGCCAGATGTATATAAGGATTACACTGACTTATTTGATCCCAAGGCCACTGACACAATGCCACCATCTTGACCCTGGGATCATGCAATCAATTTGAAGCTGGACCCACCAGATCACTTGAATTGCAAATTGTATCCATTGTCACCCCCCAAACACGAGAAACTTGATGAGTTTCTCAATGAAAACCTCAAAGCTGGCAAGATCAGACCTTCGAAATTGCCCTATGCCTCACTGTTCTTCTATGTCCTTGAGAAAGATGCAACCAAGTTATGGAGTGTACAAGACTATCAAGAACTTAACAAATGGACAGTCCCTGATAATGATCCGTTGCCATTAATTGACAATATCATAAATCAACTCGATGGCGTGGAATATTTCATGAAACTAGATGTTCATTGGGGTTTTAACAATATTCGAATTAAAGAAGGAGATCAACACAAGGCAGCATTCCTAACACCCCAAGGTCTTTTCAAACTGACTGTCATGTTCTTTGGATTATGAAATTCACCCCCAATGTTCCAAAGAATGATGAATCACATCTTCTGGTACAGGATACAAGCTGGATGGCTGCATATATACATGGATGATGTCATGATTTTCTCCAAGAACTTGGAAGAACACCAAGAATGGACACATCAAGTCTTACAGAAATTCCGTGATAATAAACTGTTCCTGAAAATTGGAAAATGTACTTTCGATGCACAATGGGTGGAATACCTAGGTCTCATTGTTGAACACGGAAAAGTATGCATGGACCCAACCAAAACTGATGCAACCACCGATTGGCCCATCCCGAAGAACAAAAAGGAACTCTAGTCATTCTTAGGCTTCCTCAATTTCTATCGATGATTTGTCCAGAATTGTGCACAAGTAGTGTTACCCCTGAACTTCTTAACTGGCAAAAAAGATTGGGAATGGAATGTCAATCAACAACAAGCTGCTTTTGATGAGTTAAAACAAATCATCACAATGGATCCTGTCCTTGTCATTCCCAACAATCATGGAAAATTCAAGATTGGGTGCAATGCTTCCGACTTCGCCACTGGAGCAATCCTATTGCAACAGCAAGAGAACAGTATGTTGCATCTGGTGGTGTTTCTGTCAAACAATATGTCACCTGCAGAAAGGAACTATGATGTCCACGATAAGAAATTGCTCACAATAATCCGATGTTTCAAACAATGGTGACATTTCCTTCTTGGTATGCTGGAAATGATTGAAGTTTATACTGATCATCAAAATTTGACTTGTTTTCGGCAACTGCAGTCTTGATGACAACAAAAATGTCATCACACTCCCAGATTCTCTATTCATGGCTTCCCTCAATACCACCATGATGAACCTGCAATGGCAGAAACAATTCATTGAACATAACCTACAGTTGGATGAACAGGCGAGTGAAGGACTTAAAAATCCTGACTCATCTTGGGAGCAGACAGATGATGGCCTAATCTACCATAACAATTTGCTTTACATCCCCAAGGATGATCACCTCCATGGGAAAATTATTCACAAACATCATGACACTCCCCTATCTGGTCATCCAGGACAAGAAAACACATTCAGAGCCATCACTTGACATTTCAGTTGGCCCTCTCTTCACATAGATGTCAACAAATATGTTGCAGGATGCTTATCCTGTCAACAAAAAAAGATCCATTGAGGGAAGAAACCGGGACTGTTACATCCTCATGCAATCCCTCCTTTTCCATGGCATACTGCTTCCATGGATTTAATTGGCCCACTACCTGAATCCCAGGGGTTCAATGCTATTCTCATAGTGATGGACAAAAAGAATAAGCAATCAGTCCTCATCCCCACCACAACTGCATTAACTTCTGAGAGATCCACATGTCTATATTGAGATAATGTCTTTTGACAATATGGATTGCCACATGTCATTATCTCCGATCTTGGAGCCCAATTTGTATCAGGTTTCACGAAAGAATTGAATCGTCTATTAGGCATTACTGGACATCCAACAACCACATATCACCCACAGGCAGACAGGCAAACTGAACAAATGAATGCTGAGATTGAGACGTATCTTCCTCTATTTGTCAATAAACAACAAGATGATTGGGCTGAATGGTTGGCCTTAGCTGAACTTGCCCTTGCAAACCACAAATATTCCTCCACTGTAATGACACCATTCTATGCTACAATGGGCTTCCATCCATGGAAAGGAAAAGAACTTCTCAAAGGTGAAGTCGTCAATGAATCTGCAGCCACCTTTGCTGAATGAATGAACTGTATACAACAACAAGCAACCAATGCCTTGGTTGTAGCTCAAGAAAAAATGAAACAGTTTTATGACAAGAAGCATCATCCTGCCCCCAAACACAAAGTTGGCAACAAAGTGTGGTTGGAATCTACAAATATTGATTCTCTCCATCCATCCAAGAAGTTAGATGATAAATGATATGGTCTGTTCTCCATCGTCGAAAAAGTTGGTTGGTCATCCTACAAATTGAAACTCCTGCCGACATGGTCAAAGAAATATTCAATGAAGTCCTCTTATCTCCCTATACCTGCCTTCCCCCAACAAGCTGTCACAGTGCCAAAACCACCCACCAAGATTGTTGATGGACAGGAAGAATATGAGATAGAGGAAATGTCAATTCTGTTATCCATAAGAATTGTTTGTTCTATCTCGTTCATTGGCTGGGATATCTCTGCGAAGAAGACTCTTGGATTCCTGCAGCAGAAACGAAGAATTGTAAAGAACTCATCACTGAATTTCACCACCTCCACCCTCGTGCACCCACCTTGGCTGATTTATGTATCTCGATAATCCCTTGCCCTGCCAATACTTTGCCACTACCTTCTCCAGCCATGGATGTTATTGTCTCTGTCAAACCTAAATTCATCTCTTTGCTCCTTTCCAGTCAAGAGAGCCATGACTTTTGCTCGTTTGCCTTTCCATCTCCAGTTCGTCACCTTTGGTTGTGAATGCCATCACACATGCCATCACCATGGATACTCCCTCTACTCAGGGTCATCTATGGGATGTGTCTGGTGGCTTGAGCAATCTCACCTTCAATGACAGTCATCTCTCCTCCTCCTTCACTTACCCTGTGGTCATGATGCATCACATGCATACTCCCCTCCCGTCAGCATTGCTGTGGGATCGGTATGACATCCTTCCACCCCTTCACTTCTGCAATGTACCACCTTGTCTCCTCTCCAACCATCCCATCAATCCTTTCCTCTGTGTATTCTGATGGTCGCTCATCCGTGATGATGGTAAACTATGATGTATGGCAGTTGGGGGTTTGGAGACCCTCTTCCTGTTGTTGGTTATGATATAACTTATCCACCAGATCTGCGACCTCCTGACACAGTCTACCCCAAGTAGCCTCACCAGCCGCCATATATGGCACATGGTCTGCCCTTGATATACCCCTTATTCCTCCTTTGATTCCCTTCTTCCTCCCCATTCTTGTTTGTGCAGATGTGGACCTTGGGGGGGGGGGGGGGGGTATTGTTACGGTTTTCCCCTATTCCCGCTTACTCATCATTCTATTCCCACGACAAAGTACCAAGCCCTCTGATTGGATGATACATGTTGACACCTCCATGTGGATGATCAAACACATGCTCGATCATTGACCAATCACATTCTGATGAGAAGAGATATTATTGCCATTGGTCAAAGATAGGATAAAGCTCTCTGATTGGACAATAGGTGAATACCTCCCTTCAAGTTGTTCCATTATATATACCTGTATTATGTCAGTCTTGTACCTCACGTTTAGTCTGGTTTTCCACACTGGATCAATATATCTCCTCTTCATCCCTCCTTGTCTGAATAGCAGTTTGAGTTTGTTTGTTGTCAGTGATCCGTAACACATACCTGTGCTGTACAACTATACACTAACAGTTGATCCCCCAGCCTCCCCATATGGTGTATCATCTTTCCTCTATGATATGGACCAAGCTCAACAGTAATCAGTCAGGTGATCAGTATCTCAATTACTTATCAATATCCCATGATGTCAAGCAATGCTACACATTACCACTACCTTAGTTCAATCCCATGACATGTGACCAGCACATGTTCCATGACAGGTTTTAGAACCTTCTGGAACATTACCCTGCAGTACTGTTGTTTTGGTTCAAGACATGTGATCCAGATGGACAGATGGACATGTTGCATCCCTATAGCAGCCTTATTATTCTTGATCACACAGTTGGTTGTTATCTCCATATAGTTATATTGTGATTCAAAGACCTACCCTCAAGTCTGTTCACTATATATGGTAGGTCATTAGCCATATTGTACCCTTTCTTCATGTTTAGTTTGGTTTCCTTCCCTTGGTTCACCCATCTGAAACATCTCCCCTGAACTCCTACTCGATGTATAGTAGTAGTTAACCATGAATACACTCTTTATTGTTCTTGTGTTTTCTCTGGTTTGATCTTGCTTGAGTTTGGTTGGCTGTTGCCAGAGCCTGCTGATCTAGTGATCCATAACACCACGGGCTGATAGCAGATGCAGTGCCCACCCTGAACTCCCATGGGTTCTCAGGCTGGACCCCTCTCTCTCCCTACCATGTTGTGTGCACACAGTGCCAGCACTCCATGTGAGCCCATTTTTTCCTTGGCCTATATGTTCATTACTCATGCCTGCACCCTTTTATAGCACTGGGAAGTGCCTGCCTTGACATGGTCCCACCCTCTTGCAAATGATCATTTTGTGCATGCACATCACTAGTGCTCATAGTAGGTGTATCCTACCTAGCATATCCTTGTACTGATGCCTTCATTGTATAGTGCTGGGAAATGCTTTCCACCATGCAATCCTATCAGTTGCTTTGGTTGTGTAAATGAGTTTGGGTTTGTAGTGCTGGCTCACTGAGAGCACTGTTCATGTCCTGTCTGATCTAGTGATGCTGAAGTGCAGTTCAGATCAGTACTGAACTGACCTTTGGCATCACTATCTGCAAAAGCAGAGATTTGCAACCAATTTGTGACTTGAGATTGTGTAACTTTGGAAACAGTCAATAATCCCAGAGTTTGGACATGAACAATGATAATCACCTCTCTCTTGACTGTGTTGAGATCCACCAATCCTTTATCTGTGACTCCTTGTGTTCATTTAACTTGCAGATGAGGTCTTCCCTTGCTTCTGCAGTCATGTTAGTAAGTGCATTTTTGCCAAGGCTAGAACCTGCATATGTTGGATTCCACTGAATGTAGAAGAGGGGTGTAGTAACAGACCATTTTATTCTTGTTGTTCCATTATTTTATTCCAGGTGGATGCATTCCATGCAGTGGCTTTTTTGTTCCCTGGTGAGTGAAAGCCCCTTTTCCCATATTGGATGGTGCATCTGCAGCATTCTCAAGCCATCTGTCCATTTCTGGGAAGTTAGCCAAGTTGTTTTAGAAGTAAAAACATTGATCAATGCATTTGCAATGGGATTTTTTCCTGGCCAAATCCCATCACTAACCATTTGATCAAGGGTTTTGGTAGTACAAGATAGTGATTATAAGCAGTGAAAAGATTGGCCTCTGAATGAGTTGTCAAATGAACAGGAATGTTAAGCTGTGAGATTAGCTGATTGAAAACTGGATCAGTTGAGGCAGTGGGAGCAAGTGCAACAGTCATGGAGCTAGCAATGGCCATGGAAGAGGTCAAAGTCAAACTTCACCATCTTTCTGCCACTCAGCAACTTCATTGTCAGCTATAACAGCATCAAAATGGCCCTTGATGGTCCACATATTTTCTTCATATCATAAAGATGTCAATTGTGTTCAAACAAACTTGAGTTGGCAAAAAAATGACAAACAGCACATACTTACTGCATATCGGTGAAAGGTGTCCCCCAAGTGTGAACAAAATAGAATCAAGCTGTGAAGTAACATTATGCTTCAGAGCCATCTCAGGCTGGGCATCAGTGGCCTGACTGCTGCACAACAAAACATGGCCTGAAGCAGGCCAAAAGTGACCTTGATGCCCCTCTCCTTTAGGATTAGCCAGATTGAGAGCATTGCCAGTAGCTTGTCCATGAAAGGTACCTTCCACATTGTGGGAAGCTCCTTGTAAATTGACTGTGCAAGGTGGGCTATCCATGTCAAAATCAAGATTGGGAATGTGAAGGGGTTCATCATAGATGTGGGTCTCAGGAACTTTATTTCCTGTGTAGTTATGATATGATGGCACTGGGGGTGGTGAGAGACTCTGGTGACTCGCACCACAACATCCAATGCCTGATCCATGGCCTGTGTTGTGATGGGGCAAAGCAAGAGGGGACTGGCCATGACCATGATGGCCATTATCATGAGGTCTGTGATGGCAGGTTCTAGTGTTGTTGCCAGCCTCAACATGTGGTCCACTGTAGTCCTCATCCTCATTGTGGGCCTTGCTGTGGGGTTCACCATGGTGCTCATCCTTGTTGTGGGCTGGGGTTCATTGTGATCATTGTCCCTGTTGTGGCCCTTGCCATGGGGTGTGATCATTGTCCTTGTTGTGGGCCTTGCAATGTGGTCTACCATGATCACCATCCATGTTGTGGGCCTCATCATTGTCCCTGCTGTGGTCCTTTCCATGATCCCCAACCTTGTCATAGGCCTCATTATGGGTCCCTCTGTGATTTTACCCCATCACAGTCCTCATCCTCATTGCCTGGGTCAGCCTGGGATTCCCCACCCAGTGAGGATGAGGTTTGATCTGTAAGTGTGAAGGTCATTAATGTAGGTCTGTGGATGGGAGGTGGGACTCACCAGAAACATCACCACCTTCAGTGCTGACAATTGCACTTGCTGATTTTGAGGTGGCTGTCTTGGTTATCATGGTGACAATGCTGCTGGTGACAGTGTCAGACTGCTGTTTCCATCCTGAGGTGGCATGAGCAGGCTGGGGTGGGAAAAGGGAAGCAGTGGGTGCACTGTTGCATTCAGGAGGTGCGACTGTTAAGCCACTGTGTTCAAGGCAGGACTTGCTACTATAACATTCGCCAAGCTCTTCTTCTATGCCCTATTCAGCCACACTGGAAACAAAAATCTCGGCCTATATGGGTCATATCACAAACACTAGGTCAGCTCTCTGCCTTGGATCCATTAATATGGAGTGGGAGGAGCCTTCAGAGGCTAGGAGAGGCTTGCAAAATCCACAACGAAGGAAGGATTACACCATCTGCCAGTACAGAGCCATTACTGAATAATGTGGCAGGGGTCGAATTGGAGAACAAGGCAAGTTTTCCCCCACCATATTCGGTATGTCATGCTAGTTTCCAATTGTGACTGTATACTTACTGTTATTGCTCAGTACAACACAAATGCTAATGCTGGACATTTGTACTGGGCTTTGGTTCAGAGGAATGAGGAAGTATGAGCTACAATCCATCACATCCCCTTATAACTACACCATAGATTTGTAAATTTACTTATGACATTACTGTTGCTCAGCGTGCTCGGAGCAAGAGCACTTCAAAAACATAAATTTGTACCTGTGCTAATGCATCTTCAACACCTCGACAATGTCTTCGACAGAAACGATCATCATGGGAAACCAATTGTTATTATTTCTGAAAGATATCGGCCTCGTGCTAACCCACTCATTTCCTGCCCATCAGGATTTGAATGGGGTTGATCTACATTCTCACACAAGTGTTCTGTCCTGTAGTATAGGCACTATTAGGTGTGAAAAGAATCACTCACTTGGTGTTTCTTGGATGGTTCAGCTTTCTCCAAGGTGACCTTGTGCTTGAGGTGTTGAATGGAGGTAATTCTGGGTGGGTTAGTGGTAAGACAGGTGAGAAGGCATGGTGTGACTTACTTGTTTTTTTGTTGCATTTTCCTTTGGCCACAGTGTCAGTGATTCAGGTCTCATTTACATGCACCTGAATGTCATCATCATCATTATTGTCATCTTGCTCATCATTGCCCTTAGGAACTGGCCTCTCAGTGCTGGTTTGGCTTTGGGTGCCATTTTCATGGGTCTTGGTGCCAAATTCTTGCTAGGGGTCAGTGAATTCACACCTGCAGCAGTTGCTGCTTGCTTGGCCTAGTGTTGTGGACCACCTCATCATTGGCTGGTAACTGATGCTGTGGGGGCTGGTTGTTGTTTCATTGATTTGTTTGGTCATGTAAGCACGGTGGGGTTCATCTGTGTGCCATGTGCAAACTTATATAAACAGGGAGAATTCTTCAAGCAACCCACCTTTGAGATTTATTAATTAAGATGAGATAACTTATTATTATTTAGCATAGTCCAGTCTAAGTCCAGTTGGACTCAGAGTGGACTCCAGACCTGGGCCAAGAGTTCTGTTGGTCCACAAACTACCTGGAGTTCTGCAGGACTTCCAGGATGGGTGGCTTAGTGTAAACTGCTCATCACATGCACAGATTTCAAATTCAAACATCATACATAACAATTGTCTGAACTGCTGGAGATTTACACTGACGATGGATGCAACAGAACAAGAAGAATTGGTCTTGAGCCTGCAAGCAATATTGACAAGCAGGGACCTACCACTGATCACAACAATTTAGGTCATAATATATGACAAGAATATATTATAGAACTCCAATACTTCATCTGAACATCAAATCCCATTTATCCATCAAGGTATCATTGTTACAGGTCTTAATACAAGAGGCTTTAAACATGTGATACAGGACTTTATGCGAGCTACCTACATGGAATACAAAGCATTAGCAATAGGAACCCAATATTTTACTGATCACTGATCCAGCAACGCTCCCACCACAGTATCCAGAGTTATGATCAAACACAGAGTAGGCTACAACTATGAATGTAGATGATGTTGTGGAGGAAAGGAGGCATTTCAAAAATATGAATATGGACCAAAGGGATTAATAAGGGATACATGTTCTCTTACAATGTCCACAGGCCTTTGGTATGGTTTGACCTCATGTCTATAAAGAGTGTCTCACAATATACTTTGTACCACTCACAATATGTATCAAAATGTTCTTAGGTAGGTGTGTAGTAGTGCTTAAAATATTTGTGGTACCCCTCATTGATATAGTAATGCTTTGAAATATTTGAATATTTCATTATACATATGATGTTGGCAGGTGAAATTTCAACAATTCCAGCTGTAAGCAAACATCCACTCTGAGGAGAGATCAAGAAAAGATTACCCTCACTAGCAACACCGATGGTTTTCTTATAGTTGGAGTGGAGTGTGTAGTGATCTGAAAGATCATTGTGGGTTCATCAGCAAATTCCAGGAGGGTTGCTCCAGCTAATGTACTCAACCCAGTTGTCAGGCCTGTCAAGGATAACCAAAGCATATGGGTTGCTGTTACCAGCTGATTGGCACCTAATTCCAAAGTTCAGATGAGCTACCCATGAACATGGAAGGCCTCCTGGAGTTGGCACAAACAAGGTTAATCTTACATTTGTGTTAGTGAAGCATATACTTACCATGCTCTCTGTCTCCATCATTGTGGTATGAATCTACAGTGGGTTTTTTGGTTACTAATGCTGCATGGCTCCTAGTATCTGGCTTTCTTATGTGCTCACAGCAAAACATCCAGCACTACAACTGGCAAGGGGAAAAAAGCACAGCTCATTTTACTCAACCTTGACAACAATGATGTAAGTGACATGGAACAAGACACTGAGATTGCAAAATGAGAAAAGACATGCATGGCCCAGCTCAACAAGAAGCTCTCTGAATGTCAAAAATGTTGGTCTCAAGTTTCAACACCTTGAGCTTCTGCCTATGGAAACTGAGAGTGATCAGCCTTGAATTGAGCACAACGACTTCCAAATCAAGGCCATGCCAAGTAATCATCATCCAGTGAGCAGCAAAGACCTTGTACAGTCCAAAGCAACAGCACAATTGAGTCCGAGGTAAATTCAGATGGTGTTTCAGGAGGAGAAGCCTGTGCAAGGGTTGTAGCCTATAGGATGCATTGTAGTTCAGGATGGCTTTGATCTGCCAGTGGTCAGTGCATAATATTTCTCTCAGTATGCTGCAGTGCCAGTGTTCGAGTACTAGTAGCATATACTACATGTATACAAACTCCGAGTTTGAAGGAAGCCTCGAAAATTTAAGCTCTCTTGTCCACTGCTAACAGCAAGGATGTCCACTGGCAATGATGACCAATTTCACCACTGGAGGTGATGGAGCAGCTGTATGCCAGCGATGCAAGCTGTCCTTTCCTGGAGGCACTCAGTTGTTCTATATGCATGACCAGGATCCAAGTTGGCCGGGTAAACATCTTTGTGGTGGTTGTCGCCAGTATCATATCTCAAAAACACAGTCATGATGATGGCCCCCTCAAGGTATGTGGTTGCAAGTAATCTATGGATTAAATACTTAACTTGATATAATTTTAGATGCCACCGCTAATGATATTGAATTTCGGAGTAAAATACATAAAGATGTTGCTGCAGCGCAACAAGAAGGTCTGCAATCCATATACCTGACCTGACTGCCAACCTTACACTCATATACAGGTGTCTTGCATCCAACACGTATTGGGCAGACCCTGCAGGTCAGACAATGAATTACCGGACCGGCAGATGCTTCCCCCTTCAGCACCATCCAACATCCCTTTAGAGCAACAGCAGCACAATACCTTCCTGCAGCAGCCATGGCCAAAACATAACAATGGGCAACAGTCTGCAATTAGTGGCCCAAGCATATTCACACCAGGTCAACTCTCACCAAGCTTAAACATACCAGATTTCATTTTCCAGGGTTCAATGTCCCCAGGTTATCAAGAAGCACACCAAAGATACAATGAGATGCAGGACTTTTTTGCAAAATGTGCATATGCATCCAACAACCATGAGTTAGTGGTTGTCAAAGCTATGATGATCTTGATGAGGCCAGGCTATAAAAATCCCTGCATAGTATCGGTAAGTTTCATTTGGTTAATTAGGTATTGGTCTTTCACTGACAGGTGGTTAGAATATTTCAGAAATGATCAACAACGTCCCTGTTCATATTGGAGTTAAAGCCCTCAAAGACATCACCTTCTTGATGATTCTCAGATGGTCTAGGGATGCCGTTATCTCTGTAGAGGATGTTCAACTTTGCAACAAGGATTGGGTAAAGAGGATACCAATTCAAGGGGTCCCTGATGTTGATGCAATTGCACAACAGTTTTTCATGGTGAAAGGAAAGGCAAAACATGTTCAATTTGATGCCAGAAAAGGCATTGAAGTGTACCTTGAGCTGGAGCATGACAAGTTCCAAGACATATTGTTGTGTCTTGAGAAGCTTGAATTAGATGAGGCATGGGCTCAGGTTTGCCTTCATACAGTCTAGCCTCAATGTCAATAGCTGAAATGCTTGGTGCTAGAATAACACTACTTCTGTCCCTCTTGCGAGTGACAAATCAGAGTTGTCTCTACCTGTCCAGGAACTTGGAAAGGATAAGGCATGACAGGGGTACGGTAAGGGTAGGGCAGGGGTTTGGCTATATCTTCAAAAAGTTATCACCAACACCCAAGCAACCTTTGTATCACATATCTGAGCCATATGTAGGGCTCCAAGAAACCCCAAGTCATTAAGCAATTGAAGGAAATTTGCACCCAACAGAAGGATAAGAGTATGAAAAAATCCATGTTTTCCACTTTTTTGTCAGTTTCATGGATTTTTTCATACCCTTATCTTTCTATTGGGTGCAAATTTCCTTCAATTGCTTAATGACTTGGGGTTTCTTGGAGCCCTACATATGGCTCAGATATGTGATACAAAGGTTGCTTGGGTGTTAGTAATAACTTTTTGAAGATATAGCCAAACCCCTGCCCTACCCTTACCGTACCCCTGTCATGCCTTACCAGTGAGCACTGCAAGCTCAAAGGGCTCCATTGAAAAAAGTTGTGAAATTGCTCAGTATGTCTTTGTACTTCCCTTTCCTAAATCTCTTCAGTGAATACTATATCTGTTGCATGCACAATGTACCCAACTTCAGCCATCTCATTCACCAATCTTGTCTCCAATGCAAGGCCTTTTCATGCAATTGATGACTGCAAGGACCCAGTCCACATAATGTTGATTTTCAACCCAAATGCATCAGCAAAATATGGTGCCTTCAAGAAAACAACATTTGGCCATACCAACTTTCCATCTTGGTTCATCAGCTCAGATATGCATCAAGCAGTGCTGGTATCAGTGTAAAGCATTGGGAACTCATCTTACCTTTGATAATGCTACACAGGTTGCCAAACTCAGCACTGAGATCAACTGCCTGCGCTGGGCATCAGCATTGATGGACCTAGTGTACGATTTCATCAATGAACGGTGCCAAATTCTGGCTGAACCACCATTCAAGATTCCAGACATATGATTTGTCAAAATGGCCCTTGCAGTTGTTGACACTGGCAACCGCAATGTCTACATGATCGAAGCAATGATTGATGATGGCGAATTTGTCAAATATATTGGCAATGGTTCTGCTGAACCATTATTCTATAGTGACAAGGATGTTGTTCAAAGAGCCAAGTTCATGGCATTTTGTCAACATGTGCAGTACATGAAGACGAAGAGCTTGGCATTTGTGGGAGATTTCCAGGGCATGCACTTGATCTGTACTGCCTCCCAAACATTGCACCTTACTCCAGTGTGATTTTAGGTGGAAAACATGTGCTCACTGATCCACAAATCATTACTGCTGCATAGGTTCTTGATGAATATGCTATTTGCATTGCTTGATGCAAGTGTTTTAATCATACAGTGAGACAGGGCAGGTCCTCACTGATGGGAACTTCACTTCCACACATGATATGTTCACTGTCGAACATACTTGCAATGTGTTCTGCAAATTCTTTCGCCTATCCACTCTTTCAGTGTCATCCAAAAGATCACTCTTCAAGAACATGACAGAAACTCATCAAATCAAGGGTACACTTCCTATGCAGTTCTCTACACAATATGACAACAATGGACTGTTGTAATGTGTATATCTCACCTCAGTTATCTTTCTTGTTGTCTGCTTAATACCTATATGTCATTTTGCTCGTTGTGAGTGGTATTCGCTAAGCTGCAATGACACATGTTAAGATATAATCACATGAATATGACTCGGACTATGTGTCCTCTTCATCGTCACTCCCAACCTCCTCATCAGTAGTAAAATCAGCATATTCAGGTTCAACTTCACCATCTGTTTCCGACTCCTCATGTTCACCTAACAAGATCTGATCACCATGGAGCCGAAGACCTTGAGTGGGTGGATTGACCAAGCCACCAATGTACTTGTGTCCTTTTGGTCCAACAACATTGCTGCCATTCTGGAATGGCTTCAAATCAGGCAAGAGCTCCATCTTTTCCTGCTCAATATGACTCATAGTCTCAAGATGAGAACTTAGCACAGGAGTAAGTTCAGCCACTTCTCCATTCTTGTGGAAGGCCTGCAATAATTGATGATAAGTCACCCAAAATGAATTTGAAGATACCACTGGTTTGCCAATTGCTGCATACAGGGCACTAGCACATTCGTGAAACAGAGGAGGCATGAGTTCAAAAATGGGATGGTTGGGGGGTGCATAGAGAGCCTCAACCTTGTCAAGGAGCTCAGGTGAAACAGGTATCTATTTCACTATGATAAAAACAGGTCATAGAGCAAGAGTTACTACACATTAGTTTGAAATCAAGTGTTTGATATTGGTGTGGTTTGGCTCTAATGAGGGATGGAATACCGTGGGGTAGGACCTTGTTTTTATCTGCATGAGGAGTGGTTCAATTCTTGAAGCTAACCCAATCATTAATCTTGGCCTGAAGCCATGGAATTGCAAGCTAACAGAAGACTAGGCTAGATGATTTGTCAGGATAGAAGAGATCTCAAGGGAATAACACATTACTTTACAAGAACATCATTCACATCATACCATCCATTGTGAACCCCTTCCTCAAGGATGTCTTCAAAGCCAGGTGAAAAATCATGGCAGAGCACAGACCATTTAATTTCTGATAATATGTTGTTGTGACCCTTGGCATAGTGATGCTTCAACATGTCAGCAAGACCAGGATCAAGCCGGTGGTGAATCATTGTGTGTGAATTGGCAACACCAGCATTCTCAAGCCCTGGATCACTCTGCAATATGATAGGCACACCTTAAATGTAGCCAGAAATCAAATTGAATCAGAAATATAGAAAAGAATCGCTCACCACCAATTCTCCAGCAGGTCTCAAGGTAATAGCTAGTGATGAGCCTTGGATTTTTGTTTGTCCACCATATTTTAATCCAATTTATCTCACTCAAGGATGCTTCCAATCCTGCATGTAACCAAAGGCCAAAATGTCCCCACTTATCATGCTGATCTTGAGGCCATACATCATTGACCCCAGCAGCTGTAAATCGTCTTTGTTTCAGACGGTGGTGACGATGATCCTGAACCTCCTTAGGCTCCACCATTTTTAAAAGATCCCCAATGATCTCCCTGAGTTTCGAATCAAGATGTGTTGAGTGTTTCGATCAGAATGACAACACACCTGGGTACACAAACTCTGTGAAGTTCCCTCAAGCTTTTGCAGATAGATTCAGCACCACAAAAAGGAAACTGCTGTCAGATATCTCTGACTTGTTCAAAAATCATTTCAGCAGTGTGCTTTTGCTGGCATGTTGACTGGAGGCCCCACTGTTTTCTGAGGCATTGAATAGTTATTACACTACCAGAACAGAAATGTGAGTTGAAAGTATATTAGTTTGGCAAATATTCAGACCTTAGCCTGCATTGGTTGACATCATAGTGGTCTTTGAGATGTTCCACAAGCTTCACATCAGTTAAACCAAGTTGAAAATATAATTCCATTGGTTGCCGGATGTCCTCATCAGGTGCTGCAAAGGTGTGAAATTCAGATAACATAGGGTGGGTAACCAGAGTCACTGATGGCAAGGCTTGTGCTGATTTTTTTGAGCAGGCATTGCTTTGTCGTGATATTGTGCTTTAGGAGTAACAGGTATGCTGACAACTGTCAGACAACAGTTGCGCCGGGGTCTGATCTGATCTACACCTGGCAGCCATTCATCAAGTTTCAACTTCACCTGTGCTTAGGCTAAGCTGCTGACATCCTACTCACCACATGCCAATGGGCCCTCCTCTGTTGACATGTTCCTAATGAGGGCGGCTACCCTCGCATGAAAATGGCAATGACTACAACTGAAATGTTTGGCCCATGTCTAGGATGTCCAAGGGAATGAATATCGAGGCAACAGGCTACTAGTAGGCATGTCTCCACACTCTCCTGTAAGTTTTACTAATATGTGAAAATTGGGTGGTAGCTGGCACGAAGGAGACAGCACATAGTGGAGTGACAATGACAACAGTGGCAGAAAACAATGACAACAACAATCACTGATGTGATGGCAGGGACCCCATGCTTTTTATTCCCCCACACCCCCCACCCTCTCCCACCTCTAGCAGGTCCCCTCCACCACCCTCCTGTCCCACTCATGCCCCCCTGTACATTTCACTACCCTCTCCATGCCCTCCACATCCGGTGCATCATCTTCCACGCCTTTTAGTAGGTCCTTTACACCTTCCTACACCCCCCACAACTCTCAAACATCTCGGAGCCCTCCTACCACCTCTCCTGCACCTGCCTGTCCCATCCATGCCCTCACCCCCCCTCCATTGCCCTTGGTGTCCCCTGCACCCTCTTCCACACCTGCCTGTGCCCTCTGGCAGGTCCCCTATGCCTTCCTATGCCCCCACAACTCTCGAACATCCCAGAGCCCACCCACCACCCTCCTGCAGCTGCCCGCCCCTTCCCCATGCGACCTCCTGCTCTGTGTGTTTGTCCTAGCACTCATATATAGTCACTTTCTTGTTCGCCCCAAATTTATTCATGTGTATAGTTTGTCGTGATATACTACAACATGGTTTTCGGAGTCAAGTGTTGTTAGTCAGCTACTGAGTTTCAAATTCGAGGCTGATCACTCTCGGTTTCCATACCTGCCAAATCCTTGACCTCTGAAGGGTTGCATCCACAATCTGAGGGTGTGAATTTTTTTGACTGGGAGAATTCGCTGTAGAGGTCTGACAACGCTCTGAGTACGTAACATCAATATATCACACATACTCACAAACCTGACATGTACTTCCTCATACTTGAAACCGACATAACTCGACATCACCCACTGTACCCAACGTATACCATCTACTGACAACTAATCTTATACCGACACTGCTGACTCATCTCACCCAAAACAATCACACGTGACACCTCGGACTCCCCATACCGACATCAGACTTATACCCCTGTCCTCTTTGGACATAAGTCTTTATTTTACATCTTTTTCATTATATCTTTTCCTCTCCATTCTCCATTCCTTCATTGCCTCGCAACTCCCATCTTCTCCTTCCCATTTCGTACCTCCTTTGTAGTTTACTATTGGCCGAAGTAACCTATACTGAAGTAGCATACCCTTCCTAGTTCTATAAAACAGTGACCGACAACCGTATAATATAACAACCCAGTTCCCCCTCTCTCTCACACTCAGAATCACTTAAAAACTCATAGAACCTCTCGTCTTTGTAGCCTGTGGACTTCCTTCACTGTTACTATCGACCTTTGATTGATTTTCATTACCCACTTGTTGTACCCGACGTTGTCAGTATCATCGGCTTCCTTATTTCTCACCCGTTATCATTGTATTAGATGGCGGCTTTATTCCATTTTCTATTACTACATCTTTTACTATGACTCTCGACACTGATTACCTTCTGTCACTTTTATGCTGACACCCCTTTGGTTAGGATTCACATTCCATAGCCACCCCAAACACGCCTTTACACCGCTGGAAGTCACCACCAAAGATGACAGCAACGCCTCCAAAGATCTTGTTAGAGTTAAGAATATCCTGAAGAGTTCTATCAAGAGCCTCTGCAGCGTGGTGATGCTGCATAGTGACCTCATCAATAATAATGAGACAGGTCTCTCTGAACAGCTCTGCCTCAAGTGAGTCTTTTCTGATATTGCAGATAGAATCTTCATGAAGGATTACAGGTTTTTTGCAATGGGAATGGGTAGTATTGCTAAGTTCATGAGAATGATTATGTGACTTCACTGTGTGTTCCAAAGCATCCAGACACCAAGCAATCATAACAAAATTTTCAGGGAATGCTTGCTTGACCACCAATAAGCAAGAGAGATGTCATGCCAGATGAAGCAGTGCAAAGGACAATCATTAGCTGGGAGCACAATGCATGTTGTAAACATAAGTCTTCCAAGTTCCTCCAGAGCCTTGGAAGAAATAACACTGTCCAGAGCATGTAGTGACTCCTTGCATGATATCATCAAATGCAGCACATTGACCTGGGTTAAGAGTGGGGATGCATGCTTGGGCGAGGGCAGCCTGCTCCTGTTGATTATAGTCCCTTTGCTCCATGATGAGGTGGTTTCCCAACGGCTGATCCCAATCTTCCTGTGGCAGAGGCATGGGGTGGTAGTCCTGGAGAGATTCCCCCTGGTTTCAGAATGTGCTGTCTGAGAGCTAGACCATAATCATACACCTGGTGGTCAGAGGGATCTGGAAGCCCTGATGTTGGAGAGCATGCTTCAGACCATCACAGATGTGCTCCTTGAACTGTTCCCAAAGCCACTCAGGCTGGGCTGGAGGACAATCATAGAGAATGGTGATGAAAAGGTGGTGGAGCTGGTAGCCTGTTTGCATGTGACTGGCTTCCTGGAGACACTGAACTCACTCCTGATCATCCTCAAGACGTCCAAATGCAAGGCATGCTTGCTTGAATGTGGGGTGAACCACACCATCAACGGTATAGAGGTGCTTGAAAGAGGTGGCATCCTTTACTGAAGTGAGAAGGAGGTGGAGGTAGAAGCATTCCCCAGAAGTTGGATGGGCATAGTACATCCTCCCAATTGCAAAGCCTTGTTGCCTGACAGTCCACACATGCTTGGATTCATTCCACACAAAGCACTCAGGAAAGTACTGGTAAAGGATATCACAGGCTTTTTCATGAGCCTGATTGGCCTTAAAGTAGCCCATGAGAGAAGTATCTTTTGCATGGTCCAAGACCTCCTGCATGGTGGCACAGTCATGTCCCTTGTAGAGATATTTGTAAATGTACTTTATTGACTTTATGGAAAAGACTGACTCCAGATTAATGTGGCGCTGATAGCAGAAATGAAACCATGGAGAATATGGAATTATCCAGGAATTGTTGACCTCTTTGCCTCTGAAAGTGTGCTTCCTGCTGTCATCTCTTCTCCTGTAGGTAGCATAAAAATCCCCAGCAATAGTGGTGGCCTCATGAAACTGCTTTGGGAAACCCTTTGAGCACTTTCCATCCTTCATGCAAGGTGCATTTAGATTGTCTGGACCACAGGGACCATGGACCATATGCTGGCAAACCAAGTCATAAAGCTCAGGTTCAGTGTCCTTGTCAGGAACCTCTGCAGAAATCAGGCTATTGATCCCCTCTGGAGTGTGGAACTTGTGATCATGATGGAGGAATATGATCACGTGCATGTGAGGCAGACCTCTCTTCTGAAACTGATGGTCCAGACATGACCCACAGCAAGACCAAAGACATTGTGCTTGAAAATGTCATTACACAACTGAGCCACCTTTGCTTCAAAAACATGGGAGACCAAGTCAGGCCTGTCTGCTGCTGTCTGTCCAGGAAGTAGCTCTCTTCTAATCTCTGGCCAGTTGAGATCTGCTGTCATGGTCAAGAAGAAGTTGGCACCTCCAAAATAGTGATATATAGCGAGAGCATCCTGGAGATCCTGAACCATGGCATGAGTGCCACCTGTGATGAAAAGGGCAGAATGACATGCTTTCCCCTTTGTTGACCATCAACATTGGGATCCTGGGCCACTGCATGTGCAAGATCACTGTACAACTCTGAACAGATTTTAGTCTGGTTAAGTGTGTACCAATTGAGGCTGTATTGCTCTGCAGAAGCCCAAGAATCAACAATGTACTCCTGAAAGGAACAGCCTGCCTTGAAATGTGGTTGGATTCATTTTGATGGGGATGCAAGTGGCAGGCAAAGTACTCTATCATGGAGAGTTTCTTGTGCCTGGCCCTGACAGCAATGACATGGCTGCTCATCATCCTCATGACCACAATAGAGTTCATTGTGCCAACCCAGCTGGCCTGTAGAGCAAGACTAGTGCAAAGACTGGTACAAAGGACTCATGTCACTAATGTGTCTAAGACTGCCACCCCTCCTGTAAATGTTAATGTCACATGGTTGAGTAGATTCACCTTCACCAGGGATTATCTTTGTTTTGAGCACTAGGGGGATTCTAGCGACATTGGTCACAGTTTTGGTCAAAGTGGAGGAGTATCCTGCAATCCTGATTAGGTTGCATGTGCTCTGTGAGTTCCACTGCCTGCTGATAGAGAGCCACTGAAGGGTGTTTATGGTAGAGGATGTCCTGCAACAACTGCATTGTCTTATGATCCAAAGCTGCATTTGCATGGTGGTTCATGTGAATATTCAGAGCCTGATTTGGATCCCATATGTACAACTGAGCATAGGAAGGTGGCTGTCTCCCCTCTGGAGGCAAAAGAGAGCCAGTGATGTAATGGCAGGCACTGTGAATTTAGTAAACCCAAGGACCAATCTATGTGCAGCAGCTGCCTTCCAGCATCCTGGCCAACCAGAGGTCAGAGCCAAAGCTGAGTTGTACTGTCTGATGTGTTCACAGAACTTCTTTGCCTGATCATCATCGTCATCATATAGGCATTGCAACTCTGCAGGAAGTGGTTGGAGAGGAGAGAGAGAGACTTTGCTTTGGAAGCAGGACATGCCAAACTTGGTATTTGTGAGGGAAGATGCAGCTAATCTCTCTGCAGACCAATGTAAAGCATTACAATTGTGGCAGATGACATTCATATGTCCCAAGTCATGGACAATTATGGCATTTTTATCAAAGGGATGACATGCATCTGGCAAATCAGATTGTGGTGCTGCTGGTGGTGGTGGTGGAGAATGTGGTGGGGAAGGGTTTCTGGCTGTTACAACCTGCCTAATCTTCTCATATTGAGCCACTCAAATATTCGTACAGGGCAAGTGAGATTAACAACACTTTAATAGAACTGTGGTAGCTCACATTTGGAATCACAGGTTCAGCCCCCAGTGCAAGAGGTCAGGATTGGATGGGCCAGCAACAGCATTCTGAGATGCCACATGCCCACTCTCCATCCTCTGAAAGGGTGTCGAACAACAGTACAAACCTTGACAAAGCTCTATCCCCTGGAATACTGACTCCAGTTCCAACAGCCATGACTGGTGCATATCTGAGTACTATGTATCCCACATATATGAGCTTGCTGGACTTATTGAATGATTCCAAATATCATGAGGGCAACAGACTTTGCTTTTGCTTCCAAGTTTACCAGTGGATTCTTGGAAACTTGCCTATAGCACCCCAGTTGGTAGGGACGATATTTTGCAATGGCTGGATGTGGCAAACCAGAAGACTTTCAAGAATATGACATTGTGCTTCAACAGGGTGAAGAAGGCATTCGATTGGCTGAGGTCTTTACCTCATTCTAGCTTGGAGGATGTTTGGGATATGAAGATGCTTGACTTGTTGGTTGAAAGTGTGGCCTTGATCCCCATTGATGCCACTGAGCGAGATGATTATGCTACACTGAACTTATCAGCAGTGAAACTTGATGCCCTCACATGAAGGATCAAGAACTGTATGAAGGGGAGCAGTGGTTAGTTTGCATGCCATCCATATTCATATTTATATCCACAAGTAGGTTCATGTTCATATTTGTTGGTTTTGGTTCTACAATTATTAATAGCTTATTACTTTGAAATGGTAAGTAAGATTGTGAACATTCTTAGTTATTGCATGACTCACATTGGGATTCACATATTCCACCCATTTCATAGCAGGTCTCAAAGTGGACGGCCAGCAATGGCATTCTCTTGAACAGACTGGCAGAAGGACTAAATTGAAGTAAAATATACTACCTGGTAACACAGCAGGAGTGGGGTGGAGGGAGTTGTCTGGGCAGGCAAAGGGTACTGAGCAGGAGCCCTCCGTGGTGCTCTTCCACACCAGACCATGACATGCCTTATCCCGAGTGTGACCAGTCAACTAAGGTTGACAATGTTGGGTTTGAGACGGTGTAAAGGCTTGTTCGGGGTGGCTTCGGAATGAATGATCCTAACCAAGGGGTGTCAGCGTGAAAGTGACAGGGTAATCAGTGTTGTGAGTCGTAGTAAAGTGGTAGTAAGAGAATATAAATGAAGCCGCCATCTAATACGACGATAACGGGTGAGGAATAGGGAAGCCGACGATACCGACGACGTCGGGTACGGCGGGTTGGGTCGGGTACGGCGAGCGGGTAACGATAAAACAAAAATGAAATAGTAAGAATAAGGACGGGGAGTCTACGGGTTACGACGACGAGAGGTTCTAAAGAGTTCTGATTGATTCTGAGCGAGACAAAGAGGGGGGAACTGGATTGTTATTTTAATACGGTTGTCGGTCACCGTTTTATAGAAGTCTGTCTAGAGTGCTACTTCGGTATAAGTTACTTCGGCCGATAGTGACTACAAAGGAGGTATGAAATAGGAAGGAGAAGATGGGAGTTGCGAGGCAACGAAGGAACGGGAATGGAGAGGAAAAAGATATAACGAAAAAGATGAAAATAAAGGACCTATGTCCAATGAGGACAGGGGGTATAAGTCCGATGTCGGTATGGGAGTCCGAGGTGTCACGTGTGATCGTTTTGGGCGATACAAGTCATCGATGTCGGTATAAGACCGGCCGTTGGTATAAGATCGGCCGTTGGTAGACGGTATACGTCGGGTACAGCGGGTGATGTCGGGTTACGTCGGTTTCGAGTACGAGGAAGTGGGACGAGTCGGGTTCGTGAGTATCTATGATATATCGCTGATACGTACTCAGAGTGTCGTCAGACCTCTACAACGGGTCAGCCGAGATGGGCCGAGAAATTACTATTGTTAGGTACTTGATGGGGCAACCCAGGAGTGTAAGATATGCTGTGTGAGATGGGTGGGCCAAGTGTAGAGCCAGCCTATTGTAATCCGTCTGAGACCGATGGGCCGACATTGGCTGGGTTGATTGACCCTTGTCTCAGACCACTGGGCCAACATTGGCTGGGATGAATGTCACTCATCTCAGACCGTTGGGCCGATATTTGGAGGGGTGGGTGACCCTTGTCTCAGATCGTTGGGCCAACATTGGCTGGGATGAATGTCACTCATCTCAGACCATTGGGCCAATATTTGGAGGGGTGGGTGACCCTTGTCTCAGATCGTTGGGCTGACATTTGGGGGGATGACTGTCACTCGTCTCAGACCGTTGGGCTGACATTTGGAGGGTGGGTGACATTTGTCTTAGACCACTGGGCTGACATTTGGAGGGGTAGGTGACACTCATGCTGCACCATCCATCATAGTTTCATCTCAAATGGAGGTGTTCAATATTTTTAATTATCCAACAAGAGCAACCCAAACTAGGCAATATTGACATTATTCACTCAACCATATACATTCATAATATCATCTCAACATGAGCCATTCCCTTCCATCACTGTCCATCCTTGACCATATGAATCAAATATCTGCATACCTCATTGTCAAATTTAAGCAACACATCTCCCAAAAAGCAGAGAATGTGGGGCCAATTCTCCCTCACCTGGAATTCAGTACACAATTAGTTTGTGATTGTGAGCTGTTGGTAGATAAACTTGTGCTGGCATACCAAAATCCAGGTAAGAATATAGCTCAAATATAGTTCACCATGCTCAATATAATTTTTAGTGACCTTGCCTTGGGATGCCGACCGATATTTGTCAAGGTTGGGTCCCAAACTGACAGGATTCAATGCCCAAAAGGAAGTGGCAATCATATCCTGATATCCATTGATTTTGAATCCGCCTCTTAAAGTAGATATGCCTACAACCATAAGAGATCGGCATGGTAGAATCCTCTGTTGGTATCTTCCTGATGCCTTGATGCCTACTAGACAAGTAATTTTTCCAATTTTTCCATTATAACTCTGACCTCAAAATGTTATCATCTTGATAGTTCATTATTGCAAGTACCATGAAGCACATGGAAAACCCATTATGCCAGAGCATGCTACCTGGAAGGAAGAAAAATTGGAGATTGGATCCCCGACTCTTCCTCAAGGCCGAAAATTGTATTTGGATCACACTGGGATCAGTGGAACTATCTCTGGCCTGGTTTCAACAAGGCCATGATGTAAGTGGGCCATAGTATCATTAAACAGGATTGATTATAATAAGCAAAAATGATATAGATAAATAGTGAACCTGTTGTCATATCATCGGCATTGAATGACTTGCATGCCGATGCCGGTGGACATGCATGGCTCAATGCTGCCAATGAATCACTCACATTAATATCAGCAACCCTCTCCATTACACACCCTGAGTTGTACAAGTGTGGCCTCAAGACACTTCTTCATCTGGCAAAGGAACCCAGCCTATTCGACATCTTGAGCCAATGGCCCTTGGTATTCAATGGAATGTCAGTGATTGGCAATTGGGAAACCCCAGCACACCGGGACAACAATTCAAGGGCAGAATGGTATGATATTTTGGCAACTGTTGGGCCATATGACAGGGCCATCTTGGAGTTGCCAAACATCGGACTTCACTTGCAGTACAACTCTGGGACACTTGTCCATCTTGGGGGAAGAATTTTGAGGCATGGGGTGCATAGCATTAAAGGTGAAAGGGTGTGTCTTGCATTTTATATGAGAGACAACATGCATGAGAGAGTTGGGGTTCAGGCAGCTTCATGGATGACTGGAAATTGTATGGACAGACTGGTAGGAGAGGATCAAACCTCTGTATAATGTTGAGTGTATCCATATGAGTGTATCCCATGTAAAAATTGGAGATTCATCGACATTGGCATCGAAATCAGCATTGGCATTGGCATCAGGATCGGCATTGGCATCGGTGTTGAGACTGAGAGGATCAACCCATGTATAATCTCAAGAGTATTCATCATATAAGTGTTTCCGATTTAAAAATTGTGGCATTTATTAAAATCAGCTTTCAATATGCTGATCAGACTTGCAAACTGCCAATTACAATGAACTCAATAATCATTGTGTTTTTCAAGCTTAATTGGAAGCATGAAAACTGCAACTTCATGTGAGCTTGCCAAATGCTGATCCAACTCGCACCATGCTGATTGGACTAGTACAAAGCCGATCGGACATTTGCAGGCTGATTGGCTTTAAATAAATACTCATTGCTCTCCTCAAGCTTAATTGAACATGAACAGTAAAAATTCGGCCCACATGAAAACATTGAGCATGTCAAACTATCCTCCACTATCTGATTCCGGGACGTGTTGCCACCAAACACCTCCACCTCTCTTTCAAATGTTCACCATCCTCAAATTTATCCAGGGCTTGTTTTCATACAAGCCTGTAGCTGTCCTCTACTTGAGTCTGGATTTTCCCTAGATAACTTGCAAGTTCGGCCTTTTGTTCAACCGAAAGGCTGGAGATGAATGATGCCGAAAACTCTGGAAAACCATCATCTTTTGGGGCTGTAACATTGTTAGATTTCATGTCTTGAGCACTCTTGTACCAACCTTGAGAATTTGCTGGTTTATCCTTACTATCAAAAGGCATTATCTTTTTGTCCTTTTCAGTCAGGTTGTCCTCAAGTTCATCCACCTCCATCTCCAGGATGTCAGGCAAACTGGGTATCTTTGAAACATCTTCTATTGTTGTTATTGGTGGAATTTCTACAATCGATCCACCAGCTGGTGGTCCCGGCATTTCCCTCTTTTTGTTGGCAGCCAACTTGGGCATATCATGAAGTTCCTTGTTGGCATTATCAAGGGCCTGTTTAAGACAAAAGAGAGCTGAGGAAATTCACGACAAATAAACATGCTGAACTCATTTTACCTCCCAAAGTCCAGGAAGATCAACAGAATCTTCCGTTGCAGAAATCTGCAGCATTACCGATGCATAGGCAGACCGGAAAGCTGTAGCTGTTTCTAACTGTAAATCTTTTATTGAACAATCTGACAATCAATAGACAAGAATATGTATATTACCTGCATCATGGAAACTGCTGTAAAATAACCAGACAATGACACCAGAACAGCATCTGAACTATCAGCATCCTATTGTCGCCCTTGTGCCCACCAATGGCCACCATGCAAATGTCGTTGAACGAAGGCATTGGGTAGTCCTTCAATTGGCAGTTCCTGTTCGCACACGATCTGCAAGAGATGTGGCAAAACATGGGTGTAGATCGATCTTGCCATATCTCAAATGATAGCGGGTATTTGTAATTCAAGGTCCCTGAGTTGAGACATCCCAAAGCATACGGTTGCTGTTGCCTGCAACCAATTCAGTGAATGTATGGGAATTAAATGGTTTGCTTGCAATTTCGGCCTGCATATTCGACTCCCACTTCTGCCTGTCTTGCTGAGACAACGAGTTCCAATTGTCTGGCATTGCCAAGATTGCCATCTGAACTCGACCTGCCAGAAGATGGAGGAGTTGTTGACATTCGAAAGCTCTCGACATTGGATGTTGTGTGATAAGGTAAAAGAATTGCAGTTGGAGTCGAAGGTTGCTTCTATTTACATTTGTTTGAAACTTGCCATGAAGGTATTGGCCCTGATCCAGTCATCGGCATCGGCATCGGCACCGATCCAAAGATTTACCATTACTTGTTGAATCTATGTATTGATAAAACCCAAAAACTGTTGTTCTGCTTGCATTGCAAATTGATCCCACATTGCTGCCTGCCGTGCAGCATAACAGCGTTTTCCCGATGCTCCGATGCCGAACATTGATTCCATTCTATTTCTCCACTTCTCAGCCATTGCCCTGAAACATCGAGTGGTCCAAGTCATCTCTTTTTTTACCTGTGCTAATTCTTCTCCCCAGCAACTGAAATTGGCATTAGACCTTAGCCAATGGACCCGATAGACTGGCTCAATCCAATTCAACAAATGAGGATCAGCAAGATAGAGAAGACTCACATTCTTCCATCCATTGGTTACTTGCTATGTCCTGGTCCACGTCCATGTTCCAAAACCAAGCGAGAGATTTGTTCCTTTGGCCTGGTTGTTTTAGATCCATCAATGCCATTGTCACTCTGAGTTCTTCTCTCCGTAGCACCTTGTATGTTTCCAACATCTCTGGAGATGCTCCAAGGCTGACCATAGCTCTCCTGGCTATAGAGTAGACCCTTGCATGGTGCTTGACATGACTTTCCAGTGAATAGACTTCTTTCCAGGCTCTTGTCTTCTGTTTCGTCCCCGATGCTAGTCGAACATTCTTGCGAAAGAGAAATGCTTTATGACCTAGACAAATTCGTATTTGTTGGAGAGCAGTTTCAGCTTGTGTTTGCCTCAATTTTAATTCAGCGGTTATCAATTTGCTCGCCAAAGGATCAAATGCCGATAGTTGGACATTTGAGGGCAGAAACAACTTTGTCTTACTTGGAGAGTCGTCACTTGAGGCCTGTCTATGTGGGAGGTTAACAAAGAAGGGATTTTCTCGTTCTTGGTCGTGTTTGTTGTAACCTCCACTGTCCGATGCATCAGAGTCTGATTCTGAGAGTAGAGGATCAACATCTGACATTGATTCATCATCGATAAGATCAAAATCCATGAACTTCATGGACGATTTGTGAAATCGGTCAATTCTGGTTGTCGATCGGTGCCTTTTGTCCTCTATAGCAAGCTTCGCTGATGCCAAAGGTTTTCAGCCCAGCCTTTTCTCTTCATGGGCCAGAGAGAGCCTGAAATGCAATAAATGTTTTTCAATTACAGTGGCATCTAATCATATATTACTCAGTGTGTTTCCTGAATTTTCAGTCCACTTGATAACCAGGCGATAGTTCCATTCATCAGGCCATTTGTCCTCTCATGGAGGGTCAACTCCAGAATTTTCTCTTCCTTTGTTGGTCCTAGGGAACTTGAGAAACCATACTATGCAGCAGAGCAAGTATTTACCTTTGGATGTTTTTGTGTCATAGATATCCATCGCTGTTTCATCAAGATTGTGGGATTTTTGAGCTCTTTTAGCTTCTTTTGTCCACTTTCGAGTGAGATCAGTGTTGGCTGTTGAAATGAGATCATCCAATGCTGATTTGCTGCTTTCGACACCAATCATGGCTTTTTCATGTTTTCTAATGAGTGTTGGACCTGAAATACAATCATGAGCATGGATTGGAGGAAGTGTAGATTATATTTGGGAGATGGCCAAGACCTATTCTGATCAATTTCTTGAAATTCGAATCATTCATGTGTGCATCGATTGTTTCCTGCTGGGATGCTGCAGACATGGTTCTTGTGCTCTTGGCAATATGATCAAGAGGCGCCCACAATGACCCCAAAATTTTGCCGTCAACCTGGCCTGCCCCCTCTATAAACTGGGGGCTGTATCGGGGATAGCATTCATCCTGATGACCCATAATGTGAAATAATCCGATTGCCTTCCTGATATGCATTCCTTCCGGTAAATGGAGATAACGGCCTTGGGTCAATCTCTCTCTCAGTTGTTTACCATATTGGCACATGATATCGTAGATGAGAAGGATTGTGGTGAAGCCATATATCCATTTTAGAACTTCTGAAAGGGCATAGTCCATGTTCATTTGTCTATAACAAATATATCTTCAGTACAGTGGGATTGGCATTGAAACTGGCATCGTCATCAGCATTGGCATTGGCATTGTGGACCACCCAACATTGGCATCAGCTAGTGTTGGGGAAGTTCGGTTCAGTCCGGTTTTGGGCCTTTTTGCCCCAAACCGGAACCGAACCATTCAGTTCCTGCTCCAAATTTCCAAACCGAAACCGAAACCGACGTAAACCGTTTACATCGGTTCAGTTTCGGTCCAGACGTGGTCTAGACCGCGAACCGTATGGGCTGGGGGCCCTCACTCCCATCTGACCTCGCAAGAGTGCCGCACACGTCAATCGACGTGGCCGGCCTCATTACGAGGTGGGATTGGGGGTTGGGTGGGCTGCCCAGCCCTGTCCTAGCAAAACACACGCGTTGAATGCGTGTGTTCGGCCTCGGCTGTTGTCGTTTGGGTGTGGTGGTGGTGGTGGTGGTGGTGCCCCAACGCGTCACACGCGTTGTTCGCGCGAAGGCGGGTTGGACCCGCGTTTGCCGTGTTGGCCGGTTTGGGTAGGCACGTGGTGGTGATGGTGGTGGTGGTGGTATCCACCTCGCGAGACAGCCGCGCACGTCAATTGACATGGCCGGCATTTTCGCGAGGTGGGATTGGGGGGTGGTGACTCCTGATGGCCAGATCTTCATGAGGTGGCGAAACACACGCGTACAATGCGTGTGTTTCCCCTCGGTTGCGTGGGTGGTGGTGTTGCATGGTGGTGGTGGTGTGGTGCCGCGTTCCCTTATATATGAATAAAATCAATAAAAGAAAGAATATTAAAACTTACCATGAAGGAGCGGGGGTGGATGCACCACCCCCCGCCGCTCGTTCCACCTCTCTGACTCCCACTCCTCCCTGTTCACGCATGCACGCGCGTCTTGGACGCATTGTTGTTGGCGTCTGACGTGGCGGTCCTGGTGGTTGTGGCGGTCCTGGTGGTTGCGGCCGTCGTGGTGGCAATCGTCGTCGTCGTCGTTGTGGTGGTGGTGGTGGTGCGTCAACCTATAATTTGTTAAAGTGTTAGTTAAGTTCGAATAAATAAAAATAAAAAACATACGAGGGTGGCAGGGAGTACCCCACCGCCCGTTTTGTCGACCTCGGGTGCTCTACCGTCTTCGTTTCGCGTACGTTGGGGGCGTTGTTGGTGGTTGAAGGGACTTTGGGTGACTTTGGAAGTCAGCCAAGTGGCTGACTCGCGACCATCGGTTTGCGGTTCAAACTCAGTTTGAAACCGTTTCGGCCCGCGGCCAAATCTCCCAAACCGAGACCAAACGGTTCAGTCTCTGCTAGAAATTCCCAAACCGAAACCGAAACCAGCGGTTTCGGTTCGGTCTAAACCGGGTTTGGGTCGGTCTGAGACCGAACTTCCCCAACACTAGCATCAGCAAAAACACCAATACCGGAATAAGCCTGAATCTTGTATGGAGTCTGACTTACCTTTCACCCTTTTGAAAATTCACAACTGAATGTGGCACGAAACATCCATGATGGGTACATGCAAGTGCACCAATGCTGGTGGCATCCAAATTTTGTTTTCGGGCATTGGCTTGATTAACCGCCCGATGCTCATTGCAAGTGGACTTCTGCATGTTAACCGGACAATGTAACCATTATTCCCCTCACAATGTAACGGCTTGAAGGACTTACCAGTTTGACCTCCTTGCTTATGTGAATGTGCTCCTTATATCTCTCCTCCCTGACCATAAACCCATGACCATCAGTGATAGCCACATCATCCAAAGGCTGCCTCATCTTCATATGTTCTACCTTGAAATTTCCATCCATTACAAACGAAGGTATGATGCTCTCAGGATTTTCTTCAGTGGACTTCCAATCTTCTCGCAAATTCATGCCAGGCTGCAGACAAGCAGGACAAGTCATTGTGAGTTTTCCAGGGCCAGGTTCTTTGTTGTCCTTGTGGCCAAATCCATACCATTTCCTGGCCTTGAGATTTCTCCATTGCCGTGTACATCTTAATAATTCTCAGTAACGTGTCTGAAAGCTTGTGATGTGAATGTTAATGATAGTTCGTTCACATTACTTACAGGAACAGTGTGAGGAGAAGGTGAACTTGTGAGCCGGAGTAACTTTGAATGGAACACCTGGCAAGCCGTCTTGCATTCCAAGTTGTCTAGAAGACATTCATCAAGCAATTGAAAGGTGAATGCAGTCTGTGGCTTCTTAAATGTGGCCAGGTATAAGCCAATATCCAGCAGCTGAATATCAGGCCTAGATGCTCACACCATCGTGCTACCAATTGATGGACACCAGAGCTGTCCACCACCACGATAATGGTTTCACATGCCCTGTCGATGTCTTTGGGTGGTTTTGGAAAGCTTTGTATGGTGAGGGGTGATTGCTCATTAAGGTTTTCGTTAGATATGTGGGGGGGGTTATCCATCTCAGCCTCAGTTCCAGCATCGGAATTGGCATCAGCATTGGCATCTTCAATATTGGCATTGGCATCAGTGTCGGCATCGGCATTGAGATGAGATATCTTGCTTCCTTTGCTTTCACTGCCCTGAAATGGACACTCCAATCTTCCATGACCCAAGTGGAGCTTTGCACCAATTTCTATCAACCAGGCTGGAGTGAAGTAGGCTCCAGTCCATCGTTCCACCCTATGGAACGGTAACCTTTGATGGACATCTGCACAACATTTCCAGCAGTATATAGGGCAACCAAAACAGGATAAGCATTTCCATGTTCCTTCAGCAACCAGACATCCAGGGCAGGTCTGATTTTCTGGTGGCGATTCCCTGGCCAGGATATGGTCTAAATATTGGGATCGATGGGGTAGCCATTCCCTCATATGATTGTTGGATGACTATGAGAAGATGACCATCAGTTGGAAGTGTGAGGAATGCCATAAGTAATGTGTACATTATTGGTGGGCAATTTTAAAGGCTCCACATGTGGGAAATCCTGAACACTGTCAGATCCAGATATGTCCAAGTCATCTTGGGTCATTCGTTGTTTCTTCTTAGGAGAGGACTGCGAACCACTAGGCTATTCACAATATTCTTTCAGGTCTGAAACCCACGCATTGTAAACACCTCTCTCAACGTAACCCTGCTCAACCAAGGAACAGACTTTCTTTTGAATGACTTGACCATTTCTTGAAAAATGTGTCAGGTCAATAATATAGTTAATGAGATGAGGAATTGAAACAGAACTTGGAAAATATTAGAAATATTAAAAATGTGTATACTGTGTTAAGGGAATAGTGGAAGCTTCAAAAGCTGAGGTAGTGTTGTCAAGTCTCAAATTGGCCTCTGATCAAATTTGGCAAAAGTGGCAAGTCGAAAATCGAAACTGGGTTGCACACAATTCCTTCTACACATCAGCTCCTTCTATCCAACAATTATTCCCTGCTACCATAATGCCTGAAAGTGGGTTTACTTCTGCTCAACTTGCACTTCTGAAAGGCAAACTCGAGGAATTTCGGGCTGCAGATAAAAAAGAAAGGGTGCAGATTATAAAACAGAGACACAATACTATCATTGGTGCACAAGGGAGATCTGAGGCCCCCCTTTAATACAATGCAAGTGAAACTCTTATCAATGGCTTAGCTTTGTTAATTTTAGTCTGCAGAAAATGGCTCTACAACAATGGCTGTCGAAGGATGAGAAAACCTCTTTGCCATTACACCAAAATATGGAACTTCAAGAATGTTGTAGGTCATGAGAGGAAGGATGAGGTGGATGAAAGAGTTTTGGAGTTGTCAAACTCCTCCCCTGGAACGAAGGAATGGATGGCAAAGTACCAGGCTGGGTTGAAGGAAGTGTGTGATGAGTTTCCAAGGGAGGATGTTGCGAAATATGAGAGGCTGGTAGAGGAGTGGAATTCACAAGGACCTCCTGCAAAAGTGCAGCAAAAGTAGGTTTTTGGAGCAAGTCTGGACTAGGTGGGCTGACAACACACTACCTTTGGTTACTAGAAATGCCAAGAAACATGCGGTTCAATATATAAAAGAATTTGCAACACAAATGCATCGGAGTTTGGGTATGAGAGTATTCATGCTATCGGTATTTATGGACACATCAGAAAATGTCTTAGTGTCTTCGTAAGTAATTTAACTCATGATAGTTCCAATTCAGGCTAACATGTAATTGAAATCCAGCCACGACTTTAATGACGAGATCGGGAAAACATCTTTTGTGAAGTCAAAACCAAATTGGCAGAAAGGTCCAGTGATGGCGGAATGGGAAGCATTTGCATCAGAGGAACTGGGTGAGCATATGTTATTTCCTACTAAAAAAAGACTTGGATAGCTTACTGGCACCTGCAATTCACTGGCACCCATGTTTTACTGGCATCTGCATTTATCAGCACCTGTGTTTTATCGGCATTGGCATTGGCATTGGCATTGGCATTATGATCAGCATCTCATTCAGGAACTCATGAGTCAGCTACTGACAAGGAAGGTGCTGGACAAGCAGCCCAGAAATCACAATTAAAACCAAAAGTTCATAGGGATGACAAAGGTGTCCCTAGATTGCCCATCTTTCCTGGCATGACCAGGCCAAATTTGGAGGACATGAAAATGTTGATCAGAGATTTTATTAATCTCCACTACAGTGTGTTTTTCACCGCAGTATCGATTATAATTATTATTCAATGGCATCTTAGAATTATGTTGCAGTGATAATATTGGCTTCAGTTCCATGGGGTGATATCAGCAGAAATCAAAACCAATACATCCTCACAGTATCTACCAGCAGGATTCCAACTCCGGGATCTGTCAAAACTTGTCAAGCAACAGGCAATGGTGCTCCTTGAATTTTGGTATGAATGGCAGGGGAACAAAAAGGTTAAAACAACCTTTGAATTCCAGGGCTTCAAGGGATGTAACGGAGAATTCGACAATTCAATTCCTACCACTTCAGAAAAATCTCGAAAGATGGCTCACCGAAAATTTGCAAGGGCAGGAACATCCAGCCAGCAGCAAGACATCATGTCCAGCAGCAAATCCGGTTCATCATCTCAAACTCAATCTGACTCCGACTCCGACAATGACGATGATTCATCAGAGACCACACATCTGGACAAAGGAAAACAAAAGGCCGATAAGGGAAAGCAGAAGGTAAACAAAGGAAAGCAGAAGGCCTATGATGACTTTAACCCCAACGCCGACCATGATCGAAATGGCGACGAGAACGGAGATGCTTCTGGCCAGATATCTGGTCAGCATGCCAACACCAATGCCATCCCACTATGTCCTCCAGAATCCATCTTTGATCCCGAAGAGAGGTTCTGATACCTTGCTTCACTGTCTGATAAGGAGGTATATATAAAGTGCCTTTGAGCAGTTTGTAAACTTCCCATGAGTGATTCTTTTGCTTAATGTCTAATCTGACACCAACCTGATATAAATCTAAATAGGACGATATCAATCCCATGCACATCCCTAAAACCACTCCAACCTGGGTGACTTGGAAATTTAAAAATACTACAGCTCCAAAAACCATCCATTCCTTGGTGAAGGTTGGGAAGTCTTATTTGGAATGGTTGGAGAAGGAGCTGTATCTAAAGCCTGATGGGACATATCGAAGCCGAATGTTCATGGAGGGAGTCCTGCTCAGCATTGGGCTTCTTAGTCATGACCTGGAAAGGTCTCAATTTTTGGACAAGGATGGGGATGGAATGATAGCCAATGCAAATCTTGAAGATTTCATCATCAGCATGAAGCTCAAGATGGAAACAGTTCAGCCTAGGCTGGATGCGGTGTGTGAGAAATTGAGGAGGGGTTTGAGTTCACTGAAAAGGAGGTTACCAGGGGAAGATGAAGTGGGGGAAGAAGAGCAGAATCCGAGAAAGAAGAAGAAGGTTACAGGTGGACAGAAGACAAAGGCCATTGAATTTCAGGAGATGAGAGAGAGCCCCAGAAAGGTTAAAAGGTAATATTTATCTGACACAGTGGGAATAGAAACAAATGCATTATGATGGACAATTCAGAATGTAGCGATACCAGTATATTATAAGAAGGTAAGGTTGGAAATGTCAACATTTACACTAATGCTGATGCCAATGCCAATGCCAATGTCAATGCCCATGCAGATGTCAATGCCAATATCAATATTGCAGTGGTTACACTTAATTTCCCTTTAAATCTCATACAAACACCCTGATGACCAAATGAAACTTGCAATGTATCTCTAGGCATTGGCGCGGGTTACCCACAGGTTTTTTTTGGCAACCTGTACCTGACCCAGCAAATACCCGTACCCATGACGCGGGGTACAGGTTACCCGTGGCTTTACCTGCAGCTTTACCCACGGGTTATGTGCTAAATATATGTATTATTTATTATAATATACAAACTACAAATTAATTAATTAATTAATTAATAAGGGGGGCAGGGCGGGAGGGAGGCGGAGAGAGAGATGGGAGGGGGAGGGGGAGGAGGAGGGAAGAGGGGGAGAGGGGGAAAGTGGGAGAGGGGACAGCGGGAGAGGGAGAGGAGAGGGAGAGGGGGGGAGACAGGATGGTGGTGTTCTCGTCCCATCCCCGTCCTCGTCCCCATCCCCATCATTGTCGTCATCGTCATTGTCGTCGTTGTCGTCATCACCATCCCTGTCATCGTTCTCGTCATCCTTGTTCCCGTCGTCCTTGTCCCTGTCCTCGTCATCCTCGTCGTTGCCGTGTTGGTGGTGGTGGTGGTGGTGGTGGGTCCTTATCCACGGTCCTCGGCCTCATTGTCCTCTTGTTGTCCATTAAGAGGGCAACTCTTGCCACCTGTCATTACCGTCCTCATCAGTGCGCATGGTGTTGTTGCTGGTGACACATGGGTTGGTGGTTTTTGTCTGAGCCAAAGATGCGTGACCACGTTTGTTGAGGCGTGACCTCATGACAAATAAGTCACATGGTCTGTGCACTGTTTCACTCCTATATAAGAGGGCTCGAAATCCCATTTTGATCCCCTCAAATAAATTATATAGTAGTAATTAATTAATATTAGTAATAACAATACATTATTTTAGAACATACCATACCCATCAGCAACCCGCCGTACCCGCAGTGTTGGGTATGGGTTAGGCGCGGGTTTCATTTTGTAACCCGTACCTGTACCCATGGAACCCATGGGTCCAGACCCGCGTGGGTTTGAAAACCCGTGCATATGCCTATGTATCTCTATACTCACTAAATAAAACCTATAAATAATATAATACAAATATATTATCTCATGTTGCCACAAGTCAGCCTAATTCGGTGAGGATTTTTGAGGAGATTCCAGGTAGCTGGACCTAATGATGTCCCCGATCGGCAGTAGTGGCATGATGGTTGATCTCCCTCTTGTTGGGGCCGGTGATGCCAAATGCTCCAGGATGTTGTCACCCCCTCCATGGACTTCCTCACCTCCTGCAAATGGCCCCATTGGAATTGGCACTGGAATTGGCACTGGATCATTGCTTTCCCTCTGGTGTTCTACTCCTGAAGGACTGGCGCTAGTGGAACTGGGCTCCCTGGGGATCTCCTCCTCCCTTGGTTCATCTTTTTTCAAAGGTACATTCAGTACCGTTTCCTCCCCCTTCACCATCCAGCCCCTTCACCATTCCATCATCATTTTAAGGCCCCGAACCTCGGCCTCCAGCACATCGATCCTCTTCCTCAACTCCTGATTGGTGGCATTCTCGAGAGCCGAGCTGACTTGTCCACCAAATCTCCTGACAATCCTCATGCCATTGGTGTCAAAGATGAGAGGGTATAGAGTTCCTGAATTTGGCTGGAAATGTCATCAAAAATTTCATTTATGACAAAATGAAACTCACATCCTTCCGGAATAGATGACTTTCGAACCTCAGTGTCAACGTCAATAATCTCCCTCACCTTCCCTTTGGCCTTCCTGGATTTTCGTTTTGGTTGGGATTCGGGCAAAATCTTGAAATGTGGCAGTGAATCTATCTCTATTGGGGTCAGGGTCGGTGTAATTTGGGGCGTTTGAATCCAAACAGCCACTTTTCAAGACCAAAGCATCATGCCAGTTCCACCTGAAACTGATGCAACATGGGAAGCTGGGGGAATCACCTTTAGAGTCACCTTGGTGACTTTCTTCTTGTTGCTCGGCCCCGATACTGGAGGCGTCAGCTCCTGGGGCTTGCTGGCTGCTGCTGGCCTGGGAGTTGATGCAGCCTTGGCTTGATCATCAACATCCCAGATACATTTTACCTGACCCGGTTGCATGTGAAAGGCACAAGGATGGCATGTGGTTCATGCAACCGGGTCAGGTAAAATGTATCTGGGATGTTGATGATCAAGCCAAGGCTGCATCAACTCCCAGGCCAGCAGCATCGGCAACACTAAAGATGCCAATGGGATGTAAGAAACTGTTTGCAACACAAACATCAACTTACCTGTTCCCTCGTACGAGGCTTTGTCTCAGCCACAACCTTCACCTTCTTCACCGGCATTTCCTCCAAGACTGAATCTTGACATTGTCTCTTCAACCTCTTGGACCCCGAACTCGGCTTCAGTATCTGCACCTCCATATCTCTCTCATCACGCTCCTCTGACTTTACCATCTCCTCCCCCTCATCAGCCCCCACCTTCACAGTATCGTCAATCATCAAAACATCCTCCTCCTCCTCCTCCTTAACCTTAACCTTAACCTTAACCTTCTCCTTCTTCTCTTGGCCCTTCTCCTTCTCCTTCTCTTTACCCTTCACTTTCTCCTCCTCTTTCTCCTCCTCCTCATCCTCCTCGTCCTCTTTGTCCTCCTCATCCTCATCCTCCCACTCCTCCTCGGTCATCTCCTCCTCAGTCACCTTCACCTTTCCCTTCCCCTTCTTCTTGCTCTCCTTGTTTGATGGAGGTGGTCTACTTGTCATCATCGAGAATGTGTAAGGCCATTGGACTAAGTTGATGTCGGTGTCAGTATCAATGATCGGAGGTTCATGTTAATTGCCAAGAATACAATCAGTAATGTCCTGAAAACATATAAATATGGGAATAAAGGCACTGACTGAACTTGTTTGTCCACCATCCATTCTTCGGCCCCTTGTACTGGAGTGCGCTGTCCATCATAATTTGGTTCATCAATGATCTGGGAATCGTATCTGGTGATCTTCTCCCATTGAGGGAGGATCTTTGGAGGGTCGTAATTGTCGCGATATTGCCAGGCTGCACTCAGAATAAGTCTTGGGGTGTGCACCTTGATCCCCTTTGAAGTGGCATCCTGATGCAGCTCCATAACCTTAAACTATTTTCATTATTTTTAAATCAAATGCTAGTATATATATATACATGCAGTAACACTCACTACGTCTTTTGTGATCTTGAGCATGAAATGCTCCCGTCAAGCTTGGTTTGCTTCCCGTTTCAACAATGGCAAAGCTTCAGCCACACGTGCATGAAGTTCGTAGATTTCTGCTTGATAGTCGATGGGCACAGGTGATTGAGTCATTGTAGAGGCTGTAAGAAGGGCTGGAGATGTGTAAAGACTTGCAAAAATGTTGGTGAATTCACCGAAAAAATCTCCAAAGTGTTTTTTGATCTGGCCAAACTTGCACAAACACAGCACACGTCATTGGCATTCTCCATCGGCATTCCTTGCATTCAATTCATCTCTCATGGCTCAATCCAAAGGTGAGCTACTACACCTTCTACCCCATGTAGATGTCTTTTTAATGAAGTCATGGTATAATATAGTAAACATGAGGCGTATGCAGTCCTTTAGTACTAGTTTGTCACTCTGGGATGACTCTGGTTTTTAGAGCCCACTGTGTTGAAAACTCTCAAGGATTTGCCACCCTTGACTGGTATGTGATATTTCATAAGTTGAGAATTCCGCTGAATCATCATCAATCAGGAAAGTCCTTCTTCTCTTTTGGCAGCCCTGATGTGGGCCAATCAACATCGACATTGAAGCTCAAAGGAGCCAAAGGGGCTGACACAGAAGTGATAAGGTCCATGCAGTCGCAGGACCTTCAAAGATGGGGGCTAGTCAATCCATGCGGGGTTGGCCAAGCAGTGAGTTACATGATGCCAGCATAACTTTTGTCTTCACATTTGATATCTCTCTAGGATCAGCATTTGAAACCTTTCAAATGTTGAGTAGACATGGCAATCAGGACGACACCAACACCATTGCCAACGCCAGGGCCAATATCGCAGTCAGGCCAAATCCCAACACCAATGCCAATGCCTACACCGACACTGAGGCTGAGGCCGATACCGATACCAATGTCGATATCACCTCTGTTTCTGAATCTGATACCCACACTGACACTGAGAAATGTAAGTTCCTAGTATTGATTTGAACATATACACTCATTTCCGGTTATCATCAAGCCCCTTCCCCATTACAACATGCCCAAACAAGTAAGGGGAAACGAAAATCTCAGGATGCTGGACTCTATCAACAACAGCCAAGCAAGAAACAGAAGAAACTGAGGTATGGAACATTGATTCACCAGTACCCTTTGAGACATCGGCTTTGGATCGAACATGAAGAAGAAAACATCAAGCATGATTTTTGGTCATATGTGGTGGAAGCGGCAAGGCTTAAGATGGTAGTTGACAAGAACATGGAGACCATCCTGAGCCTTGATAAGGCAATTCACCAATTGCAAAGTTGAAGGTAGTTGGAACATCAATGTAGTTTTTTATTGATTGACATGTGTGTGTGTGTGTGGAAAAACAAAATTGTGAAGGTCTGGGTGAAGAATCAAGGTAACAGACTGATCAATATTGATCACTGGTAATGTTGGCCCAGCAGTCTAAGACAAATATCACCCATCCTTCCAAATGTTGGCCCAGTGGTCTGAGACGAGTGACAGTCATCCCCCCAAATGTCGGCCCAACGGTCTGAGACAACAGTCACCCACCTCCCCAAATATCGGCCCAACGGTCTGAGACAAGGGTCACCCACCCCTCCAAATATCAGCCCAATGGTCTGAGACAAGTGACAGTCATCCCCCCAAATCTCGGCCCAACGATCTGAGACAAGGGTCACCCACCCCACCAAATCTCGGCCCAACGGTCTGAGATGAGTGACATTCATCCCAGCCAATGTCGGCCCAATGATCTGAGACAAGGGTCACCCACCCCTCCAAATATCAGCCCAACGGTCTGAGATGAGTGACATTCATCCCAGCCAATGTCAGCCCAGCAGTCTGAGATAAGGGTCAATCAACCCAGCCAATGTCGGCCCATCGGTCTCAGACGGATTACAATAGGCTGGCTCTACACTCGGCCCACCCATCTCACACAGCATATCTTACACTCCTGGGTTGCCCCATCAAGTACCTAACAATAGTAATTTCTTGGCCCATCTTGGCTGGCCCGTGTCAAACCCAACATTGTCAACCTTAGTTGCCCGGTCACACTCGGGATAAGTCATGGCATGGTGTGTCCACACTGCTGCTGCCTGCCTGTTTGTAACAAAACAGCACTGGTAGTAGCTGCTTGTGCCCTCAAGTCATCCAGAGCAAGTCTGGCAGCAGCAGGAGAGGAAGCTGGTGGAGCGACAAAAGGGTCACCACCCTGATAAGGGGCCATTGGGATTTGATTATTTATAGGCAAATTCAAAGGCATACTGGGTGGAGGTGGAAGGTCTGTTTGCTGAGGAATACAACGATGTACTGGACTGTCCAGCTGGCATCTGTCATGCTCACTCTGGCATGCAGCACTGTGAGGGGTTTGCTGAATGTTATGCTTGGTTTTCAAAGATGCTGTGAGTTGGGATCTTTTGGTATACCAACCATGCCACTTACATTGGGACAAAGAGGTTAAAAGTCAATCAAAAAAGAAGCAAATGCAGTGTTCAGGCCAACAACTGATCCTGACACACCAAAGCCAGGGTCCAGGGACAGGGAGAGTGTTGATGGAGACCTGTCTCTTGTGGAACTGTCTGGTCAACTTGCTGACACACCAGTCAGTATGCTTGAAAACAGCAAGAGAGGAAGGCAATTCTTCAGCCAATTGGTCCACACTTGTGACACTGCCCCAGTCAATGGAGTGATTACTGCCTGTTCTAGAGGTCAGCTCAAGATTGGCCCACTGAAGGACACAATCCCAACAGTTCAGACCAATTGTAGAACTACTGACTACCTATAGACCTATGGCTTTCTGGTCTGTGTCACATGCACAGGACCCCACCTAGCTCACCTTTGGCTGGTGAGATGTATTGTACAAAAAGACTATTTAAATCCTACTACAAAGAGAAGAGGAAATGGAAAAGGGGAAGGTGCTTGGAAGTGGGGTGAAAGTAGCAATTGGTACACTGACTGAGCCAAAGACCCAGTCAAACATGAGGCTGCAGTGCCCCACCACTTTTGCGGGAAAATATTTAAGTGGAGTTTCAATTACAGCCACCACTCTGGACCACCTCCAAGCTCAACCACACAACTTGATGGCACATATAGTCTGGCGGACCACAGCCTCAACCCACCACAGGTCACCTGAGGTGTTATGGCTTCACTTTTTCCACCTTTGCCCCATATGAACCGCTATCATTACCACTCCACCCACAAGTGAGTGTTAACCCACCATATTGGTTTGAACACCAAATCTGACACATCACTGGGTATCAATGTGTCACTGCACAACTCGTCCACTGTAGAGGGTACAATCTCTGTGGCCACGGAATCCCATCAAAAGACACATGATATGACTCGTCTACACACTATATCCCAATCTGACACACTCTAGCCAAATCCAACCAATATTGCACATCAATGCTGATCAAGGTCTGGAACCAAACCTGGAACCAAATCCCAACTGCTCACTGTCAAATCACACAGTGCCTGCAATATACATCAGATTCACATGCCTATGCACTTGGAACCCTCTGCCCACCATCCCAACTAGTACTATAAAATGGACTTTTCTAGTAGTAGGTAGAAATACAAGTACACAGTAGTACAGATACCCAGAATCATTCCCCCATAGTCCCCTTTGTAGTCCCTGCTTCACAATCACCTTTTTACTATCATAAAACAATTCTTCATTGTTCCCACCTTGTCTTCATCATCATTGATGCAGTTTCTACATCTACAACCCCATATCAAGAGGTGGTAAAAGATAAAAACATCACGAAGGTCCGAACAGGACTTGGGACACTCCCGATACTAACACGATAAAGTGCGATGAAATGCACGGTACAACAAACAAACATGAAGGTGCGCAGAGTGATGGGAGATTGAAACACAATGATGTGGAACTTAGCTAAATGTCCTAGATGACAATGCAATATGCAGGGTTTACGCAGTGAGACAGCGAGAACGTGCTAAGACTTGTTCTGTAGGGCCTTACACAGGTATACCGCAGGTCAAAGCAGCCCTTTTATAAGCTCACCTTTGACATAGGGACTGCCGTGGATGCATCCGGATGCATCCGGATGAAAATCTGTGGATGATGGATAAATTGTCATGGATATGGATGATATCCATGGATATCCACAACATCCACAAAACTTTCAACTGTGCATTTTGTACAAGTAATGTAATAATTGGTACTACTGATGTGTAACAATTAGTTTACCAGCAATAGATTTGTGTTTGAACTAATTTTCACTGAGAATGAGGCTGATTTAGTGTTTTTTTGGGTTTTGGGAACTTGCAATGTGGAATTGGGTTTTAAACATTCATTTTTGCATGTAAAATCATGAAAAAATATGAGCAATTACCACTAATACATCTGTATTGGACTGCATTTTGTAGTTGTGCAATTTATTACATATTCACTGACAGCAGCCCAAAATCTGGATGTTAGGTGGGGCTTCATGAACATGATTTAGTATTATGCGTATATCTTTGTGAATACTTAATGAAATCCACTTATTATTTTTTCCCCTAAAATGTCACTTCTGCTGCCATCTGCATAAATTTTTACACAATTTTAAATACCCCAAAAAGGCATTGTACCTTTAATATACTGGGTGCCACCCCAGCACCAGCAGCACTTTGTTGAAATTGACTATGACAAGTGCAAATAAATGACAAAAATTATGAAAATATTTGAGAGGCTGCAAAATGTGAAAACCTATGGATTACTTAATATCCATAAGACATTGGCTCTGTACCCAATGGATATCTTTGCAGATACTTGTACACTTGTCACAGGGCATTTTTATAAAAAGTGGCTTGGAGCTGAGCAACACTAAATTATATACAACACCATCAGAGCCAGAAAGCACAAATACTAAACCAGTTAGTTAAAAGTACATAGAGAACAATGTAGCAAATTGTTACAAATTCAATTATCAAGCGAAAAACCTAGCTTCTTCATCACTGAGCTTCTCTTCATCATCTGTCTCATTGACACCAACTTCTACCTCATCTCCTGCCCTCTCCTGACTCTCACCTCACATCTGTGCCTCAACAATCTTGATGGTCTCTGAAAGTCCTGGATACAATGGAGTTCTTGCCCAGGATCCAACAGCAACCTGAGCCTTGAACGTCTGAGGGCTGGTGTTGTGTTGAAGATGGTTGACCTCAAGCCTCCCAACAGAGAATGCACGTTCAGCATCCACAGAAGATGCTATAATGGAGTTTAGAAAGAACACAAATGATATCAGTTAGACTCACCTGGTGCAGAGCAAAAATCAAGTCCAAACTTTGAAAGTCGAGGTCGGTGCTCCTTGGCTTGATCCCAATACTTGATAAGCCCACCAGCCTCTTTAATGGCAGAGAGCTTGATAACTGGGTCAGCCAAATATGTACTGATCATGTCGGGATCTTGAGAATCATCAGGCTCCCGTGAAACAACCCACTTTGATTTGGGCTGCAATAAAATTATAATTATCTAAACTTGGAGTCATAATATTGAAACTTACCTTGCCTCTCCGAGGAGCTGCATTGGCCAAAGGTTCAGGTCCTTCATCTCCCTTGTATGATTTGTTCCACCGGGTAACAACTAACTTTCTGATGTCACGGATCTGAGCAGCAGTGCGACCATGGTCTTTGAACCATTTCAGCTTCTTATCAGGGCACATGACTAAATAATATTAGTTGAATGTAATGAAAAACGAATTTTGTACGCACCTATAGCAATTACATACAGCTCACAGTCCTTCATAAGGCTGTAGTATTTGTCGATTAAGAGCAAAACTGCCTGTGCTGCAACACGGACAACATTGGGCAACTCACTGTCATCGTCATCACGAACCAGAGTCATTGATTTCTCAATGGAATCCAGCATGGGTAGGACTTCTGCAATAAGGGGAACCTGAGACTGTGAGAACAGCTTGGTCATTTCATCAAACACCTGTCAAAAATAAATCAGATTTTTGCTCAAGAAATATAAATATTTGACCTCAAGTATAGAACTTAGCGTCTCTGCAAGATCCCACTGCTCTTCTGAAAGTCGGTAGGCTTGTAGGTTATTGATGGCAGCTCCAGTTAGTTGCTCAACAGGACTTCTGAAGTAGAGATGAGCATTTAAGCATGTGAGGTCTGAATTCCACCAAGTAGTAACACGGCGGTCAAGTGCCGTCTTATTGCTAGGAAGGTCCTTGTCATTTGACACAAGAGTATCAAAGTTCTCCTTGAGCGTTGAATTGTCATGAACACGCCGGGCAAGACCAGCGACCTTGAACTCCATTAAAACCATCATACACCTCATTATGATGAATTTCAACTTACCCGGGGGAAAAGCTGGAGTGCCATCTTGTTCTCCTCTGGATCAATCACCACACCATCCAATCTCATCATCTCAATAGCCCTATCACGAGTAGTTTTAATGATAGCAGAATCATGAGCATCCCTACCATCATCTGGTGTAGTGGCTGCATCAGTTGCAATACCTTCTTCTTCCACAGCAAGTTCATCGTCAGAGACGTCATCAGGTTCAACGATCGCTAATATAATATAGTATTTGGCTCAGTATAATTTGGTATATGTAGTTCTAAACTCACCATCAGTAGTGGCAGCTTCTCTTTGTTTCTTCTTTGGCGCTCGAAAGAAGAAAGATATAAAAATCTACAAATCTATTAGTTATGTAGGGAAGGACTTGAATTGATGGGTACCTTTGCCAAGAGATTAATAATGTGTGGGAAGCACCGGCCACGAGCAATCATCCCACAAAAAGATGGAATGAGGTGAGGAAGATACCTCGCCAATGAATCATTGTTACTGGCATTATCCATGAATATCGAGAGAATCTATAAAAAATTGCTTCAGGTGACAATGAAGGAATAAATAAAATAAGAAGCAAACAAATTTATCAAGTCCAAACCGTTTCAAGCAGTTAGCAGTAACTGTAGTGAGATATACACCATCATGTTTTTGAGTTAACCTGACAATAATAAGATATAGAACAGATTTTTTGACGTATATTTTAAGACTGACCGGATAAATTCGAGGATAGCACAATGAATGATACCATCAGAAAACCAAACAACAACAATCCCGAGGAAGGATGCAACAATAGGAGCTGTCCATCCATCCAGAACCAAATGGATAGTGGAGTTAAGGGCCTTGATATAATTTTATTAATACAGAAATATAATAAAGGCTGATGCTCACCATGAAATAATTCCGAACATTCTTAGACATCTCAGCATAGATAGCTTTGATATCATGCGAGACCGTTTGAGGAGCAGGCAGGACAGTTCCAGGACGAAGCATTTCAACCTCAGCACGATAATCTTCATCCAGGACAGAATTGAACGGACGGTGGTTTTTAGCACACCGCAAAGCAATTAGGGTACGATGGGCAGCAGAAGAGTAATGTGGTCCCATAGACGCAACAGCTGTAGCATGAGCAGTAGAACCTAAACAAGTACTACAGGCCTTAATGCCATCTTGGATATTTTTTGTTCCATGGCCAGTAGACATTCAGGCACGGCGATGAGGCGGGTGGTGGGCAGGATCAACCTTACAAGTAAATACAAAGGTCAATGCCAAGGGCTGTCCTCTGCCGTCCAGCTCACGGCTAAGGGTGATGTCAAAATGATCATACACATTAGAGCGCCACGAAGCCTTCGAAGCCTCTAAATATACATGAATGAGCTTCATTTTCATTGAAGAATGACCACTCACCGATAATCTCACCATCTGGCAAGCCCCATACCTCTTTATCAGTCTTATTCACGATTCCCCACTTAGCCGCTCGAGCCTTCATAGGCGAGATAAGCACCGCGGGACCAACAGGTTGATCTGCATCATTGTCAGAGTCCCCGTCAAACAATGGCACAGCGGGTACGATTGGTACAGCAGCAGCCGTGGGCCTCCGAGGCATTGCTAGGTGTTACAAAGGTTGTGGACAGGATGGACAGGACAAAGCAGCCCCAATCATCTTGACGTGCGGAGTCTGATATACGGGTTGCGGTACTCCTTCTCACCAATTTTCATGGTTTTCACATGTCAGACGATGTATATACAGTATTACTTTACTATGATGTACATGAATAATTCCGGGGTGAGAGTCCAAACCACCCAGCTCACGTTTGGATGCGAGAGAGGGTGGTGGTGGGCTGGGGTCGTCTGGATGGTCCCCCATCTCGCATTTGCGTGTGAGGGTGGAGGAGAGGTGGTGGAGAGGGTCCAAGCCACTCCCCGGCTCGCGTTTGGATGCGAGGGAGGGTGGTGGCGGGCTGGGAGCATCCGAAAAGCCCCTCGCCTCACATTTGCGCGTGAGGGAGGGTGGTGGTGGGCTGGCGTTTCCCAACTCACGAGGGAGGTGGTGCTGGTGGTGGTGGTGGTGGTGGCGAGGTCCAAACGACCCCCCGGCTCGCGTTTGAATGCGAGGGAGGGTGGCGGTGGGCTGGCGTTCCCCAACTCGCGAGGGAGGAGGAGGTGGTGGTGGTGGTGGCGAGGTTCAAACGACCCCCCGGCTTGCGTTTGAATGCAAGGGAGGTGGTGGCGGGCTGGGAGCATCCGAAAAGCCCCTCGCCTCGCATTTGCACGCGAGGGAGGGTGGTGGTGGGCGGCGTTCCCCAACTCACGAGGGAGGTGGTGGTGGTGGTGGTGAGGTTCCAACGAACCTCCGGCTCGCGTTTGAATGCGAGGGAGGGTGGCGTTGGGCTGGCGTTCCCCAACTCGCGAGGGAGGAGGTGGTGGTGGTGGTGGAGACGTCCAAACGAACCCCCGGCTCACATTTGAATGCGAGGGAGGGTGGTGTTGGGCTGGCGTTGTCTGAAGTCCCTCAACTCACGAGTCACGATGGAGAAGGTGGTGGTGGTGGTGGTGGTGATGTCCAAACGACCCTCCGCCTCGCGTTTGAATGGGAAGGAGGGTGGCAGTGGGCTGCTGTGTGCAATGTTAATACCGAATTGTATGTTGAATGATGTCTGTCAGTAATGGCCGCTGTCTCGTTATTTGTTCCATTGCGGTGCTGCAGAGTCTAAGCGACCGTGTTTGAGCGGGAGAGACGGCCGCGGCACAGAGAGTCAGGAGGAGCCGCACAAGGAGTTGGAGGAGTCTACTACATCCGGATATCTGTGGATATCCGTGACCTCACATCCATATCCGTATATATCCATCCACTTACGTCATCCGTGGATGTTCATCCGGATGACCGGCATTCATGGTAGTCCCTACTTTGATGCCATAAGTTCTCATTGTGTTGCAATGGACTGCGCAGCTGCTGACAGAGTTGCTGACAGAGCTACCTCTCAGTGACCCATTGAACTGCAGGTACGGTGACGGTGTGACCTCGGGTTGAGATCCGGATCACCGTACCTGAACCCATTGTACCCTTTTTGAAAAAACTGCGGTGATACCCAAACCCATGTCAGGCCCTATCAACCAGGAAAAGCTGATCCCAGTTCTGAACTTTTGATGCACAACCAGAGGTTTCCTAGGCTCTTATTTTGTAGCCGTAGACCAGAATGAGAGCCTAAAAAACCCCTGGTTGTGCATCAAAAGTTCAGGACTGGGATCAGCTTTTCCTGGTCAACTGGTTTTAGGCAACACTATTCTCAATAGTATATAGAATAATTGATAGGAAGCCGATTTTTTTATTTCTTTCTGGATGTTGCAGAAAATGACTTCCAGAGTTTCTCTGGCATATTCTTTCCTAATTTGATTGGACATGTCACGAAAAGTATAACATCATGTGATCTTTGCATGAGATGGACATCCCCTACCTTATTCTACTTGAAATATCCAAACGTGGCACCTCCAAACCACAGTCATGGCCATGGCAAATAAATGTCTGGAAATAAGAACACAACACCTGCAATACTACCCCTTCGAAAAATACACTAAGACATTGTCACATGACAATGAACAACATATAGGAAGAACTAGATATCTGAAGCCTAATTAACTATAATTAACTGACTAACTAACTAGCTAGCTAACAAGCTAACAAATGAGCTAACAAACTAGCTAACCAGCTAACCAGCTAACTAAGTATTTTGAATAAAAAAGTGGACTCAAGGAGTCTCGAACTCCCAAACATACAGGCAATAATACCAATACACTAACAAACCATACTTTATTACCTTGCTTGTCAAGGTTTCTCCACCCTCATAATTGAAGCCTTTTTTTCTGTTTTCCATACATAAGTGTAAACAATGTCAGCCACCGCCTTTGCTCTACATCACATGATCAATTCCATACAGTCATTACATACACCTGGTCAGCTAGCATGAAATGAGGTTCAATAAAAACAATAAATTGCCAGGAATATTTACAGAAGTTAGCAATGAGCATGTCTTGATTATGCCATACTAGAGCTGGCGTGGGGTGTCCAAGACAATGTAGAAATTTTTTGCTGGTCTTTTGAGTTCCATACAAATTTGGAGTGTCACAACAATATAGGACCTCAAGATTTGCACCATAAATCACAAAATAATCAAGAACATCAACCAATATGGTGTTATTTTGGATTTTAAATTAAATATTTACTATAATCGAATCATCCTCAAATTAGCTTCAGAGTGACACACTTGTCCTCCCACTTTCAGTCAACCACTGCTTGACTTGGAGCCTGTGCGCCCCCTTTTCCACTTCACCCTTTCCCCTTTGGGGACATTTGACCACTTGCCTTACTTCACCCCTTTCCACCTTTGTAAACACTTCTCGAGGTGGACTCCTATCTCTAGGACCCTCTCAGTCTCACTTCGAGTAAGCTGTTTTCTTATTTCTTCCTCTCTTTCCCTCACCTTTCATACTCTTTATTTTCAGTTGTCTTTCTCTTTTGTGCTTTCTCCCACCCTTACCCATTTTTTAGTCCATGGTTCTGCAGCCTCTTTTGTTCCTGCAGCCTCCTTTTTGTATTTCTTGTTGATATATATTGTTCACTTCTGGGCCCAGCTTCTGAATTCAGAGCTGGGCCACAGACACCTTACTCCACTCAAAAGACAACTGAGTTAGCATGATTAGATTGTTATTATGGGGATAAAGTGGATTGGTACAAATCCACATACTGACAGGTGCCAGTGCTCCAATTAGCTGATACATACCATCTCACTTCTCATGCACATTTTGGATAAGAACAAATAGAAGTGTAGATAGCATCAAGGATGGAATTTGTGATCTGGGAAATGAGAAATTTGAGGAAGATTGGGCTATACATATGCTGCATACACAGTATTTCACAAAAAGAGCCTTTCATGAAAACCCCTGCAAATACTAGGCAAACAAACATCCCAGAGCACCTTCAGAAAATGCCAGAACAGGTAGTTGGTGCCATCCCAATCACAGATAACTGGACCTCACATTCAAGAGCCCAGTAGAATGCTAGAAAGTGGAGTTTGACACGTGACAGATTTGCATTTTCAAGATTTCTGCAACTTTCACCTTCAGTATTTTCAACAACATTATTCTTCTTGGCTATTGTTGTTCAGAGACATTGTACTCTACCATATAATGAACTTTAGATACTTAATTTTGTGGGGAATTGCATAGTTTGTTGTTAGAATTTTAAGAGCTATAACGAGAGACTCAGCATTTGTATGAGTCAAACGGTGCAGCAGGTGCTGCTAGCCCTAGGACCCCGAGGACTCTGTAGCTACCTTTCCCTTTCCTGTTCCTAGCTTAGTCAGCAATCCAGGGTTTCCCTAGCTTTCCCCTCCCCACTGCGACTCCTTCTGAGTCTTCCCTCGAGAGCTCTTGGAGATTCCCTCTCCAACGGCTAATAGTATTACCTATAACGAGAGACTACAGGGTTATAAGTAAACAAGGTAAATAAGAAAAGAGTATCTAGCTCACCTCAGCATTTGTATGAGTCAAACGGCTGAGGTGCGTAAAGTGTTCTACACTACTTAAATAGTGAAAATGTCACCTAGCGACAGGGTAATCTACATTGTATATAATGTAAATCAAATTGTAGGTGAAACAAATGTCCATTGTAAATACTTGATTCATAGCAAATACCTCAAGCTTTGGCATAAGCTTGTGATTTCAACATTTGTCACTTGTCAGAAACCTCTCCATATGAGTAGTAGTCAATACCTCTTCATTATTTAAGAGAAAGAAAAGAGACTTGGCAAGATTGACACAAGAAATTTAACCTAGAATAGAATTAACTTAAAATAATGGCCATACACAAACAGTCCTATCTTGTCATCCAATGCACACCCAGTCTTATCCATAAATTCAAACACTTGTCATACTCTTCTTTGGTGAATTGAGTGAAGTGTTTTTCAATGTCTGTCATAGTGCAAATCCTTTGTGGTAGCTCTAGAGGCAATAATTGTTATGAAAATACCAAAATTTTAAAGTCACACCATCACACTCAATTGTTACAATTTCCTGGGCTTACAGTAATTGCTTGTCAAGGTTTCTCCACCTTTTCTGTTTTCCATACATAAGTGTAAATGATGCCAGCCACCACTCTGTTGTGGTTGACATTGAGATGTCAACAATCAGCTGGACAATATAGCTACATAGATGGAAAAATATAAACAATAACCTCAGAAGCATGAAAAGAAACCAAATGCAAGTGATATGACTGCTCACAAAAACACTGAAAACTCCAGACAAATTGAGGGATATATTCAAGACAGAAAAAGAGAGACAACAGAAACAGATACAGCCTGGTGAGAGAACCATGACCTCCACTTGTCTCAGTTTGTGTGATCACTTAGGACTTGGAAGTTTGCAGGAAAATATGATGAACTGGGCTGTAACTTGTATACTGTGGACATTGTCCAGATGAGGATCCTTGTGCCCCTGCAGTCACCCACCAAGAAATGGACAAGTCTCAGAAAACTGTGCTGTATTCATGTTACTGTAAACAGTGTTGTGCTGGTCGTTGACTTGAGGTCACAGTCGCCAACCGAAAAGTGTGGGAAAGTCATCAACAGTCACCAACATTCAAATGGTGGTGACTTTGTGCAGTGCCATTGAGTCTTGGCTGGCGTCTCATTGATCTCGTCTGCTGCACTCATATTACACTGCCTTGTGTATTTCATCTTGATACGAGACTCTTGGTCAAACTCATGAGGACTCGGCATGTCTTTCATTCCCGGGCAAAGGGCAAATACCACATTGTGCCAGCATGCCAATGTATGCATCAATCTGAGCTAAATACCAGTTGGCGACAAACAAGGTGAGTCAAGCCCTCTTCTATGGCACCAAGTCGAAATCGTGGCTGGTGGCGACAATACTTCGTTGACCACCCAGGCTACAGTACCAAGGCCCCAGAATCAAAGGACAGTAGCGGCAAAGCAAAAGTATGGTGTCTATCAAATAGCCATGAATCTGCCACCGATGGGAGTATGGTTATTGCAGGGACCTGGGAGGCAGTTCGTTCAAGGGATGCAATACAGGATATGTGTGTGTTACAATGAATATTTACAGAGCTTATTTGCTGATATTCCGAGAACTAGTATGGGCCCACGGCCAAACAGACCCTTTACGCGGATGGCTTGTTTCACGCACAACAATGCTCACTTGCCATCTCCGCAACTGTGAGCTCCAATCAAGATCTTTGAGAGACACGGCTGCCACAGAGTCTCAAACAGCTAGTCCAGCTTGTGCGAGTCACGTTCGCCCAGTGGTAGAAAACTGCCAGATGGCCATGCTCCCCATGCCCGCTTTCCAAATCACATCCTCCCTATCTGCCAATACATATTCTCACCCTATGTATCCAGGATCAACAGGTGGCTCAGTGCCATCTAGCAGAGCCCAAAGTGCAGCTTTCTCGGATGCAATGATACGCATCATATGATCCTATGCTCCGAATACGCGAATTGGACGTACTATACCTCTCCATCGACCGTATTCCGATACCTCATGATCTTATGAATGTCCGTGACCTCTTGCGATATCTCTCGACAACTATCGATCACTTCCAAACTTGTCGCACCCACAGAACAAAGCCATCCTACATCAGACCAATACCATTTCTGTCGGACACCACTTCATTTCATTCCGTTTCACTTTTCGCTTCGTGTCTCTATCATATATCCATTTATATCACACATTACATTGTTCCCCTATCTCTTCCTTTCTTATTTCTTTGTCCTGATTTCATCACTTGATTCCTTTCTTCGTACTTTTACTGACTCCTATCGATATTTCTTTATCTTAGAATCCTTTCTTACATTCACTCCTATTCCATCCTTTATTTCTAGCCTTCCCAATTCTCCGACATTCCATTCCAACTTTCCAATTGTCGTAGTATAAAAAGCTCATGTATTGTAGCTAAACCTGCAGAGAAAAACATATGACTTTCCCTCCATTTCGATCTTAGTCTAAGAGCTAGAAAGCTCTCTTTAGCTCAAACTCAAGTTTTAGTCTTGAGTCCATCAGTCTTCGTCATCCGATATCGATATCATTGTCGCGACTGTGTTCATGAAGTTGCACAGTTGATCGCAACTGTCGCACGTACATTCCTATTGTTCGGAAACTTAATAGTAGTTTCTGTACCTTCCCAAACCTTACTATGTGTAGTAGTTATCTTTGCATCCTCGCATTCACCTAATAGGTAGTTTGTTTGGGGATCTCCCCTTCTACAGCTTCCTATAGCATATCAGCGACATCATCTTCTTGGCCGTCAAAGCATCCTCGTATTTCCTGCTCTGGTTCATATATCTCACATGGAAGCATTCCAGGCTACGAAGTAAGGTGGTCAAAAGGAGAGCAAGCTTTGTTTGAAACGTCGCTTGCTTGCCTGACTGCCAGTGCTGGCTTGCCATTGCGATGGGTTGATAACCCTGAATGGCTTGCCTTCTGTGAGCACTTTCTACCCAATGCCAAGAGTCTGTCATGCAAGGTCCTCACTCAACGGCTTATTCCCACTACGTTGAAGTCTTTCAAACAGTTGGCACAGGAGCAATGTCAGGGCCGTGAGGCAACAGCTACTTGTGATGGATGGACTGGAGGCAATAACCACCATTTCATTGCGTTCATGGTGAATTGTAACGGACAGGTAGGTGTCTTCTCATTAATAGATGAACACTGACCTCAAATTTTGGTGCATAGAACCATGTTGTCCGTGTTCATGATGCATCTGCAGAACACAAGATGGCTGAAGTCCTTTTCAAACACATGGATGAGGTTATCGACGATCTGGAAAAGAATTGGGAGGTCGTTGTTGTTGCTTTCACATCCGATGCTAGGGGCGAGTCACTTGCAGGACGAAATATGGTCCGTAGGAAACGCCTGCATATTGTAACACCAGATTGTTTTGGCCATCAGGTACATCACTTTACTGTGTAAATACGAGGAGCATTAATCTATTCCACTTTCAGACAAATCTTATTGTCAGCGATTTCTTCAAGAGCGACGCCAAATTTCTTCAATATACTGACAAAGCAACTGAACTTATTGGCTGGCTTCGAGGAAAAACATACGTCCTTGCCCTTCTTCGTATTGTCCAGCAAACCAATTCTCTGCGGGTCCTTGCTGTTATTCGTGCTGTTATTACATGATGGACTGCTCATTATCTTGCTTACCGCCGCCTTCTCAAGATCTGGTTATCCTTGCAAATTCTGGTTGAAAATGATGAGAAACTGGAGCTGAGAAACCAGCAGCTTCTTATTGGAGATGTGAGAGCCTGAGAAAGATCATGTAAAAATATTGCCATCATAAAGAATAGTGCTTTTTGGCATGCGCTCGCAAGGTAACCGTATTTTTTTACGGTATGCAGTATCAACTTATCCGTTTTCAAATGTATAGGATGAAGAATTTTCTTGAACCGCTTGCTGTGGCTTCGAATATCACCCAGGCTGATGGTGCCCATGTTGATATTATCATCATCACGTTTGCATTTTTATACCACCGTTATTCAATGCTCCATGAGGCTGAGGACATCAAAGCTTGAGATGCAGTTCTTGCTAGCATAGAACGGCGATGGTGGAAGACAGACCAGGATGTTTTTATTGCTGGAGTCCTACTAAATCCATTTCACAAGGCTCGCCCTTTTCATCGGGCCCCTTTCTCAACAGTGGCAGGTCTATATACCCTACTCCACCATCCCTGGAGGCACTTCTACTATGAGGACCCTCCTGCTGAGCTCTATGCCAAGTTTAGAGCCTACAGTAATGGGGCTGGGGAGTTTCAGATGATGAATAATTTCATGGATGGCATGCGTGTATCAGCTGAGAAAGAGGTATGTTATTTAATCTACTTCCAAAGATTTGTGTTGACAATCCATTAGGGCACAAAAATTAATCCTCTTGAGGTCTGGGATGCTATTTCCCATCCAAATCACCCACAAACACCGCTGGCTCAGTTGGCCTATCAGGTTCTTTCCATATGTCCCAACTCAGCCTCAGTTGAATGCCTTTGGAGTGTACTCGGTACTATACTCACAAAACTACAAACCCAACTTGGCAACAAAGCCCTTGTGGATCTTGCCAAACTCAAACTTTATTTATGGGAGGAGCACCTTCGTGCAAAATCAGTTAAAACAAGACTCAAGAGGGTCTTTGGTTCAGTCCCTGGGGATCAATCATCAAGTGGAGCAGTTGATGCTGTTCCCACCGCTGCTGATACAGTTGTGGATTCAGAGTCTGCTCCCACTACAGGACCATCTGGAAGCCAGAACTCCACTTCCACTTCGTGCAAAATCAGTTAAAACAAGACTCAAGAGGGTCTTTGGTTCAGTCCCTGGGGATCAATCATCAAGTGGAGCAGTTGATGCTGTTCCCACCGCTGCTGATACAGTTGTGGATTCAGAGTCTGCTCCCACTACAGGACCATCTGGAAGCCAGAACTCCACTTCCACTGATTTGGACGATGTTACCAGCTCAACCCAGCCAAGTATTTGTGGAATTCTCGAGAGCTTTGATGAAGTCACTGAAATGGATAACAATGAGCCAGCCCCCACACCTTCCCCCGAATCACTTTCTATTCCCATTAAAGACCTTTTCGACTTCACGCAACCCTACTGGATCGAAGCATATGAAAAGTTGGCTATGCAAGGATTGCAGGATGAGCTTGAATTGTGTGAGCTTCTTGATCTTGATGCAGATAGTGTATTGCACGGGTACGGGTAAACCCGCGGGTTTTTCCATGGGTACGGGTACGGATTCCTGTACCCGCCAGCTTTTTTTTAAGCCCCAGATCATCCAAAACGGTCAAGTATTGAGCTAGATATGATCAAAACACCTTATTGGACTATTTTGATCATATCTAGCTCAATACTTGACCGTTTTGGACGATCTGGGACTTAAAATGACGGGTAAAACCCGCGGGTTTTGTACCCGTGGGTACAACGGGTGCGGGTACGGGTACAGCCAAAAATACCCGGGGGTTACCCATGCAATACACTAGATGCAGAAGGTGATACTGTCGAAAATGTGGTGGATGATGCACTCAACGAGTAGATTTGGATAGTTTTGCAGCTCGGATTTGTCATTAGCCTATGTATCCAAAATGTATTACATAATGGATGGGAGGACCCATGGCACCCCATAAAGTTGTGGTTGGGTTGGGTCAGGACCCCTGACAACGCCGCTAAATGTTAGATTTTCTTTTGACCATTTTTCAGGTTTGATGTCCGGACAGCTTTTCAGGCTTTCGTGTCCAGATGGTACACTAGCCTACCTTTGAGGCCATTTTGTGTCGGGATGATCACAGTGGCCTCAATATTTTCGCCCTACATAGAGACATATGTAAGGAAAACTACTGTAGCCCCACTAATATCACTCTTCATCTTTTTCCCCGTCCTCTGTTACATTTTTCTTGTGTTTTCGGAGCTGCTTGAGAGCCTCAAATATACGAGCTTTGCCTGCACGAAGACCTCAGAATAGCTGACCGTCATCAACTGACACCTCAAGACGATTGTGAGTGAGAATTGGCATGTGAGCGAGAACACATAGGATTGAGTTTGGGGGTAATAAACCATATTGACGTGTTTGAAAGGGGGCTGTCAGCTCTGGTATAGGTTGAAAGTAGTTGTTGACAAGATATTCGTACTGTTGCAGTCCAGTGTGGGAAAGTGCCAAAATATTGCTGGCTTCTGTTGTAGCAGCATGCTTGCTATTCTTCCCTGCCGTTTTGGCATAGAGTGCAACAACTGGAACACAAGGTCAGCACAACACAATCCCTCTTAAGGTATCTCCTGACTTTTACCCAGTCCAATCCACTGTTGACAGTTGAATAGGGGAGCTTTGTCACTGTCAAGATCAAGCACAACAGAGTTAGGAGCCATGGGGTAGGTGGGAAATATTGTAAATTTTGCTAGTCTTCGACACAAGAATACTAGTACAAAAATTTAGAGTAGCTAAATACCTCTGCGGCTGCCTTGATCATGTCCAGACAAGGTGCTGGCCTCCCAGCTTCATGCCCATTCACGTCTGGATATTACGCTGGGCTAAACAAACTTTTCAGCACTTCATGTCTGGATCAGGCGGTGGCCTTCTGGCCATTTTACCCCCTTTCATGTCCAGATAAAAATATATCATATAGTGGGAATGTCGGGGGTCCTGTTGGGTTGCAAAGTGTCATGGTCGGTAACAGTTGCTGACTTTTTCAACAGTCACACAACCGGCACAACACTGACTGTAAATGGATAGTGTGTGACACAGGTGACACCAAGGGTGTGAACCTGACACACCACACCTGTCACCTGTAACACCAGACCTGTGACAGGTGAGGTGTACGCAGGTCCAGGTTTATACCATGGGTTTCAGGCACAAACCATGGGTATGACACCATGTGAAAACACCGTGGGGAACACCGCATGAATACGATCAACAGACTATCAACGGACACAGCACACTGTACCTAATTGTTGGTCTCTACATCTGTTGGCACTGTTGCCGCCTCACCATCACTCTCCACCCTCTTACGTTTACCGTTGCGATGCTGTACAGCCTCGATCACATCCGACATTACTACCAAATCTTTGCAGCACCAATCTCCAAGACAAAGCGATGCCCGGATCGAGGATGCAGAGAGCCTGTTCCGAGTATATGGGAGAAGATGGCGGCCTTTCGAGAACACACGCTCAACTGCAGTTGAGGTAGCTGTATAGCATGGGTGTGAGAATATATGAACACATGGCAACAACACTTACCAGGAGCACTAAGATAATCGAGTGCCATAACTGAGAGCCTTGGGAACACTGCGTGATGATCCCACCACCACGCGATAGGGTCTTTGACCCTCTCGATCAGCTGGGACAAATATACCTTCAGTTCTGATACAGTCGGCACAGCGTCCATGGGAATATCAAAAAGGTCCATCTCCTCCTGATGAGCGGTGTCGGTTGCTTCTGCTGGCTGCGTAGGCTTGTCATACTTGACGAATTCCTCAGTAACCATGTCCTCAGCAGTTTCAATCCAGGCTTGTTCCCACCCGTGCGAGCAGAAGTAGGAAAGCTTCATCTGGGGGTGGAGTACTAGACAATGTTAGAATGGTGAGAGCAGGCACTCATGGAGACGGGCACTCACCCATTGCAATTCGGTACATATTAGAGAGATCAGTCTTCGCATAATACTTGTCAATAATCTTCCGAGCAAATTTCAGAGCATGCTTGATGGCTTGCGCAAGAGGCTCAGTTGCCGAGTCCTGTAGCATGGAATCAAGGCGATCCATCATTGGGATGATGTGAGCAATCGTCTCGATGTTGTCGGTGGAGAAGAATAGTGTTGCATCTTTGAACAACTTGACACAGTGTCAGCATGGAATGGAGGGTATGGAAACTGGGTGCTCACCTTAAGAACACGCACCAAGTCCTTGAGAACAATCCAGTGCTCATCCTCCAACTCATGCTTGCGTAATTTGAGAAGTTTGTTCCCTGTGACATCATCAATGGCCTCGCGGTACTTGATGGCAACACAGACCATATCATAGGTACTGTTCCACCTTGTCTTCACATCACGAGGAATCAGTCGTTCGGGTAAATTGTGATCACGGCACACTTGTTTCCACGCGGGGAGGGTAATAGTGGAAGAGTTCACAATTGCGAAGGACAACTTGCGCACCTTGCACCAAATAGTCAAGATCAGCTGTATGAATGGCCATTTTGAGAACAACTCACATTCTGCAAAGCATCAGTCACCGTCTCGGTGTTGTTCTCAAGCTCTTCCCTTTTGTCCTCGTTCAGCTCCTCAAATGGATCCACATCATCAGGATCGTCATCGCCAGCATCGGATGCCTCATCGGGATCGGGATCGTCATCATCGGCATCTTCGCCTTCAAACAGCAACTCACTGCCCTCATTGCCTCCCGCTATATCGGCAGTCTGGCCATCGCGTTGATTGCCACTGCATGACTTTACGAGCGCCACCGCTGAAAGATGCATTGTGTGATTGAAACATCGTATTTGATTGACTGCCTCGAAGGAGTTGGGGAGACTGTCCAGTTTAGCTGCTTGCGTGAGATTGTTGGAAGTGTTGTCAACTGTAAAGGAAAGTATCTGAGGGACGAGTTTAGATTCCCATTTGTGAATAAAGATGGGCACTAACCTTCTGCTCGAGACCGTGCCTTGTGAGCATATCATGGAACTCACGTGCAAGAGTAGCACCCATGTGGGACTCCGGCACCTCCACTACGTCGAGAAGAAATGTGAGAATATGTCCATCATGGTGGAGATGAACAGTCCAGGCCACAAAGGCTCGATGATTGGGAGCCATCCAGGCATCGGTAGCGAAGTGGACTTGGCCAGAGTGTTCCTTGAGAATCTTGTCAATACATTCACGGCACCGCTCAAACGCTGCCTTGATGTCCCATCTGACAGTAGCTGGAGAGGGAATGACGGTGGATGGACGGCCAGCCTTCATCATCGTGATGAACTGAGGGTTGGAAACGATCTTGGTGGGCCGGGCACTTTCAACACACCAGCAGGCAAGATGAGCTCGCGTTTCTTCAGAGGTATGCGCGTGATGGGTGACTTTGACAGGCGCCTGGCCTTGTCGGGCGAAGCTGGCAAAGATGGAACTGTCCCGACTGACAGGTGTCGGTTTGGATCCGAACGCTGCATCGACAACGTCCTCACCGAAGCATCGCACGGCGTGGGACTTCAGATTGGATGTCCCACCGCGGTCCTTCGAATCTTGGAAATGCTGAACGCCGTGGAGACCTTTGTTGCGGCATCACGGCGCAGCACACTTAAAGAAATGATACTTGTGTCCTTTCTCGTAGCCAGCGGTGACATTGCTATTGAAAAATTGGTAAACGGGCGAGCGCCAAGACTCTTTGAGACGAGCTGACAATCCCCAGGCATTAGCGGCACTCGAAACGAGCCAAAGTCATACTCACTGAGTTCCTGTTCATTTGTCTCCTTTTCGGTGCCTTCAGAGGCTTGAACAGATTGAACTTCGTCATCGCTGACAGGTATAGAGAGTGGGGGTGATTCAGAGCGAGCAGTAGCTGAGCTGCGAGGGGCCATGATTGGATGGAGAGCAGGAAACACGGCCAACGGCTTTATCAAGGCTCAGGTCGAAAGGGGGCCCATGGCACCATACAATAACGGAGTGGAAAGATGCTGCTTGGTATCGATAAGCCCAATTGTCAGTCTTGAGAGAGTGAAACACCCACCGCTGATCCAAGCGCAAATGTTAAGAAAATGAGACACAATAAGAGATACATGTGAGACAGGGCTACAATTGATGATCGAGAGCATGATATCGACTTGGGCGAGACAAGGCTGATCCGAGAAGACAAGACGCTAGTCGCACGCACCGCAATTATGTTGCCAGTGCTTGGTACCCAATCATCAGGATCCGGTGATGGAGGGCCGTCGCTGGCCATTGAAGGCATAAACTCCTGGGATCTTGAATCCAGCAACGACACAATGGATCTCCGAGTCGTCAGCGACGACAAACAAACTGAGGTTGACAAACAAAGGTGTCACTGTGTGACCATGACAAACCGTGAACCCACGGTAACAGGTCTGGTGTGCCGGCAGGTGGGAAAATTTAACACCACACCTGAACCTTTGGCGCCTGTACCTGTGACACCACAGGTAAACCCACACCTGTGACATACACTATAAATGGATATAAGTGTTGATCTTAATTATCTAAATCTAAAATCTAATGCCCAACAACCAACAACAAACACGTCTAACACAGGGTGCACAGTAGCATACTATGTAACAAAGTATGTTGAATGTATTGGGAAAGTATACTAAATATTGTTATCATATTGTTGTACACAGTATTCAAAGAGTATTCAAAATGATGATTCAATATTTTGAAACAAAGTACCTTACCAGTATCAAAGAGCAATTTTACAGTACTGCTTCAATAACAAGACATTTATTAAAATTATTGAAGCAGTACTGTAAAATTGCTCTTTGATACTGGTAAGGTACTTTGTTTCAAAATATTGAATCATCATTTTGAATACTCTTTGAATACTGTGTGCAACAATATGATAACAATGTTTAGTTCCGAGTCCTAAATTTATTTGGACTCGGTCTTACAGCCGTTTGCATTGAATATGGCAGTAAATTGCACATTTTTGAATCAATGAAGAAAAATGGACTTTGTAGAGTTTGAGTGCTCTGTTGTGTATCTCATGAAATACTGGATGGATTAAGATGGTTATAGAGGGAAGGTTGTACTATTTCTTAAGGGCTATCTACTCCTGTAATTACATTTGGACAATATTTAATGTATGGTGAGTTGTGGGTGAAATAGAAGGTAAACCAGTGTTTTTTGACATCCAAAATGATATTGTCAAATTATGGCATCAAATGAGCTCCTATGAACAAGATTTCAGGGAGAAAATTGTTCAGTTTTTCAAGGGCTAGAAGCTCATATACCGTATTTTTCTTCATTTTTGTCCTTTCAGCCAATTTTACATCTTTACTGTGTTCATCCATATTGGACTTGAAATATCATAAGACTCATAATTATTGGCTCAAATGACAAAAATGAAGAAAAATACGGTATATGAGCTTCTAGCCCTTGAAAAACTGAACAATTTTCTCCCTGAAATCTTGTTCATAGGAGCTCATTTGATGCCATAATTTGACAATATCATTTTGGATGTCAAAAAACACTGGTTTACCTTCTATTTCACCCACAACTCACCATACATTAAATATTGTCCAAATGTGATGAAAGGAGTAGATAGCCCTTAAGAAATAGTACAACCTTCCCTCTATAACCATCTTAATCCATCCAGTATTTCATGAGATACACAACAGAGCACTCAAAATTCTACAAAGTCCATTTTTCTTCATTGATTCAAAAATGTGCAATTTACTGCCATATTCAATGCAAATGGCTGTAATGTGGAGCTCCATTTCGTCCAGCCATCTATTCTCGCGGCAAATGCCGAGATTGGTTGTGTTTGCATGCTCACCCAAAAGTTTCTTAAGTCCCTCGTCTCGAGCTCATTCACAACTCCTCAATAGCGCGCCAAAGTGGACTGATGACCAAACAAGAACAAAATTTGCGGTTGGGTACTCCCAGGCAGTGGCCAGCCACCCATGTATGTATATTTTTTATTTTTTAATGTTTGATTCTACCTACTAAAACACCAGCTGCAGGTGAACGCGCAAAGCCGTACTACTAGTAAACGACCACCAACACCACTATCTCCATCACCACGATCCCTGCTAACCTTGACAGTGATGGCCGTGAATGCAAACATCAACTCTATGGCCGACACAGCAACTTCAAACATCCCACCCACGCCGCCTCCAATGCGTGTGCACTCAAATGAACGTGAATAATGGCGGGAATGACAAGACAGAACACGCAGCAGGGGGTGGTCCCTCCTGCTATATGGTATGTCTTTCCATGTCTATTGTCCTTTTCATTCTCATCGCTCAACATGCACAACATCAACAACTAGGAATGCGAAAATCAATATGCAGCCTCTGCTGTACTCAGACAGGCCCACAACACGCGCAAGACACGAACAAACATGAATGCGGGGGGAATGCCAACGTCAACATGACAATTTGTGCAGTAGGGGTTGGTGCACCCACCCCTGCTACTATTTGGTGTGTCCTTTTTTACTATCTTGTATTCTTTTTTATTCATATTTCCAAATGCGGCACAGTACTACCAATATCCCGCCCTATGCCAACACCACAGGCAGCTCCAGTAACAGGACTATGCCCATTATCAGCACTGTGGCAGCACTAGCTCCCATCACAACGCAGCAACGGCGCTGTTACCTTTTCGCCCGCTTACTCATCGCTCAATTCCCACGGCCACTTTCCCACGGAGAAGTGCCAAGTCCCACGATCCCATTGGCTACCATTCCTTCGGGTCCAAGTTCTCGTGCTTTGACATCACCACATGTATGATCAATCACATGTCTGGTTATCGTCCAATCACATCGCGCTTACTCATCCAAGATAAGAGAGCTTATTGCCATTGGTCAGAGATAAGAGGGAGTTATGCTATTGGACGATAGAGTATTGCCTCCCCTCAAGTTTGTTCCTTTATATATCATCACTATATGTACATTGTACTTTACGTTTAGTCTGGTTTATCCCACCGGATTGTTAATATATCCCCTTCTCCCTCTCATCGCTTGAAATCAGTCTGAGTCCGTTTGTTGTCGGAGCCGTCCCGTAGACGATCCGTAACAAAAGACTAAACGTTCCTCTCTCCCCCGACAAACCAACTCACGTCACGAAGACCTTTGGCCACAGTTGCTGCGCTTGTAATCGGTTTATCTGATACAAGGCCTGTGCAAAGAACCCGAACCCGAACCCGAACCGAGTAGTCAAGACGGATTACTACTACAGTCGTGAAGACTACAAAAACTCCCAATACCACCTACCCGACAACTCCTTCCCTCCCTACCTCTACGACCCAGACCATCCAGATTACAATTACCATCACAACTCCTCCACTCTACCTACACCCTCACCAACACCTTCCGTACGGTCCGAAGAATTGATTGAGACCGTACCCATCGAAACGATTATTGAACCTGTCCGTGTCGTAACGCCCGATCGACCTAAAGTTTGGCCGTTCTATCGTTCCACGAACCCACCTGATCCCCGCGAACATTTCTTCGATTCTTTCCACAGTACTGAACCAGCATTGGGCAGAGATCCAGTCGATATCTCCACTGGTTTGAAGGAAGATTCCGAGTGGCAACGCAAAAGAGGCAAATTACCTGTTGCTCCCGCTCAACAGACCCGAAACGTTCCCATCACCCCCAACGATACTCGTGTAGTCCATACGAGATCGCAGAAGTTCGCCAATTTCATCCGACATCACGCAAAAGCTACCGCATCACTCCATTGCTCGATTGAAAGCTGGATTTCCATCCGACTGTCCAGGATATTATCCACTCGTGTAACGCCCCCTTCCGAAATCGTATCATCTACAACAGGTGGCGTGCAGCCTGACTCCTCGAAGAAGACGGATTCTTTGTCCGACATAGTATTCCAGGAAAATCCTACCTGGTAGTTGACCCACCTCTCGTATATCCGATCTATCGAGCTGTCGTCTGGACCAAGTGGACCGAACCACTAGGCGATAACTTCCCCTCTGATTGGGAGGTACCTGTACACTCTGGTCTCAAGCTAAAACACGAAAACTATCGCGAACGTCTCCCCATTCCACCATCACATTTCCCCCTCACCTTACGTTCCGACTATGGTGACTCAATCCAATTACTTGCTGACCCTATAACGCGTCTCGATTGTCTTGTCACACGTTGCTGCATCAAAAGCCAATTGAAGAACGACGCGGGAATACGACGGTTACTCCGTACCCTCACACGGAAAAGAAAGTATACCTCTGCTTGGACCACTAGTCCCACTTACGATCATTACATCCGACGCAAACGACGATCCACCTGAACCATGTCCGCCCTCAAGTCCCTCATTCCCCTTCCCTCGAAATACAGCGGTGACAAGGAAGAATTTCGTTCCTTCAGTCGTGCCATCACCGTCTTCATCTCCGCAAACACAAAGTACTTCAATGAATTCGGGACCACCCGACGACCCTGTTCCAGTCAAGACTCGACATGAGAGGAAGATATTCCTCGTCTTGTCGTTGATGGATAAGGGTGTTGCATCCGAATGGGCCAACGATTACTGCAACACTGTCGCAAACGACTTCACCGCTCGGTTGGCCGCGCACACAGCAGGAGAACCAAACCCCCCACAGATGAATTGGGGCACATGGAACAGTTTTACCGCGCTGTTGTCTGTGCAATTTGACAAGCCCGACGACAGGCGAGACGCAGTGATCAAGCTCAACACGCTACGTCAAGGGAAATTGACAGCCGATGAGTTTTGGCTGCAGTTCGAGATCCTGTACAAGCGCGCTGGATGGGACCCGATCGTACAACAGGAGCAGTTGATACCGCTCCTCGAAAATCATTTGAACAAGCCTCTCGTCGACCGAATCTTCGGTCTGGAGACGATGCCAACCACCGTGGCTGAGTGGAAGGCAAAGACCATCTTGTTGGACCGCCAATGGCGTCGTCACAACGAGATCGAACGACTTACGGGTGGTGGTAACCTGACGAAGAAGGGTGAGAGGTCAAAGACGATCTACACTCCTGCCGCAGTTGCCGCAGCACCTGCAAAACAGAAAGACCCCGACGCCATGGACGTCGACCGAGCCGCTGTTGTGGCTGAGAAACTCAAGCAGCCTATGTCTGCTGAACGAACGGAGTTGATGAAGGCCGGTCTTTGCTTTAATTGCAAGCAACCCGGACATCTCTCACGTAATTGCCCGTCCCACATACAACGTGTACGCGTATTGAATACTGAACAGGAGCAGCACGTCCGCTCCATGAATACTGAACCCGCGTCGAGCGGTCAAGACATCATCCAGATGCTTGAGACCCGCTGCGCCCAGCTCGAGGACGAACTCGCCCTCGCAAAGAAGGATTTTTAAAACGGTCGAAGAAACGCATGGACTCTTCGACCAAGTCTCATCTACCTACCGCTCCCCCTGTAAATGTAAATGTACCAATCGTTGCTGAATTCGACCGCATTTTACATGAACTCCGAACGATGAGACAAGACATGCAAAACGAAATAAATCACAAGAAGAAACAGACAGAACGGTGGCCTCAATCAAAGCTACCAAAACAACGAGTATCAAATGAACAGTTCGAGTATACTGTGACGCCAGTAGAAAGGAAACCGGTTCTTGTCACGGTCGCGTCATCTACACCAATCATTGAAAGTGAATTCAACGCTGAAGAGACAATGATTGCCATCATGAATACCGATATGTATGGTGCCCTTGATCTTATGAATGACTGGGATATCCATGGACAGCATACCATGAAGATCGGTTCAGGACTAGTCGTCAAGTTACGACGAATGCCTATCGACAAAGCTGTTGAGTATTTGGTCACGGAACTTCCCCAAACATATCGAAAGATTACGGAAACAAAGGCAGAACCGATCATAAAGCCCACCGCAGTTAAGATCCACAAGATGCGACAGATGGAACCTCTCATCACAAAGGCTGACAAACGATCCGCAGAATGGAGACTTCGGGAAGTCAATCAACGGATCGAACAGCTGGTTGCATCATCGGATGATAGTACTATGATGATGTCAATCAGCGTCAAAGGTCAACTGACGACAATCGACGATCAGCAGAAATTCTCCGTTACTTGCTTACTGGATTCTGGTTGTACCATCTCGGCCATCAATTCCGGTTTCGTACGACAACATCATCTCGCGACACAAAAATATGAGAAACCTTTCCCTAGCTATAATGGGGATGGTACGATGTCTAAGGATGGATTAATCACGGAATATGTCGAAATGAATCTACGGCTTGGCGAACATTTGGAACGGATACATCTCACAGTGATTCCTCTGGCAAAAATCGACATCTATCTCGGTTTTGATTGGCTAAAGAAACACCACCCTGAAATCGATTGGTTGACCCAAACAGTTGATTACACTTGGTGTCTTTCTGTTTGTGGTCATTCCCCTGGTAAAATCGAAGGTGTATTGTTCAAAACCACGATCTATGACAAACCAGCTTGGTATCACGCATTCCAAACCAAATCTACGGAATTGGCTCGTGCCAAGATGACTACAGGAGAACAGAAACCAGAACAATCCATCGTCGACCAGTTACCAGACGTATATAAGGATTATGCCGACGTCTTCGATCCCAAGGCCACTGACTCAATGCCACCATCTCGACCATGGGATCATGCAATCAACCTGAAACCGGATGCACCCGATCACCTGAACTGTAAATTGTATCCGTTGTCACCTCCAGAACGCGAGAAACTTGATGAGTTCCTTGATGAAAACCTAAAAGCTGGCAAAATTAGACCATCAAAATCGCCGTATGCCTCACCATTCTTCTACGTACATAAGAAGGATGCGACCGAATTACGTGGTGTACAAGATTATCGAAAACTGAATGAACATACGATCCCAGACAACTACCCATTGCCATTGATCGACGACATCGTAAATCAACTCGATGGTGCAGAATACTTCACAAAGTTGGATGTCCGATGGGGCTTCAATAATATACGGATCAAGGAAGGTGATCAATATAAAGCCGCATTCTTAACCCCAAAAGGATTGTTCGAACCCACAGTAATGTTCTTCGGTTTACGGAATTCACCTCCTACGTTCCAAAGGATGATGAATCATATATTCCGATATGAGATACGAGCAGGCTGGCTACATATATATATGGACGATGTCATCATCTTTTCCAAGAACATGGAAGAACATCAAGAACGAACACGCCAAGTATTGCAGAAATTTCGGGACAACAAATTATTCCTAAAGATCGGCAAATGTACATTTGATACACAACGTGTGGAATACCTCGGTCTCATCGTCGAACATGGAAAAGTACGAATGGATCCGACCAAAACTGACACAATAACCGATTGGCCTGTCCCAAAAAACAAGAAGGAATTGCAGTCGTTCCTGGGCTTTCTCAACTTCTATTGACGATTCGTTTGGAATTTCGCCCAGGTCGCGTTGCCTCTAAATTCCCTAACCAGAAAAAAGGATTGGGAATGGAACATGGAACAGCAAGTCGCATTCAAGGAACTGAAACGGATCATCACGACGGATCCTGTTCTCGTTATCCCTAACAATCATGGAAAATTCAAGATCGAATGTGATGCTTCAGATTTTGCCACTGGTGCCATCCTGTCACAACAACAAGATGATGGCACATGGCACCCGGTGGCTTTCCTATCGAATAGCATGTCTCCTGTGGAAAGGAACTATGATGTCCACGATAAGGAATTACTCGCGATCATCCGATGTTTTGAACAATGGTGACATTTCCTTCTTGGTGCACCGGAGATCATCAACGTCTATACTGATCATCAGAACCTCACATACTTCAGGCAACCACAAAATCTGACTCAATGACAAGCCCGATGGATCTCTTTCCTCCAGGATTATATCTTCCAACTTCATCACCGTCCTGGTACCCTGAACCGCAAGGCAGACTTGCTTTCCAGGCGTGTTGACCACGACCGAGGTCTGGACGACAATAAAGACATTGTTGCACTCCCTGACTCCCTGTTCATGGCTTTTCTCAATACCACCACGATGAATCCTCAATGGCAAGAACAATTCATCAAGCATGGACTTCAACTGGACGAACAGGTCAGCGAAGGACTGACAGATCCCAGCTCTCCTTGGAAATGTATGGATGATGGTTTGATCTATCATAACGATCTGTTATACGTTCCGAAGGATGATCATCTCCGGGGAGAAATCATACAGGAACATCATGATACTCCCTTGTCCGGACATCCTGGACAAGAAAACACATTCAGGGCTATCGCACGACATTTCACTTGGCCATCTCTCCGCGCTGACATCAACAAATACGTTGCGGCATGTTTACCGTGCCAACAGAAGAAAGTCCATCGAGGAAGGAAACCAGGATTGTTACACCCTCATACGATCCCCCCATATCCATGGCATACCACAACAATGGATTTGATTGGCCCTTTACCTGAGTCACAAGGTTTCAATGCTATCCTAGTGGTGATGGATAAGTTGAAGAAGCAATCAGTCCTCATCCCCACCACCACTACGTTAACCTCGGCAGGATCCGCACGTTTATACCGTGATCACGTCTTCAAGCGATTTGGACTGCCTCACGTCATCATCTCTGATCTCGGGACACAATTTGTCTCCGGTTTCACGAAGGAATTAAATCGACTGTTAGGTATCATCGGACATCCGACGACTGCATATCATCCTCAGGCAGATGGACAAACCGAACGAGCCAATGCCGAAATCGAAACATACCTCCGTTTGTTCATCAACCAATGACAAGATGATTGGGCTGAGTGGCTGGCTCTAGTGGAGTTCGCTCTAGCCAACCATGAATCCTCATCTACCGGCGTGTCCCCATTCTATGCCACTATGGGTTTCCATCCATGGAAAGGGAAGGAACCAGTCAAAGAAGAAATCATTAATGAGTCTGCAGCCACTTTTGTAGACCGCATGAACCGCATACAACAACAAGCGACCAACGCTCTGGTTGTTGCACAGGAAAAGATGAAAAAGTTCTATGACAGGAAGCATCGTCCCGCGCCAGAATATAATGTCGGCGACATGGTATGGTTAGAATCCACAAACATCAACTCTCTCCGTCCATCTAAAAAGTTGGATGACAACCGATATGGCCCCTTTCCCATCGTAAAGAAGATTGGACGATCATCCTACGAGCTGAAGCTTCCCTCCACGTGGTCGAAGAAATACCCTATCTTCAACGAAGTTCTCCTGTCCCCATACGTTCCGCCCGCCTTCCCTCAGCAGGCAGTTATATTACCGCAACCACCCGCCGAAATTGTTGATGGACAGGAAGAGTATGAGATAGAAGAAGTCATCGATTCCGTTGTTCGTAGGAATCGTCTGTTCTATCTCGTTCATTGGTTGGGTTATCCCCGCGAAGAGGACTCATGGATACCTGCATCGGAGACAAATAATTGTAAAAAACTTGTCTCCGAATTCCATCGATTACACCCTCGTGCACCTACCTCAGCCAACCTACGCATTTCCATCATTCCTCGTCCCGTCGATGCCTCTCCGTTGCGTTCTCCTGCCACTGATGTCATTGTGTCCGTTGAGCCCAAAGTCATCGCTTCACTCCTTTCACGACAGGAGAATCATGACTTTCGCTCTTTCACCTTCCCAACTTCGGTCCGACGCCTGTGGTTATTCGAGCTTGGCGAAGTGAACACCATCACCCATGTCATTACGGTCGGTACACCGAGTACCCGTGGTCACCTCCGTGATGTCGCTGGTGGTCTCAGCAATCTCGCCTTCAATGATGGTCAACTCTCTACTTACGCTTACCCGGTTGCGATGATGCATCGTATGCGCACCCCCCTCCCTTCGGCTTTGTTGTGGGACCGTTACGACGTTTTGCCCCCTCTTCATTTCTGCGAGGTGCCACCCCGTCTCCTCTCCGATCATCCCGTCAATCCTTTCCTCCGCATCTTCTGATGTTCGCGCGTCCGCTGTTGTGTGAATGAATGTTTTCACCAAGGCTTGTGGAATTGACGTTTTTCAGACAGAGGCCTTGTTGTTCTGAGGCTAAACTAAATTTGTTAAAGTTATTGTCAAGGTTGAACACACCTTTATACCAGTATTGATAGAATAACAATGAACAGGGAGCAAGCTGAAATGAACAGGGAGCAAGCTATAATGAACAGTGAGCAGGCTATAATGAACAGTGAGCAAGCAAGCAGTGAGCAGTGAGCAAGCAAGCAGTGATGAACAGTGAGCAAGCAAGTAGTGAGCAGTGAACAGTGAACAGTGAACAGATGAACAGTGAGGTCTCTCCTGATATAGGACTGAGACTTTAAGTGAGCAAGCACACAATAGACAGTGAGCAAGCAATCAAGGAGCAGTGAACAATGAGCAGTGAACAGTGAGGTCTCTCCTTAGATGGGACTGAGACTTTGAGTAAGCAAGCAAGCAATGGGCAAAGAGCAAGCAAGCAATGAGCAATGGGCAGTAAATGATAAGCAATCACTATAGATGAACTAGCAATGATGACAGACTAGCAATGATAATGGACTATACTAATGACTACTGACAGACTTGAATGAACTGGTAAGGAAGCTAAGCAACTAGAGTATCTTCTGGATATTGAATTATCTACTTAGTCCGAAGCTTCAAACGCACATTGGCTACTAGTTCAGGGATATACTTTAATATCTTTTCAATACTCTGTTGAATAGAAGTAACCTTAACCCTATAACTACTGAATATAGATGCTGACTAAGACAAGCTAAGTGAATAGCTGACTAAGCAAAGCACAAAAAAATGGACTGGCAGACTGTGAATACACCTATTGAGTGATCAAATAATAGATCCACAGACTCAACAAGCAAGAATGATAACTGATATGTACTTATTGAGTGATCAAAGATAGATCCACAGACTCAACAAGCAAGAATGATGATAGACAAATATGAACTACCAAATATGGGTGCTGACTAATCCTAGCTAACTGAATAGCTGACTAAGCACAGCAAACTGACAGACTGATATGCACCTATTGAGTGGTCAAAGATAGACCCACTGACTCAACAAGCAAGAAAGATAAACTGATAGTGAACTGTTATAAGGATACTAGCTACTATAACTGAGTACTACTAGCACTAACTTAATAACACTAACTATAAGACTGAAGGGTGAACACTAAGGGGAAGGTATAAATTGGGGGGAGAGAAGTGTTACTGACTACTGGGCAATTTGGGGCTCTATATATACTGTTTGAGAACAATGGGGGACTGAGAACAATGGGGACTAGACAACAATGGGGCTGAGTAAGGAGGAACAATGGAGGGAGTGCTCCAAGGCTGTGTTAACTCCATTAGGACAGATCAGCATCAGATCTGCTGCAATTTCAAATAACCCTGCTATGTTATCCCCATTTAGGATGTAGGTACAAAACAATTGGTCCTCTATTCCAATTCCTTATCTTATCTTATCCCTCTCTCTATCTTATCTCTTCTCCCCTTATCTGTTTGGTCTGCTGAGTGGCAACAAGACTAACAACAATCAACAAAGTCCAACATGATTTGTCATCTTCCTTCCAACAATAATAGTGCACAACATATCCTTGTTATGCCTGTTCCCTTGCACACAGATCATAGAAAAATAGGAAATAAATGTAAATGAGTGTGGATAGTGTCTATAAATGCCAGCACCAAGTGGTTAAGCCTGGGCCTAAGTAGGAACACTATAAAAAAATATCCAAAGCTAATGCTAGGCAGTAAGGGTATACTTTACTATGCCTATTCACTTGCATACGTGTTATAGAAAAATATGGAATAAATGTTAATGAATGTGGGGTGTGCTTATGTATACTAGGTATGAGTGGTTATCTCTGTGCTCTACTAATGAAACCATGACATTACACCTAAAGTCATTTAGGGTCATGACACCGCGACGACGTTAAACTATGATGTACAGAGTTGGGGGTTTGGAGACCCCCTTTCTGTTGTTGGCTACGCTATAACTTATCCGCCAGATCTGCGACCCCCCGACACAGTCTGCCCCAAGCAGCCTTGCTGGCCGCCATGTATGGCACATGGTCCGTCCCTGGTATACCTTCTATTCTTTCTGTTTAATTTCCTTTGTCTTCCCCATTCTTGTTCGCGCAGACGCGAACCTTGTGGGGGGGGTATTGTTACCTTTTCGCCCGCTTACTCATCGCTCAATTCCCACGGCCACTTTCCCACGGAGAAGTGCCAAGTCCCACGATCCCATTGGCTACCATTCCTTCGGGTCCAAGTTCTCGCGCTTTGACATCACCACATGTATGATCAATCACATGTCTGGTTATCGTCCAATCACATCGCGCTTACTCATCCAAGATAAGAGAGCTTATTGCCATTGGTCAGAGATAAGAGGGAGTTATGCTATTGGACGATAGAGTATTGCCTCCCCTCAAGTTTGTTCCTTTATATATCATCACTATATGTACATTGTCCTTTACGTTTAGTCTGGTTTATCCCACCGGATTGTTAATATATCCCCTTCTCCCTCTCATCGCTCGAAATCAGTCTGAGTCCGTTTGTTGTCGGAGCCGTCCCATAGACGATCCGTAACAGGCGCCAGCATCAGCACTGAGGCCAGCACCAGCTCCGCGCCACCTTTCCATGTAATGCGCATATGTGAATGAACATGAATGGGGTGGAATAGTGGGGTTAACAAGACAGAACACCCAGCAGGGGTGGTGTGTCCCCCCACTGCTATTTGGTATGTTTTACTATGTTTTATTTTTTATTCTTGTTGATAAATATGACACAGAATATGAAGGAATGTTAGAGAATATCTTCTTAACTGTCTGCAGGTCCAAAAAGCCTTGTATTTTTATATATACTCTTGTATAGGTGATTTCTAAATGCTCCCATATGCCAACTTGGATTAATGTTACATTCTTGGATGTAGAAATATAGTTATATTTACAGCACATCATATGTTGTAAGATACAGCCATTACAATATACTGGCTGTCTAGCAACAACTTAATTAAATCAAGTAAGGACAGTTGTTATTTTATAGGAGCCTGAGGGGACTCGGATATGCCGTGCAAAGCAATGGCCCTCTAGCACAAGTATACTTTCCCAATACATTCAACATACTTTGTTACATAGTATGCTACTGTGCACCCTGTGTAACAAGGTTTCTGCTGACGCAGTCGGCATTTCACAAGTAATGGTAGTTACTCCAATATACCACTTATTCAAGTCAGCTGACCGTTAAAGCTTAGTTTTTCCTGGGGGGTCGTATTGGCTAAAACTAAGAACACTATGGTATCTATGCCTTCAAAACGAACTCGACGGTCAACGGTACAAGACAATGGACCAGTCCACTGCGCAACCCTTTCCGACCTCCCCGTAGAGCTTCTCTTCCACATCGCATCCACATACCCACAAGTTCACCACATGGCTCCCATGTCATTCCCGGATACTCGACTCTACTTTGAACGCCTAGACGCCTTACGTGCTCTCTCTCAAACTTCCAAGGCTCTAAGGCACATATTCTTACCACTAGCCTGGGAGTGCATAGAGTCCTATTACAAGCGTTGCGATACCGGGGACGGCTCGTCTCCTTATTTGGCAGATAAACTGCTAAGGTTGACTGAAGGTTTACTGAAGAACCCGAGTTTAGCAGCATATGTCCGGTACACCCAAGTTTCATAATGTATATTCTCACCATGCCCATCCGCCACTGTTAGATTTGCCTTCATATTCGTTCCAGACATCAACCCAGTGCATCTCATGCCATGCCTCCTCTCCCTCCCTAATCTCCATACCCTCCGCTATGAATCACAGTCCAGTCGACCTTACCTTTTTCCCCCTCCAGCCGCAAGATTCCCATCAATCCGCACGCTCGTGATAGCAGCTTGTGATGCACGTAACTTGATACCTTGTTGCCCTAAGGTGAAGGCTGTCATATCATGTGCGAGGATGTTGGGATGGAGTAATTTAAAGGGAATGTTTGATGAGATGGAGAAGAGTTTAGAGGAATTGGATGGGTTTACGCTGAATGAGCAGGATGTAGATTGTAGTGATCTTTTTCATCTACAAGTCATCATTGTTGACTAATGTCTTGATAGATATCGTCCAGGTAGCCCCAAACCTCCGCCGTATCGCATTCACTGATTGGGTCCCACGAGTTGAGTCTTCCAGTTCTCTCTGTATTCACGGACTAACACCCATGTTTCCAGGAAATTATCCAACGCCTTCATCCCCTCGCCCGCCTTCAATCCATCTCTATGGCTGCCCAACAACAACAAGTCCGCAGACATCGATGTCAGCCTAAATCAACTGCGGAGCTGGATGCATGGGTCGCTACTGCTGTAGATGTGTTGCGGGGGAATGAGTGCAGTAGTGCTGGCGATAGAGACCGTAAAGGAAAGAAGAGGGTGAAGATGCATTACGTGTGGATCGATTATACACAAAGGGAGGTGAATGGTAATGGGCCCAAGACGGTGGAGAGGAGGGAGGATGTTGAAGTCGAGTGAAATGAGGCTCAACAAGGTTACGCGACCCTTTTTCGTTGGGTCAAAAGGGTGTTCGGTGTCTAATGATTGCAATTGCCTCCCTACCCGTTGCTGCTAAAGCGAGCGCCCAAATGAGCCAGCAAGCTTCATGATCAATTTTATGATAATCAGTTTCAATCGGTCTGATAAATGCATATATTTAATATCTGGACACACATGTGCTGCTGAGATATATCGCGGAATCACAGGTACTACGTTGAAAAGAAAATCGGCCTCGATTTGCAGGAATTCCGGGATTCTGGACATAGATTTAGGTGCTTCATAGACAAAAGTAAATCAGCCGGCTGCAGTTATTAAAATTCATGAATTTACCATTACCATTCAGAACGATAGATTGCCACAGTCTCTTCAAAATATTCGGTGGAATTGGCCGCCGTAGTGTATTGATAGAAGGTCGATGGTGTTACTCGAGTTGTTTGCTCATATGTACCACCTGGGCCAATGTATTTCGTTTTCTTTACAGCAACTGCTTTTTGTTCATTATTTTGGTTAGCGACCTGCCGCTGGTTGTTCCGGTTGTAGTTCTGCTGGAATGAAGACATCTGGTGGACAGGTAGGTGGTCTAAGAGTGGAAATGGAAATCATTAGAGAAAGATACAAAGAACTAATTCCATACATTCGGATGAGAGGAAGGATCTTCATGTCAAAAACCCCGTCTGGCTATTTGAAGATTTCCCGTTGGTCCCCCACGCGGTCGACATGAGGTCTCGGTGATCACCGAAGTGATAAGACCAAACTCTTCTGGGTACACTTGCCTTCTCCGGATTGAACTTTAGGATGGCATTATAAAACCCGAATCCCGGGAACTAACGCTCATCCGCAATGCCTGTTGCTGAAACCGTCGCCATTATCAGTGGAATCACCTCTGCTACCAGTAGCGTAATCAAAAGCTACAAGGCTTTAAAGAAAAATAAGGAAGACGATGACCGGTCTTCAGTTGCTCGCAGTACCAGAGCTGCGAGCTTGGGATCCTCGAATTTGGGTCCAACTGGTTTCGACACAGGCTCGGGCCATGGTGCGTCTAACTTCCTCGAAATAGTTTGTATCGGGCATCCGTCTCACGATCGTTGACAGAAATCGGAAGAGCCACCATGAATGCCATATTGCAGCACCAAGAACGCGAAATTGCGGATATTCTTGGAGGCGTAAAGCGGTTCTGATAGCAATTTTGCTTGGTGACTCATTGGTCCGATCCTGCACTCTTGACTAGCTGTCGGTTCCGAATGTGAGGGAGGTTCTACTCCTACGATGTATGTCAGTACTTGGCGTGAGGATAGAGGATGACCGGAGCTATTGTACACACAACAACGATTTATTGATACGGTATGACTCGTTCAGCCACCCGGAACCGTCATGACCCAAGTATATTTGATTCCATCACCAAAACACAAGTTCAAGTACTCACTTGCGAAGAGGAACGCTGTCCATTCTAAGCCCGCTCCTCGGTATCGGTCAACATCTGCAAAGGCCTTACCCGGTTCAATCTAGTAGCCGCAGCGGCGCCAGAATCAGTGGCAGTTGTATAAGGGCTGTTGTTCTAGTCGAACCTGTCTTTTTCTAAACACGAAGCATGATCGCACGGAGAGTGACGATGTCTGCTGAGTTGTATCCGCCTGTAAAATGGAATAGTGATGAGTTTACAGTAATCTGGCTCAAATCACTGACGTTTGCAACCACTTTCGTTGAACATACAGATTTTCCCTCAGCTTGAGATTCCATCTGGCAGTAAAACCGACCATTCAGCGTCAATCGAAACCATTTGTCAATCGACTGAAGTTCTCGAAATGCATGTGGATTCCCAAACCGGTACTTTGTCGGTATGAATGTAAGTCTTTCTCCAATGGAACGTTGAATCTAGTCAGCTAGACGAAATGTGGAGATAGAAAGAATGATTTACCTCTCTTCCGAGGTAGTCCGTCTTTTCGTTACCCCGATGAAATAAAATATATACTAGAGCATGTCTTAGTATGAGTCGACCATCACCCAGTTCCTACTACAAGATTTCAGAAACGAGAGTTATCGTCTTCCCTGGTGTAGAGACAAAGATTTTCCGGAAACCGGCACTGAGAGTTGGAAAACCAAGGAATGCAAGTTTCGTCGTGTTTGTGGAAAAGGAGACCTGACAGTAAGAGGAGTGGTAGGACAACGAGACAATGATTTATTTTTGATGGCAAAGAAGCTTCCTCCACCTTGGGCGCGCGCAGAAATGAATATAGGTATTGTTCAAGTCTCGAACAAGTTATCGGGGCTGAGATTTTCAGGCTGAAAGAGTTCGCTTGAAACTGTATGTAAACAACCGTGAATCATGGCCAGTTCACAACAACCAATCCCGGTATACAGCACACTTGATGACCTGCGTCAAGGCCTTGGTTCCTCTATTCATGGCACCGGCAGATCAGTCTCCTTGGATTTCTTGTGGGTGAAATTTTTCATTAAATGAGTGCCCAATGAACTCTTTCCAATGACAGTGTCCAAGGAAGATGGGACAATCTTGCCCAAGAGTTCCTGAAGCGATTTGGTAGAAAGCCGGATTATGTTGTAAGGGCTCCTGGGAGAGTTAAGTGCGCAAAACAGGTCCCTTTCACCTTGAACTTGGCTGACCATTGTCGACTACCTTAGTCTTATAGGTGAACACACGGACACATGGACAAAACCTCTCCAATCTGACACCGCTTCTTGTGACACTACCAGGTGAACATATCGATTATGCCTTGTTCGGCGTACTTCCGGCTGCAATCGAACGCGATATCCTGATTGCGTGTGCCTCTCGATCTCAGTCTACCCTGGCAGGTAATAACGTCGTCGTTGAAAACCTACATTACAAGTACGGAAGACAAGAATTCATGCCGAAATATACATCTCGGACTGTGTCTCTACGTGCGCATGCACTCTCCGCTACGTCATCAGAGAAAGGGGATGCTCCCGAGGGATGGGACCTCGATATCGATACAACGCAGTTGCGGTGGGAAAGCTACGTCAAAGCAGGGTATTATGTGAGTGAGTTTCTTGCAGTGAATACCTCGACTCTACGTCGTCACCTACCTCTCGAGTCGGTTGCCCCATTCTTTATTTTTTGTTTTCTCCTTCATTTCTTGGCAGCTTGGACAATTAAAGTGGACGGCTCCGTAAAAGCCATCCATCGTCCTAATATCTTTTTGCTTGATATCTCTCTCCCAGATATTTCAACGTGCAAGAGTCCTGTTCTTATTTTCATTTCTTGCCGCTCGGCCCCATTTTATTTATTTATTTTTCCCACTCGCCCGACATCGCTTACTTAAATTAACCCCAACGCTCACAGGGTGTCCTCAATCACTACTTTACACCAGCTACTCTCACCCCTGATTCGACGAGTACCCCACTCCCTGTCCCTGCTGATCTTCTCGTCACAGGTTCAGTCCCAGCAGGCTCTGGCCTCTCATCCAGCGCAGCGCTGGTAGTAGCAAGCACGCTGGCATTTTTGGCTGTCAATGGCAAGGTGTGTGCATCCACCATATGTGGTCGTTGTTTTTGTGTGCGGTAAATTCCACTTGCTGATCGCGGCTTGGCGTCTGTACAGTTGGATGATCCGTCTCTTAAAATTACCGCAGATCAGTTGGTGAAAATGGCAATGGAAAATGAAAGGCGGGTTGGTCTGTGTTATTTTCTTTTGAAAAAATGGCATCAATAAGCCCCTCGGTCTGAACTCTTGTTTTATAGGCGTGAACAGTGGAGGGTGATGCATTATCTCCTTTCTTGTACAGGTGTATTTATATTTGTCGAAATTCTGACTTGACTTTAGAATGGACCAAGCTGCCTCAGTGATCTCCCGAGCCGCCTCTGCACTCTATGTCACGTTCTATCCAGTGCTTGGCGTGCAGCCGATTGCCCTTCCGCCCAATGCTGTCTTTGTCTGCGCAAACTCGCTTGTGGTATCGGACAAAGTCCTGCATGCGCACACAAGGTATAATCTGCGTGTTGTAGAGACATTGGTTGGAGCCAGGGTGCTTGCGAGGAAGCTAGGGGTGCAAATTGACAAGGACGGAAAGGGAAGGGAGAAAATTACGCTGAGGGAGGTGTTAGGACGTCTAGTATGCGAGGGAACGGAAGGTCTTCGCGAAGAGGGTTTGAAGGAAGCCCTGGAAAAGGCTATCAGAGAAGTAGAGGTGTTGAAGCCTGAACAGGGGGAGCTCGGAGTGACCATGAAAGAGATGATTGAGCTGTCCGGACTGGAGGAGAATGAATTCAGGGATGTCTATATTTCTCCCGTGAATGGTGAGTGTTTTAGATATGTCATTGATGTTCGTTTCAATTAGTCTTGCAGACTGCATTACTTCTCTCGTATGGGCAAACTAACATGAATACCCTTGCTGACTCTTTTATTTGTCTGCAACAGTTGAAGCGACCCTTTTCCAACTCTACAAACGCGCAAAGCATGTTTTCGCGGAGGCTCTCCGTGTCCTACAGTTCCGGGAGATCTGTCTTGGTGCTTCTCCTCCACTGAGCACCCAAGATACTTCTAAGGCCGTTGCGGACACCAACTCAGTATTGGGGAGCCTTGGATGCTTGATGAATGAATCGCACGAGAGTTGTGCGCGTCTTTTCGAGTGCTCTTGCCCTGAACTAGATGAGCTGACGAGGCTTTCGCGGGAGGCTGGCGCATATGGGAGCCGACTCACAGGTTCGTTCCATCGTTGCGTTGAACATGACCACAAATGCTGAAGCCTTCCTTTGTTTGTGTGTTTTGCTTGGGTGTGTTTGTGCAGGCGCAGGGTGGGGTGGGTGCGTTGTGTCGCTGGTCGCGGAGAGCGATGTCGACTCGTTCATTTTGAAGATTCGGGATTCCTATTCACCGTACAAAAACCTGGATGGTGAAGCGCTGCATGAAGTCATTTTCAGAACAAGACCTGGTAGTGGAGCGTGTGGTGAGTGCCCCACTGCAGAGGTGGACTTGTCATCATCAATGTCGATCTAACCGTGGGCCTGCAAGTTTACAAATTTGAACCGTGACTGAGCCAATGGTCCGTGAGCCGTTTCGGGCAAGTTTGGACCGCTTTTGTTATGGAAAGAATGACCCGTACCTCGACCAGAACTGTAAACCTCAGATTCTTTATGCGCTCATGAGGCAGTACAGAAAAAATTGCAACCCCACAACAGATAACGGCATCCCGGGGAAGCTTGGCGCGGCCGCAACATGCCTCGCCGCACATTCAGGAACCCGTGCCAATGTGGAAGGATTTGATGAGTGCAACATACATATGAGGTCTTTTAGCTCCAATGAATTGGAGCTACCTGTTTGTATGGCTGTGCGGCCAATATAAATTCGGTACCAATACCCTTTCCTTTACCGGTACCAGCACATATGGAGGCAGTACGACATGACAACCCGGCCAACGAGTTGAAGTTTTACGCTGCGTGTAGTAGCGACTTATATAAGAAATTGACCAAAAATAAATTTGCAGTGAATCTATGGCTGGTGGAAAAGAGAAAAGCCAGTCCGCTTCACTTATAAAGCAGCACCAAATACGGACCGTTCCTTTGCCAAGATTACTACGTATCTTCACTATCCTCGAATCGCGGAAACTGCTTTGCAGATTAAATTGGTCGATCATATGGTCCTCGGACTAAAATCCAAAACCTTATGTTGTATGCAGGATTTTAAGATTTGAAATAACAACTTTACTCTTATTTTCATTTGGAGCGAGAATAGTACTGGATTCCGTTTAATCAATCTTCTCCCGATCTCAGTTCGTCGTACGGGAGGCGATGGTGGAAGGGGAACAGAATTCGGGCCGAAAACAACGACTCCCACTGACGCCGGACAAGATATCCCTCGGGAAAGGATATGTAAGCTTGGTGTTCAGATTAGCCCCGAATAGGATTTTGTATTTTGTAAACTGTTGATGGACATTATCTTATCTGTATGGATCAGAGAAGTCAAGGAATTGAAAAAGTCCACGGAAACGGAGAGGAGTGAAAACCGATCAACAACACACGGTTGTTGACGATACAGGGCACGTTATCTTTCTCTCCGGATCAATCGTTTGTATCTCAGAAGGCGGTGGGATGATAAGGAAATGTAATGTTGGGGCTCGCTGCACTGAATTTGAAGAGATTGATAGTGGCAAACAACTTTTATGTCTTTGTTTCGATCCGGCGACCGGAAGAGCAGAGCATTTGGTCCAACTCCGGGAAATGCGGAGCTCCGATGATGGTACTTCCATCTCTCGGCCAACCTGATGGAGATGGATAAAGTGTTATTATTTTTTTGGCAGCAAAAAAACTAGGACTGTACTTGACTACCGGCACAACAGGCTTCAGCGATGCAATTTCAGGTCCTGAGGTAGTCATGACGCTGAGGTAGATAGTGAAATAACAGCCAGCATAGTCATACCGCGAATATGGCTGTGGGTAACCCACTAGTGATAGTCGAATTTTGGACCTTACATCCAACGATTGAATTGGACAATGACTGCTATAAAGGGAGGCCTTGGGCCTCTTCATTGGTGTGTTTGTTGGTGACATATAGTGGGGCGAACCTACTAAGGCCGCCTTTACTTACCAGCTGAGGTTTGGATGAGACGGCAAAGAATTTCTTTAGGCTGATTTTCTCTGGGAGTGACAATCCTAGCAATTTTTCACGAAGACAAAGCGTTTAAGAGTGGACTTACAGTATTGGAGGCCCTGTGTGTAAGTCCAGAATCGTGCCAATTGCCAACATAGTGTCGTGGCGGCCTGACGCGGGATTCGGTCACCCGCCGCTGCATTTCTTAGTCGAGAGACTTCCAACTTATTTTATGTCCCATACTCCGTATGTGCTAGCCAACCAGGCAGGTCTTGGCCCTCCTTCAACTCGAACATCCTTCACCTCTGTTTCTACACGGTCTCCTCCGAAGACAACAAAGCCGTTCACAGCTCCAGCTCATAAACATGCTCATCATTTACACTCAATCCCTCGGAGGGAAAAATCGACTCGTACTCTCATCATAGACCATATGCTTTGGGTACATGGCCGAACTCGCTTCGCGCAAGGTCGCGCTGAGTTGGGTATGACGGATCGGACAGGTGGGCCCTTGTCCTCCAACTACGTTCATCGTCAACGCCCCGAGAATTATGAAGAAGACGAAGAGGAACCAAGCGATGGAGAAGACGTGCATGGATTGCGGGCTCGACCTAGCGTTCTTAACTCTCTTCACGGAAAGATCGACGAAGAGAGGACTCGCAGGGAGGATTTAAGCCTTGCCAGAAGTCTAAGGCTTCGGGCCGAGAGTCTTGAAAAAGTTGTTACCTCTATGCTTGACCAACCTCCAGCAATTCTTCCCAGGATGGATGAGGATGCTCAAACAACTTCGACCTCAGCTCGAACTCAACACCCCCACAAGCTTCCTAACGGTGTTCGGCTACGGCTGGCCTTGGGCACTGTTGTCAGCGACCTCTTTGCACGAACTGATTGTTTTCCACCCTTATATCATCGAATGGAAAGAGTATCGAACTCTGATGATGCATTACTGCAGGAATATGCCTCGAGAAATTTGACAAGGCCTATGTCGGAGGGTTTCGCCCCTTCCGCAGTAATGGCTCTTCCTCCCGCTTTGAGACAATTATCCACTATTTCTGCCATGGCACAGTCAACCCTGGCTGTAGAACAAAATTCATTCATAACTCTTCCATCCACAACGGTGGGCACTTCCGGCTATCCAAACTTTACGGTATGTCTTGCTTTTTACCATTGCACCAAATGTGCATAACCTCCACCCAAGGTCAGAGCAGTATCTACACTCTCACCCCATTCCCGGGCTCTCTACGCAGCTGGGGCAACTCAAAACGTGATTCATTCTATGCCCCTCCTCCGATGTCCTCGTCATCTCCATATCGCATGTGAGATCTGTGTTGATGCCCGTAGAAATTCGGCGATGAATGCTCGACGGGGCAGAACTGATTCTTTTAGTATTGGCACGGGCCAAAGGGGCGGACATGTTGCGCTCGGAGGCGGAGGAATTACTGGGTGGCGGGACGGGAGTGGGATTGGTTCTGGACTGGCGCGGCCTGGCATTTGCGGAAGCGTTTTGCGCCGGGCACCTTCCAACGGAGGTGGCTCCATGACTACGAGCTTGTTGGAGTTAATACCGCGGTTCTTGAGATTGTCAGCCTTGGTGGCGATCGAACTCGGGAACGAGGCCAGCCAGGAAGGCGTAGCAGATGGAGGCTACTCATCCGAGGATAGCAATGAAGAAAAGGGGTCGGAAGATACACCACTGCGTAACTGGCAACCATCCTCTCTGTCGAATCGTGGGGGCAAGCAATCACAAAATAGATTGTCCGCTGACGCACTGCGACCATCAATTGAATGGAATATGTTGTTCGTGGGTTTGCTGACGCGTGCAGTTTTGGAAGGATATATTACGGCCGGGTGGAGAGGCCCTGAAGCCGCAGAATGTTTATTTTCTGTCGGTCTCAGAATGTCTGGCTTAGATGGCAATAGGGAGGAAAAAGAAAATGGGATGCAGAATGAACGACGGAGACCATGTGACAATACCAGCGAACTTGGCAATCAGTTCGAGGAGTTCGACCCAGATGGACTACCCAGCCTTGAAGATGCGTCGAAGATACTATTTCCGACATTGAGGGCTTCCCCTTCACAAAGAAAAGACGGCACAGACGTTGAATATGAGACGGAGATGAACACGAGACTCCAGAAAGTCAGTATCTCTTAGCAAACGGCCCGCGAGGTTATATTGAACTTACTGGCTTGTAGTTCTTCGACGTAGCTGCATCAACTCCAGATCTCTTGACGCACATGGAGGATCTTGCTCAGAAATATCCTGCTGAACCAGTCGAGCGTGCGGCAGTGAGATTTTGCGAAGCTATCGCCAAGTGGAGAGGTAAGCCCGAATTGGAAACAGTAAGTCTGCAAGTTGGTCTTGTTATGGATTTTTTTTATCAGTGATCTAGTACAAGAAAAAACCTTCGAGTTCGACGCAGTCAAACGCCGCCGTGACCGCAGGCAACACAGCCGTTGGTATTGAATCCTTCATTCATTCCAATCCCACCAGCCCAGTGACAGGAAATCTACCTTCACGTCGTCCGAACATCGGTGAAGCTAGCATGCGTAAACCTCCAATAGAGAAATATTTCATCCAGGTTCCGGCCCTGGGAGACAATGGCTCACGTAAGAAGAAACGTACGCGTTCTCTTAATGACGGACGTGGTGGGACTGCGAAGAGACCACCTGGATGAACTCCGCCGACAACAGTGGGTTATCCCATTTATTTTTCCTCGCTCTGATTAAAATTCCCTGTATCGCCAGTTTACGGTGAAAATGGATTGGACGGTTCGGTTTCAACAGATCGCACAACACAGCTTGAACAGTGTTCATGCCTGAGTGTAGCCTTGGGTTGTACTTTGATATCGAAATCAATGTTTCGAATGTGACTTGGCGTGCCTGATTGTTGTCTCGCTTGTAAACACTACTATTCCTCGCAAATCCCACCGTAACAACACACGCCGAAACAATGTTTGGGAGGTAACTTTATTCCAAGAATGTTCGCTTGGAGGAGGCTTGTTTTTCGTGGGATTATTTTTAAATATATTGTTATATAACTCCTATGTAAAAATATGTTCGCAACCAAACTTCAACCACAACAGCCAACACCAAAAACGTACAGACTACCCTCCTGATGTCCACCGACCAGACTGCCACTGAAGCAAACCCAATTAGGCCCCCCACCGACCTCGAACGCCTCTACCACCTCATCTCGGCTCTCCTCTGCGTCATCATGATCATCCTTGGCCGTCTCACTCTCCTCCCCCCTCTCATGCAGCTGGGTCTCAACCTTGCCGCTGCACCTGCCATTCTCATCTTATGCTACATCTTGGACTATCTTGCAAGAGAGGAGCAGTTTCACCTCCTGACCCACTTCGTCTTCTATCTGGTGGCATTGACTTCCTCTGTGCATGAGTTCTGTAAGTCATAATTTTTTGTAATTTTAAATTATCCAATCTGAGGCGCCAAACTGCTAGTACCTCTTCCTACTGCCACCATTCTTCAAGTACTCGCATGGCCAGCAGGACTTGCTACTATAACGTTCGCTGAGCTCTTCTTCTATGCCCTATTCAGCCGCACTGGAAACAAAGATCTCGGCCTATATGGGTCATATCGCAAACAACTAGGTCAGCTCTCTGCCTTGGATCTATTAATATGGAGCGGGAGGAGCCTTCAGAGGCTAGGAGAGGCTTGCAAAATCCACAACGAAGGAAGGATTATGCCATCTGCCAGTACAGAGCCATTACTGAATGATGTGGCTGGGGTTGAATCGGAGAATGAGGCAAGTTTTCCCCCACCATATTCGGTATGTCGTGCGAGTTTCCAATTGTGACTGTATACTTACTATAATTGCTCAGTACAACACAAATGTTAATGCCGGACATTTGTACAGGGCCTTGGTTCAGAAGAATGAGGAAGTATGAGCTACGATCCATCACATCCCCTTATCACTACACCATAGATTTGTAAATTTACTTTTGACATTACTGTTGCTCAGTGTGCTCGGAGCAAGAGCACTTCAAAAACATAAATTTGTACATGTGCTAACACATCTTCGACACCTCGATGACGTCTTCAACATAAACAATAATCATGGGAAACCAATTGTTATTATTTCTGAAAGATATCGGCCTCGTGCTAACCCACTTGTTTCCCGCCCATCAGGATTTGAATGGGGTTGATCTACATTCTCACACAAACACGGAAACCAATTTATGTACATTCTTCCTGCCGCCTTGAGACAATTATCGACTATTTCTGCCATGGCACAGTCAACCCTGCCTGTAAAGCAAAATTCATTCATAACTCTTCCATCCATAACGGTGGGCACTTCCGGCTATCCAAACTTTACGGTATGTCTTGCTTTTTATCATTGCACCAAATGTGCATAACCTCCATCCAAGGTCAGAACAGTATCTACACTCTCACCCCATTCTCGGGCCCTCTACGCAGCTGGGGCAACTCAAAACGTGACTCATTATGTGCCCCTCCTCCGATGTCCTCGTCATCTCCATATCGCATGTGAGATCTGTGTTGACGCTCGTAGAAATTCTGCGACGAATTCTCGACGGGGCAAAACTGATTCTCCCAGTATCGGCACGGGCCAAAGAGGCGGACATGTTGCGCTCGGAGGCGGAGGAATTACTGGGTGGCGGGACGGGAGTGGGATTGGTTCTGGACTGGCGCGGCCTGGCATTTGCGGAAGCGTTTTGCGCCGGGCACCTTCCAACGGAGGTGGCTCCATGACTACGAGCTTGTTGGAGTTAATACCGCGGTTCTTGAGATTGTCAGCCTTGGTAGCGATCGAACTCGGGAACGAGGCCAGCCAGGAAGGCGTAGCAGATGGAGGCTACTCATCCGAGGATAGCAATGAAGAAAAGGAGTCGGAAGATACACCACTGCGTAACTGGCAACACTCCTCTCTGTCCAATCGTGGGGGCAAGCAATCGCGTGCAGTTTGGAAGGATATATTACGGCCGGGTGGAGAGGCCCTGAAGCCGCAGAATGTTTATTTTCTGTCGGTCTCAGAATGAGGGAGTAAAAAGAAAATGAGATGCACAATGAAGGACGGAGACCATGTGACAATACCAGCGAACTTGGCAATCAGTTCGAGGAGTTCGACCCAGATGGACTATCCAACCTTGAATATGCGTCGAAGATACTATTTCCGACATTGAGGGCTTCCCCTCCACAAAGAAAAGACGGCACAGACGTTGAATATGAGACGGAGATGAACACGAGACTCCAGAAAGTCAGTATCTCTTAGCAACCGGCCCGCGAGGTTACATTGAACTTACTGGTTTGTAGTTCTTCGACGTAGCTGCATCAACTCCAGATCTCTTGACGCACATGGAGGATCTTGCTCAGAAATATCCTGCTGAACCAGTCGAGCGTGCAGCAGTGAGATTTTGCGAAGCTATCGCCAAGTGGAGAGGTAAGCCCGAATTGGAAACGGTGCGTCTGCAAGTTGATCTCGTTATGGATTTTTTTATCAGTGATCTAGTACAAGAAAAAACCTTCGAGTTCGACGCAGTCAAACACAGCTGTGACTGCAGGCAACACAGCCGTCGATATTGAATCCTTCATTCATTCCAATCCCACCAGCCCAGTGACAGGAAACCTACCTTTACGTCGTCCCAACATCGGTGAAGCTAGCATGCGTAAACCTCCAATAGAGAAATATTTCATCCCCAGGTTCCGGCCCTGGGAGACAATGGCTCACGTAAGAAGAAACGCACGCGTTCTCCCAACGACGGACGTGGTGGGACTACGAAGCGACCACCTGGATGAACTCCGCCAACAACGGTGGGTCATCCCATTTGTTTTTGCTCGCCTTGATTAAATTTCGCTAGTTCACGGTTAAAAAGGATTGGACGGTTCGGTTTCAACAGATCGCACAACACAGCTTGAAGTGTTCATGCCTGAGTGTAGCTTTGGGTTGTACTTTGATGTCGAAATCAATGTTTCGAAGGTGACTTGGCGTGCTTGGTTGTTGTCTCGATTGTAAACCCCGCTGTCGCCACTATTCCTCGCAAATCCCACCGTAACAAAAAAATGTTTGGGAGGTAACTTTATACCAGGAATATTCGCTTGGAGGAGGCTTGCTTTTCGTGGTCAGCCGGTAAATTCATATCGTTCGCTCAGAAGCTGATTCAGGCCACCTGTCCCAGCTATTCGGGCTATACTTTCCATACAAGTACAAGGTACATGAAAATGCCAAGTCGTTGACAGTCGTGCGAACGTCAAGGTTACCTATGCTCACCTCCTCATCCACTTGAATATAGTCCGATGTTAAATCTTTTTGCTGGAGTCAGTCGGAGATTCGTAGTTATGCATTGACTTTCACTCGACCGTTGTATGCAGCATTAGGTGGTGGACTGGTTTGTCATACCGACACATTTGCTATACCCGCCAGCGTCTCTCCTGGCAGGCGCTTTCGCGAACATTTATATGGAAGATGCTGCTTTGGATCTCTCGTAAGTACGAATCCTCCTTGTAGCATTTACGAGTCTCATTTTCACTGCCGCAAAAATAGTACGCTCATCCTGTACCGTGTGTCATTAGACTTCACCTGTCCCGTACGCCTACAGGACATAACAGGAACTCAATTGATTTGAAGCTGTGTCCGGTTCTCCAACGCCGGTACCGCCTTTTTTTTTTTGTGATGATGGGGGGTAGCGGTAAGCCCCATATTTTCATTAGCGTCATGGCAATGGTATCACCGACTATAGCTGTATGATAACAATATATTCCTTCTTTTCGCAGATTTTTTTCCGGGTCGGAGCCAAATCGAGTGGCTTTTCCAAATTACATTTCTCTGACGGATGCCAAACTTACCCGTGGTATTGCCCGTGATCTGCGATGACCTCCATCTGGTCTAAGACGGTATGTAGGATATCTGTCATCAGTTCTTCCGTTACTTTTTTTTTTTTTTTGATATCTGATTTGTCCTTGATTCTTTCAGAGGTTCAAACGTTCACGACCGGAATTTCCGTTTGTTAATTCCGATTGGCCACCGTCCATTTACATTTACGAAACTCGTGTCGCATCGAAGGCAGTTCCTTGGTGTTCCCGGAGAGTAGCTGCTGATGCGAAGCATTTTGAATCCAACCCGGCATGCCAGATACCGGAGGGCTTTGTGAATTTTGTGTTTGTGAATTCTGTGTTGGATCCCTGATCCCAAAATATTCTCAAGCACCCTTGGCTGGACCGGGTTTTTTCTTGATCATCCCAAATTTCGTCGTCGAACTATCGGGTCGTAATCCTTTTCAGCAATTTTCAGACAAATGATATTCGGTTACCAGTGGTACCAGGCAGAATTTGGTCCTCCCAGTTTGTGAAACCTCTCGAGAAATGAAAATGAAAGTGTCCCATCGAACCACGTTGGGAATGGGAAAGGATAAATATTCTTGAAGAACATATATTCTCAATCCACATGACGCCAGAAAGAGATGGCAGGCATTGCCACTATACATGATATTTGTGTATGGCCCGTTCTGGTACTAGGATGATCGATGACCATGCACGGCCATGTCGGTAAAGACGACCATAAAGCCGATGTGTTGATGGTTATTATTATACACGCCTCTCTAATCAACAACGGATCTAAAATGGATAGTAAACGTGCGTAGTACCCGATGGCACACATGCAAGCATAAGCATAGATTCAAATACTACGATAGTACTGAATTACAAGATATGGCGGAAAGGATTTGCCGTTCTTATCCGGATTCCGCAGACGAAGAGATAACAGAATGTGATGAGCATAAGTGATCAGGGTATGAGATAGAGTGCCCAACAGATTGCAAGGTCAAAGCATGGCGCAACGCACGGGGAAATGGGATGCAGAGTGATTCTGGGGTCGGGGGAAGGGCGAGTCAATTCAAAACGGTGAGGTCAGGAAGTGGTGGTGGGTGGGGAAATGCTCTTGTTTGTTCCGGTGCACTTTCTGGTGTCTGGTGCAATCCCACTTGGTGACAAATGCTTTATCACAACCAGGTTTCGGACACTTGTGGGGCCTAATGCCCTGGTGGCTGTACAGATGGTCTGCCGGAGATGGACAAAAACTTTTTAACAATGAAAGACAAGTCAAATTATGTGGAAACTCACGTCGTCGACCACCAGTAGTAGTAAAACGTTCACCGCAGATCGGGCAAGGGTACTTGCGGGGATTTCGGGTTCTGGCGAGAGACGCGGCACGCGTAGCAGGGCTGGTGACCACTTGTTTCTGGAGACCCGCAGGCATGTTTGAAAGGGAGGCGGTTGGCTCGCTCGGTTCCCGTGCAGGCGCTGTACTTGTCTCGGGATGGGTGGAAATCGAAAATGGGACACTGGAATCGATTCCGTGGTTGACGGTTGAACAGCTTATAGACGAGGATGGAGCGGTTGCGAACCCCATAAAAGGCGATTGGGGATTATGAAGGTCGGGTCGTTCATGTGCAAGAGTGGTATCCATCTCGTTATTCCCAGCATGAGTGGATGACAGGAATTGGTGGACTGTCAACGGGTGACTATGCAGTTCATCGATGAATGTAGAGGATGAAGAAGCTATTTGGGTGCCCAAATAAGGGGATTGTGAATCATGAAGGAAAAATGGTTCGCGTGGAAGGGAACTATCACTGTAACGCCGGTGATGCCGTGGTCCGAAACTTGAATAAAGGTTTGGAACAGGCAGACGATCATCGGTGTGTATGTCGTCGGACGAAAAGTAGTCCAAAGAAGGACACAGGTCCTCCGAAACCGTATCAGAGTGAAACGTATTAGAAAAGCCACGTTCGTGATCTTCTATGACGATCACGGGAGTTGGGGATGGGGGAAAGCTCTGGAAAACTTCTTCGATGTTCGCAGAATCATCCAGATTGAGGTCGTCGACTCCCAGATCTGTCGGATATAAAGTGGAGGACGAGCCAAATTCTAAAGGATTACTTTGTGTTAAGTTGTTTTCGTCTGAATAGGACACTGATACATGCCATCGACTGCAGTGAAGTAGTAAGGACTATGAAATGTAGACAATGAATCTGGGGATTGGGAGAATCCATCCTCTGAAGGGGAATACGGTTCGTGGCAACGAAGTAGATGTTGTTCGGGAAATGATATAGACTCATATGTAATGTCGTAGACTCTGAACGCATAGAACAAATTCAGTCAGCATCAGAGTACATGGGTACCAACTCACCGATCCTCAGATGTCGCCTTGCCATCTGATTGGGGAAGGAATGTTTCGGTAGTCATCGTAAAGGCCACAAGAGTTCAAGGAAGGAGGCAGGAAATATGAGGCAGGACAATGCGAAACAGAACTAGGGAGGGAGGGATATTGTAATAATACGAAGCAGCAGGACGTGAAGCAGCGGAAATGCGAAGTAGAAGCCGAGCGATAATATGCAGGGTGATAAGGATATGACAAGGAGAGAAAGCGAACGAATGATGAATCGACTCATGGAAGGTCCTTCTTAAGCAACGGACTCTATAACAGCTTTTAATGGTCCCAACGCTTTCCGCCAGGTTTGCACGTGTTTGTTCTTGACGCCCAGAGGCTATCCTAATCTGAGGCTGTGGATGGAGAATTTGGGTAGATCAACACGTTTTTCGATCCCGAACATCCGGGGTCGTTGCAATAAGGGAAATACGAAAGAAACAATTCGGAACCACCAAATAAAGTCACCCAGCGAAGAAGTTCAGATCCTCGGAGAAATCATTATGACCAGGAAAATGATGGATAGAAACTGTTGATGCGTTGACAGTCAAGAAGATTGGGGAAGTACAGATTTACAACTCACTTCTTATATGAAGCAAAGGCCATCGATAACAATCGATGGACGACAAAGAGCTGCTGGCCACTGATGTTCATTGTATTCAACCCAATCATGAGATATCTTGCACTTGCACTCACAGGTGTTTAAAAGTTAAACCAGTTTACCAGGCTGGTAAACCTTCCAATCTTAATGTTGCACTTCGGTGGACATGAGTTCCAGATAAAGTGCGTGAGATTGAATTCGTGGACCGCAACATCAAACCAGTCCGTTTTCGGTCCCACAATAGTTCCCCGTCAGACCAGCCAATCCTAATACCTAGATAAAGGTTGGAGATTGACTGCTCAGTGTCCTCGTGCAGAATTCGAAGCGGATAATTGCTAAACGTTGATTCGTGATTGGTCGTTCCGAGTCTACGCGAGCTTGCATCACCGTGAGCGTTTGAACACTGAGGCGGTTCAACTTGGATGTTAACCCGAAAGCGGCGACTGCGGAGGGAAGAAACGAGCGGGCGGAGCATCTACATGTAATCTCATCATATCGCGGCGTGGATATGTTCAGAAACATAACCAAACCGGCAAAGTGATAACTCGGAATTGACTCGGAGGTGTCAACTGCTCAGAGGACACTGAAAACTTCGGATCACAGCTCTCTCTCTCTGTCGGTGGTGCAGGTGTTATCACCTGAGTTGCACAATAATTGCAACATTTCCTAATGTCCTCCACTAGCAAGTTCCGTGAGTGGTTAGAACGACCGTGCTTGCCCACAGTTCTTCCGTGCTGTATTACGAACCCTTTTGGTTGTGATCCGTAATGCGTAACCGTGGTGATACGAGTGACTCGTCTCATCCTTGTACCACCAGCACCGTCATCACGACGGTACTGCAAGTTATTATTTATTCAGTAATAAAGTCGCACGTCACGGGACCATTACTAATTAGGCGTCTATTCAATTTCCATTCTGTTGCGCCTTAGTTCGCTTACATGCTTTTCAAGTTGATTGTTAACCTACGCAGTGGGATTGGGGTTCGGGATTTGGCGACCCGCGCACCTAACATTCAGGCAATATTCAGGACAACCAACCACAGTCTTCACCGTAAACACTTACATCGTCATCATTTGCAAAGACCACAGCCGTGCAATCCCTGTGTGCTATCGATATCTCGAGGGTTTCAGCTCTCGACGCCAAAGAACCCTCCGCCAATATCGGGGCCTGCGAAACCTTCGTTGCATCAGGTCGTTCAGGATAAGGCCGGGAACGCCGACATTATTTCGCAGGCAGAACAGCGGAGAACAGATTGGAGTATAATACGAAAGTTAATACAGCACGTGTGGCCGCGGAATGACTGGTACACACGAGGGCGTGTACTCCTCGGTTTTGGGTTATTGATATCCGGAAAGGTTTGGAGAAATTCTGTCCTTTTCGGTGTCTAGGTTCACTGGTGACCTCTCTGGCTTTCAAAGGTGCTGAACGTGCAAGTTCCGCTAATATTTAAGATTGTTATCGATTCGTTGAACGTGGACATTGCCTCTGGTTCAACAGTTCTTGTTGTTGCAGGCTCTCTCATCTTGGGTTGTGAGTCATCTTTAAAAAAAAAATGTTTCTCATAATTGTTTAAATTTCATGGTATAGATGGTGCCGCCCGAGTTGGTGCTACATTGTTCGGCGAGCTTCTGAATGCAGTTTTTGCCAACATCGGACAGCGCGCCATTCGAAAGGTTGCACGAGAGACGTTCGAACATTTACTTAATTTGGACCTCAAGTTTCATCTCTCACGGCAAACTGGAGGGTTGACCCGTGCAATCGACCGTGGGACAAAGTTGGTTGAATTTACCCCCCTGAAGAACGTTCGCTTACTAGAATGCTAGAGGAATAACATTCCTATTGCAAGCCATCATTTTTCGCATTGTACCGACGGCTCTAGAGATTTCAATGGTTTGTGGCATCTTGGTATGACTGCTCCTTGGCGAAAATCGGTCGTTTGAGTTGGACTCACCTTGAATTTTTTAGACATATAAATTTGGGTGGGACTTTGCGGCTATTACCGTTGCCACGCTAGCCGCTTACACTTGGTTCACCATTCGAACTACTTCATGGCGGTAAAAACATCAAATCTTCTTTCTTTCGGCATGCATTGCCTTTTTAATATGCACCTCGATCCAGAACCCAATTCCGTCGTGACGCAAATCAGGCGGATAACAAGGCTGCAACTGTTGCTGTCGATTCTCTGATCAATTTCGAAGCCGTAAAGGTATTGTACAAAGGAATTTCTTTTCTCCTTGTGATCGCACACTTATGAAAATGCATCAGTAGCATTTCAACAACGAAAAATATGAAGTGGCTCAATACGATCGGCATCTTGCGTCTTACGAGCAATCTTCGGTGAAAATCACTACCTCTCTGGCATTCTTGAATTCTGGTCAGAATGTCATTTTCTCGAGTGCCCTGACAACAGCAATGTTTTTAGCTGCTCAGGGTGTCTTCAACGGTCAGCCCCAATGATTCTCTTACCCACTGCATTTGATATCTCAGCTAATATTGCCACCCCAAGGAACCATGACTGTTGGGGATCTCGTTATGGTCAATCAGTTGATTTTCCAGCTCTCACTCCCACTCAATTTCCTCGGAACAATATATCGCGAAATGCGGCAGAACCTCCTTGACATGGAAGTGTTGTACAAGTTGCAAGAACAGAACCAGCCACGTAAGGTAAATCAACGAAATACTTTCGAGTTCTCCTCTCTGACCATTATTAATGCTGCGCAGGACGAACCAAATGCACGACCTCTTGTCCTCCGCGGAGGCTCTATCCGATTCGAAAATGTCACCTTTGCATACCACCCCGATCGCCCTATTTTTCGCAACCTCTCGTTCACCGTCCCTGCTGGGAAAAAGGTAGCGATTGTTGGTCCATCAGGCTGTGGAAAATCAACCGTATTCCGCCTTTTATACCGGTTCTATGACCCTAACTCGGGCCGGATATTCATCGATGACCAAGATATTCATGAGCTCCAGGTAGAAAGTATCCGAAGGAACATCGGTGTCGTACCACAGGAAACGCCCCTCTTTCATGCAGACATCATGCATAATGTGAGATATGGCCGGCTAGATGCATCAGACGACGAGGTGATGGAGGCGGCAAGGAAGGCAAATGTGCATGACACCGTTGTTAAATTGCCGGAGGGTTATGCTACAACGGTAGGGGAACGGGGGTTGATGATATCTGGAGGGGAGAAACAGAGGTTGGCCGTAGCGCGTGTGCTGCTCAAGGATCCGCCCATTTTATTTTTTGATGAAGCGGTATGAGTCATTCAATTCAATTCAATTTTTGCCCAGGTGGCTGAACAAAAAACCCTCACAGACTTCTGCGTTGGATGCCCGCACTGAATCAGAATTGATGCGGAACATCAATTCCATCTTACTAGACAAGTCCCGCACAAGCATATTCATCGCACATCGACTTAGAACAATCGTTGAATCAGGTATGCCCTACCACACCCCATAATCATCCTATTCAGAAGAGGTGACGCTTTGGTGCAGATTTAATCATCGTGCTGCAGGACGGCCAGGTTGCGGAACAAGGTACACACGACGAATTGCTTCGTTTGGGAGGTTTATATTACGTTATGTGGATGCAGCAGGCTTTTGCAGAGGAATGAATGACAAAAGTATCTCGTGCTACTGAGCGAACTCCATCCCTGTAGAAAATAACACATGAATGGCACAGCATGTTCAAAAATGATGCCAGCATGCCAGCAATGTTTGGATGTTTGTAATATGTGACAACGATCCCGGAGAGATAGTCGTCTTGCGGTAGTTCACTCTATTCTTCCTCTCAACCAGCTCAGCAAACCCTTTGTACCCTCTCGTTCCCAAACGCGTCTTTGTGGAACCCTAAATCTGGGATGTGACATCAGAAAACTGCTTTCATGGAGTGAAAAAAAAAAGTCGTAGTTCTCACATGTTCCCATCCACCAAGAAAACATCCAAGGGCATCAGACCTAGCTCTGGTGGCAATTTGCCTATTTCATTGTCCCGAAGATCCAACTCGTCGAGGTTCCACATTGGCACGTCCCTATTTCCTCTGAAAAGTTGCGCCACGGCGCTCAATCCGTCGAGTTCTGTAATCCTATTTCCACGTAAGCGCAAATGCTTGAGACCTTTCCGTGTGGGCTGGCTTGCGTTCCCGGGGGACGCCAGGATCAGCGAGGATAACAATTCAGTCTTCAGAGCTGCGCTTGTAAGGACGTTGTACGAGAGATCAAGCGTTCTCAAACTCGGGAATAATCTTGTCAGAAGAGGTATGAGCAATTCACTTGAACGTGGAGGCGTGGCTGCTCCGGATCCGGATCCTTCTTGTTGTCGTGATACATTTACAGTGTCGCCAAAGCCACATCCCTCCAGGTTCAGCTCCTCCAAATTTGGTAACCACGGCTTATCGATGCCATCTGCAGAAAAGGGTAAACTGAACGAGCGATCCATTCGTCGATTCGCGAGTACTAATATCCTAAGCGTTTGCGCGAAAGGTTGTGCGGTAATAACCGAAAGAGGGACTGAAGGAGTAGGGACGGCGATGTCGGTCGTTCGTGACGTTGACAGCCACGCAGTGGAGGAAGGTGCCGCAAGAGAAAACGCCCTCGAATGGCCATGTGCCTTGGAAGGCAACGCAGAAGGTGGCAGAGTGAGAGTTTGCGTAGCTGCTGAATAATATTGCGAGTTGGATAGCGTAAAGTTCGGTGAGCCTTGGTTAACACTGACGGGAGAATTCGAAGGAGAATCGTTTTCCACAGTCATTATGGGTTGATCGTGGGCGCTAGCAGCTGTGGCGGCGGCGATCCTGGCCCGTCGCCGTCCTCCTTCTGTTAACAAACCTTGCTCTGCTTCGATTTCCCAAGCTTCTTTGATCGTAGCATGCTCAAACGGAGTCGCCTGGCTTTCAGGTATTTGAATTTTGGGAGCAGTAGCAGCAGCGGCCGCTCTAGCTCGCCTCTTACCCCCCTCCGTCAATATTCCCTGCTCAGCCTCGAGCTCCCACGTTTCCCTCACCACTTCTTTTGAATTCTCCCCGCCGCGGTGTCCGGGACTATCTGAAGTTTGCGGTTCGGTAATTCCAACCTTCGCCCTACCTCTTGCCTTTCTCTCATTGTCAAGCTCCCAAGTCTCTCGGACAACTTTCTTCCCAACTATCACTCGGACCACTCCTTCTGGTGGGTCTTCAGTCGTCACATCAAACGTCAACCCCTGCTTCATCCCCCGGAGAGCCGCCCTAATAGCATTGGCAGTCACTCTCGTCTCTCCAAGGTCCATAATTCTGAGTGCTGGAAATGGAGACGTGGGTGATGATGATGATGATGATGAGGATACAGAAAAAACATCAGATGTGAACTCATCGTCCCCAATCTCTGCATTTTCCAAACGTAGCTCTTTCAATTTCGCGAGTTTGGCCAATGATTGCACCAGGGATCGGCATTTCGAGTCCCCGGTAGCGAGGGGATTGGCCGATAGATCAAGCTTTGACAACATTAGAGGGAAACCGTGGTCGATAGCGCTTGCTGAAATCTGGTTATGCGATGCGTCTAGCGTTAGGAGACTAGGAAGGGGACTAGTCGCGCGAGTGATGGTTGGCGCAAAGAAACTGTCTGAATAGTTTGATCGCGAGCGGGAGTTAGAGTCGGATGAGAAAGGCGCGTTAAACGGGAGAGTGCTTAGTGCGTTGTGCGATACATTCAAAAAGGTCAGGCTGGGAAGTGCAAAAAGGTTCACTGGAAGTGATGTGAGTGTATTATGGGAGAGGTCGAGGGAAGTAAGGGCTGTCAAGTCAGCAAACGTATCTGGCAGTACACTTATTTTATTTTGGTGGAGCTGTGGGGTTGTTTTCAGTCTTTGTATTCTGAACTGGAAAAATAAAAGGAACAACGCACATCCACGGTTTTGAGGGAACCAAAGAGTGAAATTTCATGTTGAATCTCAAGGATATCATTGTTCCATGCTTTGAGGATATGAAGATCTTGGGCCTCGAACCAAGAAGGTGCATCTCGCCTTGCGCCACGTCTTGGCTGATCTACACTATTTGAAGAGGCTGCTAGCACAGGCTCACTTGGGACGGATCTGAGAGGGTCTGGGGTAATACCAAGGTGAATCTCAAACAAGGCAGAGGGAATGCAAGGTAATGATCGCGAAGAGAGATTGAGAGACCCTATATCAAGAAGCCACGAGTGGTAAGCTCGACAGGATAACAAAGCAATTGGCCGTACCTGTACTTCGAGCACGTTCAATGGTTTCTCTCACTGTCCACCTGCCCAAATCATGTGCGTCATCGTCCGCTTTGTTGTTCCCTATGACCGGCAATGCATCATCTAAACTATCAAAGCTATCCAGCCCTCCTCCTGAACCCTTAGACGTGGCTTTCTTTGCTTCCGCTCGTTTGAGGGCAATAGCCTCGCGAATGCTCAGGTTTGTCTTTGCGGAAGGGGAATCAAGTTCTTGATTTCTACTTGTAGGAGGTTCTATGGGAGATTTTGGAATGGATTTGGAGCGGAGACGAGAGGGAGTGCTAGGGCCAACGGTCAAGGGCGAGCCAGTACGGGAGCTGGTGCGAGAGCGAGAAGAGCTTGCTATGGGGGTGCGCGATTGCGGTTTCTGCGGAGATCGTGGCGGAACACGCGACATGGAACTAATCGGAAGCTTTATCTCAACAAATCGGCCAAGTCAACAATGGCACTGGCGCAACAATAAATTAAGCGAACCTGCTGAAGAGATAAAAAGTAAAACGAACATGATCTGATGTTCCCTTGTAATGTGTCAGAAGTAGATTGATAAACCGAAGAAGCGAAGAGCTGGAGAACCCAATTTTGAAATTGAAACACTCGCGAATCGCGATGTTGGGTTTTTGGTTTTTGGCTATAGGTGTTTGTGCATGATTATTTCAGGAGCTGATGCCAAACAACACCACATCTCGATCGAGGAAATATAAAAGAAAGTGAAGCAGTTGAGGAGATATCCCCGTTCCGATAGGAATGCGTAATGAGAATCGGAACCACAGTGAAGCAGCAATTGAACGAAACAAAAAAAAAGACTGTAGTTACACTGTGTAATATCTTCCCCTAGCTGTCGGATCACAGTCCAGGATTGCCAAAGTAAAATCAACAATAGGTTTCTCAAAGTGCTCCTTGATGTATGTTGCAACCATATCAATCCCAGCTCCTGCTCCCCCCGCGGTCCAAAACTTGCCATCGATGGTCCACCTCTCGTCCTGCCAGTCCACTTCCGGATACATTTGCCTCGCCACACCCAATGCACCCCTGTTCGTGGTGGCTTTCTTCCCGTTTAACATGCCTGAGCTCGCTAACCACATGCTTCCTGTACAAGTAGTCATGACGACCTTGGTTTCCTTTACAGCCTCCTTCATAAACTTGTCCGCTGCTGCAGGACGATGGGTTATCAATGGGCCGCCAATGATGAGGAAATCGAGGTTTCGCGGAGCAGTGTCGTAAGTGCAAGTAGGGATGAATTTTACCGACGGGGTCATCGTGGCCGGATCAAGGGTTGTCGAAATGTAGTGGAAAACGATGTCGGTGCCCAGGTTACGAATGGCTGGAGGAATGAACTCGCCGGATGCCTGGATGAATTCATTGGAAAGGCCTCCAAATAAATCAATGCAGGAAATATCTGAGAGTTGGACGGACTCCATCATGACGCCGATCTGAAGGGAGGGCATCGTGAATGAGAAGAATGAGGCGATACTGGACTTTCTGGAGCAGCCTCCTTCTTATTGAAACAAACCTGCATAGTGCGTGAGAGATCAAACTTTGTATCATCGCGATGGCACTCACGATACTGACTGCGGACTGCGGATAGAGCCCTGGCAAACCGTGAAGCACGGAGTAGCAAAAAATGTTGCTAGTCTAAATGCCCCAAACGATCAGAGCAACCGTACGTGTGGAATCAAAGCGGTGTCTGCTGGCGTTACTCCATCCATGCTCCTGGAAGCTGCAAATGCTGAAAGCCGTTCAATCTGGCGCCATTAATATTGCCACCCTTGATGTGTCACCGGTATCATCGATGTTGTGGGTTCGAGATGAACAGAGATTGAAGAGGACATATCCATTAGTGCAAAGACAAGTCCTAGTCGGAATATCGATATTGAATATGGATGAACTGATAGTAATGCATGTATCATATACGGTCCCTTTACCATACTCTCTCCGAGCATGGGACTTGGCTTTGAAGAACACACACATACAGTCAGCCAGGGGATAATCCTCAGACCCAAACCACTGCCTGCCAATACGTGATATATACCGTCAGCAGGGAAATGCCCTCGAACGCGGATGAAATCGATCTCAACTGTTTGCTCGTCGATGTTAACGGCAAACGTCTTGATAAACAAGACAGTCGACGTCCTCAGGTGCTTCATCATGAAGGAAAACCCTGCTTTTTTCCCAGGCTCTAGATTACCGGTCCTCAGGAAGGTAAGTACGTTGTATCTCTATGCGAAACGCAGATAGGTCGATCTGTGGCACTTTACAGCTCACCAAGGATGTCCTTGTAACACCATCAAATACCCTTGCACAGCGTATCCAAGAACTAGAAACTGATCAGGTTCAGTATGAACTGGCCGAACCTGGCGACAAGATATCGAAGCACTTCAAGGATCGTTTTTCCTGACGAATATTTGATGTCTCAAACGACCGTGAGTGATTTCCCAATGTTATCCGAGTTGACCGTAATCTAACTTTTTTTTCATAGCGGAGGGAAAGAAGAGAGACTGAGGCAGAATCTGAAGGAGGAAGCGACAATTTCAAAGGTAACGCCCGTCATCTTTATTGGGTGGACCTCGTTCATTATCTACGTCTTTGTGCGATGAGCTCCCCTCAAGCGACTAGGATCACTGCTCTCCGACCTCAATCAAATAAAGCACCGCAACGATAGTGAGTGTGCAGATTGATCATTCATTCTATATCTATCGGCTGAAGCTTCCCCTCACTGTAAGCGTGGCCGTTTATTCATCGCGCCGACTATGCTAACGTTGCTGAACCTATCCAGACCAAAACGTTCCTGCTACTTCCCCGATTTACAAGCTATGGGAGGCTTGTTGGAATCATCACTCCGTTGCAACCGAGGTCTTTGAACGGCGCAGCGTCGAACCCCAAAGCCAAGACCCCTCTGTCCCACGCTCCTGTTGGGTGCTGAAGGTGGCCGATTGGATCAACGAACTCTTACCAGCAGAATGCACCTCTGGATTCATGATCAGGGAAGAGTATATCGTGGCATCGCGAGCAGCAATCCAGTTCTTCGTTTATGGGACAAGTTGCTTTTAAGAGGAGCAGAAGTTCTCTTCGTGCGGCGACTTGCTTGTTAATCCATTCTCCCACCTATCCTCTGGAATTGTGACTCGCTCGGGTGGGTTTATCTTGCTGGGCCACCCTGGTATCGGTGAGCAAATCACCAGACAATCGCTAACACTGGAAGCTCTTAACTCGTTCCAGGGAAAACTGCTTGGTTACACGTTGTCCTTGTTTGGCGCTTGCTTGCCGGTTTAACAACCATTTATCAATCTTCCAAACATGAACTATTTGTTTTCAGCCCGGAGGGTGTATCCTGCCTTGACATTCGTCATGGGCGTCCACGAGCTACCGAATTTCGTAGTAACTTTCCCAAATCAACGTGGTGTCTGATCGATTCCAACCGGGAGGTCACGGATGTCCCAGTATTCATTACACAACTCAAGCTCTTCATTGTTCAAGCCTCGTCTCCTCGCTCTGAACGCCTGGATTGGTAGAATAAGACAAGTTATCCCGTTATAGAATACTGCATGAAGCCATGGTCACTCTCTGAAATCCTAGCGGCGTATGCATCCCGCACTGTTTATCGTCATTTTTGTTGAGCTAATTCTTATTCAGCCGAATGTTACAAGAAACAGTTATAGACGAAAATCAGCTTCAGGATTTTTTTTCACAAGTTCGGTCCTTCGGCGCGCTTGGCATACACGTACGGTGCCCATGCGGATTTGTACGAAAACGTCTTACAGAAAAAGATTTCAGCTATTACTTTCCAGGGTGTGGGTTCGTTGCTCCGAGACGGCGCCAGCATGACCATGACTGAGGAGTCCTCCCGTCGACTCATCCTCATCTCTCCTGGAGAAAATCGCGGTTTAACAGAAGCATCAATTGCAACCCGCTACCTGTACGAGCAGATTCGGAACCAACTCGGCATGAACAGGATGAAAGCTGCTTCAAGTCTCTACTCCATACCCCGCAGACCAGGGCCGGCGCTGGCTACGCGTTGGGTGACGCTATACACTACATATTGTGCAAGGGAGGGGAGTGGGCTATTAAGCATATGGTCGCAAACACCCCAGGCCCGAAGAATACCCACTGGAAGACAAATGAGAAGACAGGATCGGAAGATCTTCGTCTCCTCCTTGGTATTCGAGGCCGCTCATCATTATCACCGACCAACTACCTGACGGCACTGTTCACAATGCCCTACCTTTCCATCTCTTCCGGCATGGTGAAGCGTTAGATCTAAAGGATGGATATTACTGCCCTATTCAATCCAGTGAGGAAACTTTGGATGCCTTCATCTACGACGCATCTACGAAAACGGCAACCATCCTGCAATCTACAGTTTCAAGCCGCCATTCGGTGAAGCCGGGAGCATTCAATGGCTAAAAGAATTGGGTGTTGAGAAATTTCAGTACACTAACATTGCTGTGACACCACCTAATACCTCGCTGGATCTTCCATTTCCAAACAGCCTTCGTGAGAGTATCTTGTGTGTATTCCAGCTTACTATCGAATCTTTTTGACGAGTATTTCTCCATCTGTACCTCATATTAACATGATAACGTGATCTTTGGAAGGTTGTTTGTATTGATTGATCCTTCATTCACCATTCATGCTTTTTTATGCCTCACTTTCCTTCCTATCAGTGACATCAGCGGCTTGTAAAAGATTTAGCTAAGTACTAGTACATTGGCACTCCAAATGATCAGCATGGAGTTTGCATATCCCAGACCTTCAAACACTCCTTGCCTTCCTGATGTCCAAGCCAGAGGAGATGCCGAGACCTTGCGAAAAAAAAGAGTTTGTGCAATTCAACGGCAATGTCACAATGAAAAAGAAGGGGAAAAACTAACCAGCCCGCATTACTATATACGTATCTCGTCCATTTATGGTCGTTTGGGTGTTCGTCTCCTGTCATCACGAAGTGGAGAAAGGCCTCGTAAAGTTCCGTCATGAGAATATTATGGCTGACGAAGACGACATGGGGGATGCCCTCAGGTATATCGCCCGCATCACATCTCCTGGATTTCTCCACGTATAGACTCTCTTGACTCGGTTCATTTTCGATGATGTCCACAATCTTCGGTGGTTCTGGTAGCTCGACGCCATGCTCCTTGATCGCTTCAAGCGTCAGTCCCTTGGCCCTCGCCGCAACATCATTGAGGGTCTCCCCATCCTTCGCAGGAACATAGGTTCGGTTCGGCTTGCCCATATACTTTGAAGCTAGCTCTTGGTGAGCCCGATCCTGGTTACCCATTCGTGTGTATTCCAGGAAAGCCGCCCCATATTCCTGTTCGCGTAGAGATTCTCTGAAGGTGATTTTTGGTTGGGACTTATTCTGATCCTGCAGAATTGCAGCAGTTTGGAAGGCCCTCAAAAGATTCGAGGTGTACAAGGCGTCGATGCGAACATCAGCCCAACTTGTCGCAAGATTCTTAACTTGGGTCTTGCCATCTTCAGTCAGCGGATCGTGTACGGGGTAATTCCTTGTGATATTATTCAAGCACTTCGTGTGCTTGATGAGGGGTATGGAATGGAGAGACAAGAGAGCTGATTCACCTGTCCGTGTCTGATGAGAGACAGAACAATCCACTTTCCCTTTTTGACAGTGTTGTCAACACTTTCGCAGTTAAGAGGCCACAGTGTGGCAGACGTACCCCTAGCATGGATTTCTCCACATTCTTGTCGCCGTCGGCATCCGTAGTGTCCCTCTTGCCTTCTTCGTCCTTGTTTTCGACACCGTCGACAAGATCCTCTTTACCGTTACCGTCGAACTTGTTGGGCTGGCTTTGACAACTATTGTCTTGTTGGTCGCTCGGCTTGCTTGTGCTGGACATCACTCCGTTGTTTCGTTTGAAATTTAGGGGTTGGTCGTGGAGAATGAAGGTGAGGTTTGGAAAAAAGTGCCCCTCTCTTCTTTTATCTTTGAAGCGCGTCACGCGTCATGCAGGCTGTAAGTAGCTCCTTTCTTTTGACGAGAGCGTCGTTGGATATCAACGGTCGCGAGAGAGAGAGAGTTTTAAAAGAGCAAGCAGTAGACAGTGGATTGGTGAATTGATTGCCAGGGGGGGTGTCCAATACTCGTTGTCGTACACTACGCAAAACTAAGGTACACAGTGAATGTCTGCAAGGTTGAAAAACAACCAGGAAACTGACCTGATCCAGAGTAGACATTTACCTGGTTCAGGTTGATCTTCACTGGTTGACAGTGAAATTCACCTTATCCCAGGTTTACAAAAGTAGGTTGAAAACCAACCTGGATCTGAACAATTTCAACCTATTAATTCTGAGGCGGTGGGAAGATTATAAGGCAATAAAAGTAGCTTATCCAACAGTACAATGTGTGTAGCAGTCTTCCATATCTGATAAGTCCTGCCAGCCCCAAAAAACATTATGGTGTAGGTCAAGTTGTGAAGTCTGATAAACACTGTCAGGAATCAGCAACATGCTAGCTGTTGCAGGATTTTGCAAATTGTACACCACAGTCAAAGAAGCTGCCAATAACTCAGAATGGCAATACTTGTGAGCTTTGACTCATAGACCAGAATGTCAGGGTTTTCTCAATCAAGAAAATGGCAGCTGACTGATATAAGCATGTCAATATCTCAAAAGAAGTTAGATTTTGAATGACACCAAAGGGCAGCAATGTTTATTAACATTTAAAGCATGTGCTGGGCCATAAAGTAACTCAGAATGGCAATACTTGTGAGTCTCAACTTAGAGACCAGAATGCAGGGTTTTCCAATTAGAAAAAGGCAACCTGGCTGATATAAGCATGTCAATATCTCAAAAGAAGTTAGAATTTTGGGTGGAACCAAAGGGCAGCAATGTTTATTAACATTTAAAGGTATCATCTTCATGAAGTTGGCTGGTGAAGGGTAACAAAACCTGACAAGGTTTGTAACTTAATCTTGATGTCATGTCAGTTCAAATAATGCCGGCTGACAGGCCTGACGTAGTCTCAATGGTGATGGTTGTAACAACAGCAAGAGGTACCATGGTGGCCCTGTATTGCCCAGATACATCAGCAGGGCAAGGTGTTGCACTAGTTACTAAGATTGCTGAGAGAATGGTCAACAAATGGTATTTATTGATGTAAGGAATACAATCTTTTAGTAGATTATTTATCCCACCAATAAATATTAGGGCGTAGTATGGGTCAAAATTTCCCAAACCGTACCTGTACTCCTGGATACCGCGCCCCTGGATGGGTCCACACCGACCCGTTGTGCCCATGGTGGGTCTCCTCCACTGTGGTATACTGCGTACCCTTGACGAGTAGACAGTTGTGGCGAGCCAAGCACACATGTTCTGACGTGTTTGGCTCTCTTTCGTGAGGTGATGTAGGGCGGTGGGGCGTGTTGACGTCTCATGTCAGGACACATGTCTGTATTAGACGGGCCTACGCATGCACTTGTGTAATATAGTTAGTAACTATAATTAATCGAAATAAACGTACCTGATCCTGCAGGGCACCCTACCCGCTGTGTTCAAACCTTCTGTACCCGTCAGCCCTGCCTCGTTCGTCGCCATCGTGTGCTGCGCCCATGTGGTTCCAGGGTGGAAGCAGCATGGCGCCATCGTCGCTTGTGTGTGTGTGTGTGTGTGTGTGTGTGCCATCACCCCACTTGTTTGGGGTTCTGGTGCTCTTGCACTTGGCCGTTCTCGCTCGCCTCCTGTTTCTGCGCGTTGTCGAACATCGTTGGCGGGTGGTAAAGGTCGAGCCCTTTTCCTGAAGATCCTCGTCGGCAACTCATGCCGTCGCCGTTCACATTGGGCCCTTCCTGTCGTCACATGTCGTTGTGGTGGGCCAATGAGCCCTCCCCATCCGTTCCATGAGAAAATCCCAACGACGTATCATCGTGCGTCGTTGTGCTCGGCCACAGAGCCCTCCCCATTATCCTATGTTGTCCTTCACCCATCGCCGTTTGGTACATATCTTGATTGTGGTGGTTGACACCGTGATTACCCGTGGGGCCCTCCCGTCACACATTGAGGCCATTTGGCGTCGGATTCACCCTGCGTCGTCTTCTCTGGCAGTTAGGCGCTCCCTGTTGTCTTGTGTCATCACTGTCGGCCATTGGGCTCATCCCCTTGTCGTTGGGCTTCCCCTCTTTGCTGACCGTTCAGGCTGCACCCAACATGCGTACCTATTGGTTTGTCGTTGTCGTGGTAATGCGGTTGCCATGGTCACCAGTGGTCCGTGTATGTTTTATTGTAAACACAAAGAAAGCTTTTACTGAGACGTACCTGGTGAGTATACTGGAACCTGTCAAAACCCGTAAGCCGTGAGTTCGGGTTGCGGTATGACTGCGGTCAGGACACTGCAACTGCAACCGCCACCCGGGACTTGATTGCCGCGGGTTTACCCGCACCCATGCTATGCACCATCAACGATGCCAGTCCTCCTGACCTTTCCCAACGCATTATTCTCGAGAACATGAAAAAACATCAAATTGACTCATTACACCTCGCAAACAAATAAGGAGTTACCTCTACTCTTATATCTGGATGAATAATACATGGGTCAACTTTTTCGGCGTCTGGTTCATACCTTAGCCTCCAATAAATGCCATGTCGTAGATTTGTTGGTGTTGGCGACGATCAAAGCGGCAGAGTTGGGATGCAACATTGTAAAGCGGTGCAATTGTGCCTGATCTCACTTCACAAACCGACGAACTGGTGAACACTAGATTCAAATATCGCTAGGCCTAGAGGTGAAGGGGAAACTGATGATGAGCATACCATTCTCTTGGTCTCATCTATTGGCGACATCAGCGTGAACGGAAAGGAAAAGTAAGAGGTTCGTGCCATACAGGTTTCGATGTACTCACGGCACGCAGTGAATGCAACGGTGAATTCAGTCATACCAACGACTGGAAATGGGTTGCCTTGCCCAGACCAACAGAACTGGATAATACAATCAGGAAAGGTGGCTTTCGATGGCAGGATCCCACCTTTACAAACAAGGGGCTGCAAAAAAGTCCATTTCAAGGGTCTTCAGCATCCCCACAGCAAATAAAGACACCCCTCTGATCACCAGCTCTTCACTGCGTAACTTCACTTCAATGCCGTATTGGGAGATGAAATCAACTATGCACTCATTGTACAACCAATCTAAGTCAGCCAGGCAAAGCAACGCACCCGTGTGTCCGTGATGAAACCCCTAGTCTACCTTCTCCTTCCAAGCCAACACGAGGTTGAACACCCCTTCGGAACCAAAATAATGCTGATGAAAACCTGGCGCTAGATGGCCTTTCCCGATCTAAACCAGCCGAGGGTGTTGACGTTGGCAAGTCGAGGCCCGGGCACATACTACTTCGTGCCACGTCTTTCTTTCAGTCGCCCATTAGATGATCTTGAAGACCAGGGATCACTGGAAGAAGTTTCGAAAGAAAAAAGTCTTCCCCTTCTCTGTAAAGCTGGCAGGACAGGTCGAAGGGGCCAGCTCACGCCCTTTTCCTTGCACCTCACAAAGTGCACTTCGCCGATAGGACGGTCATCTTCATCACTCATTTCGCTCGGTGTCAAGGAGCTGGCAGGGCCTTTTATACCAACCGAGAGCAAATTCCATAGTAATGACGCCTTCAGAAAGAACCCTCTTGCCCGCTCCAGCGCAAAGCAGGATAATGCAACAATTTTCGCATGATGTTGTCAACAAATGCCGAAGGGAGGACTCGGGCTCTCCGGTGATGACGTCACTGACTGATATTACTCATCAACAGTATGTCATAGATGTAGGTGCAGAAGAAAGATACCTGCCACCCGCAAAGCTCAGCAATCGTATTTAACCTCCTCTTGAAACTGGACCGCGTCAATGCAATGGGCATGATCACGACCAAGTTTCAAGATCTGTGGGCAAAATTTGTGCACGGTCTTAGTTAGAGTATTTTCGCTCACGAAGGGGAGAGGCGGAGTATCGCATGGACCCTCCAAAAGGAGGCAAAAGGGACTACATCGAACCGTGAAGCGGCGAAAAACCCAATTCAGGGGCCAAGTCTCGATTAACTCCATGACACCCAATGGCAAAAGAAAGTTACTCACAGCTGGGTAATGAGGTTCCCTCCTGTGTCTCCTCCATGAAGGCAGCAAGGGTATTCTGTGACTCGGGCTATACAGATAGATGGTAAAGACTCGGTAAGCTAAGGCGACGGGTACATAGTACACGGAAATGCAGGATCAGTCCTGGACAACCACTGGCAGCCTGAAGCTCTGGCAAAAGGGTGGAAAACGTTGACCTCCGTGAAAAGCTTGATGACTTAACTTGTCGGGAACTACGAAAGGATAGGGTATCCACAAGGCCATCCGAGTGAAGTAACGGAAAGTGGGCCAGAGGTGACAACAGGCCTTCGCGGTCTCGTGCTCCACGCACGAATCTACGGGAGAACAAGCCATGCCCACCCAAAAATGGCAGGTCTGTTTCAGTTGCAAGTCCCCCGACCCCAACGTACCCCGACAGAGCGATGGGCTTGAACGGACCAGGGAGCAGTAGCGTTTAACGGAAATTTTTGTCCATGATTAGCTACGGAGGAATTGTTGAAGCAATACCCACTAACACAGGGGTTTTGACAACTCACTAGTCAATCAATTGTGAGGATCAAGGGGTACGTCGAACCGACTCCTACAGCACACTGCAGAGACCGCACTTGTTGCCGAAACTTGCTTGGAGGCTTTGGTGTAGTGCGAGGGCATGAAATCCAGGACTCCCTTCTTGTTCCCGCAGCCATCTCCACGAGGTCGGTAGCGTCATCGAATTTAGCCATAAGACTAGCGAGTTCAGCTAATGGTGTCCCGGAGGTGCAAAACCGCCGTTCCAAACCACCACATGCGGCGCAATGCCGGGTGTCGCAACAGGAGTGCGGGTAGGTCGTTTAGGGAAAGGGCAGCCTACTAGTAGTAGGGGACGAAGAGGATCTGAACAATGAACAATGACTAACAACTGTCAATAAAACACGTTTGCGGCAAGTGCCGGCAGTCTTACATATTTTCACCTAACAGAGAAGAGAAGATGAGGCCGCTTGTCAGCCTCTCCCATCATGCTCAATAGACGCCAAACCAAGACCACGGGTTCCACTCCCGAGGCCTCCAGTAAACGGCAACCGTTTCATTCCTGGCAAACAGCAATCCCACCCTTCTTTACGAAGAGGTCCCGGCCTCTTACACCCTCCCCGCCTGTCCGTGTTCAACAATCAGAATACTTCACTCTTGATGCCTCCTTCATAGATGGTACCTGCCCATTCATCACCCCTTCCTGAAAATGTGCAACCATGCGAAGTCTTGGAAAAATCAATAGTAAGTTGCGTCTTAAGGTATACAGATGAAATGTTACCCGATCTATTTTCAAGAATCCAAACCTCGATTGTCTCATGAAAATACCAGGATTTCCTGAGACACCAGAGGATGCTACAAATTTCCTCTCCATTGTTCGTTCCTGTAAGAAAGAGCGCAGTTCTAGGAAGGATGCCGCTGAGCATGCTGTGCATCAGGCCATGGTTCAGATGCAAGTGCTGAAGAGGAGCTCTCTTGGTGAAGAAGCCGTGAATGAAGGCCTCCGCCATTTACAAACTCTACAGCAGGAGTTATCAGAGGCCACTAGGGCAGTGTTGGATGCTGATCAAGATATTGGTGTCATTCGTAGTGTAATTCGCAAGAAAGGTCTACCACTTGAATTTGATCGTAGTATGAACCCCGGCACTGGAGTCATCCGTCGTCCTAGTATTAGCCCTGAGCCCATTAGCGATTCTGATGATGAAGGGAGTGACGAGTAGCTATGGTGTAATATCAGGAATGGGTGGGTGTTTAAATTTATTGTCGATACATACGTACACATATGTCACGTGCTGATTTGTGAACCCGTGGGGGTTTTAAGTCGATCAAATTGCACAAATAATATATATATTCAAGGCATCCGTTTAAAAGTTCACAACTTACGCCCACGGTCATGTCGCCATCGGTCGAGGAGTCTGAAGCCATTGAAGTCACGATCTCAAGAAAACATGCACGAGATCATGGTCATCACTCGGGCATGCGGAAGAAAACTCAGTGCGTCCTGCAGCTGACAGTCACAGTCAACCGCACACTAAGTTGAACGGCATCAACCCCAGGATATCAGTAAAGTTTCTTGACCCAGAAGACAACAGTCCCAGGCCTGGAGCTAGTCAAGGCCATGGCCAAGTTGACCGCGGTACACAAACTGACTTGAACCCAGAAGGTATGTGGCCATTTCAATCAAACCAAAGTGGCCAAGACCACGGTATCAAAGGCGGTAAACAAGAGCCTGCCGTTGACCTAGAACCCCTGTCCGCCAATGGTGGAATTTGATCTCTGCTTGCCAAAGTCCAACATTACAGGGGGAAGTGGTTGACGGAGTACAGGCATAAAGCCTTGCTAGCTCGTGCAGTAATGGAAGCGGAGGCGAACGCAGGCATTACGCAAGCCAGAGGATACAAGTCTTCCCCTGTACCTGAAAGTTTGTGGCCATCCTCAAAACAGTATCCCTGGAATCTAATAAACGTTTCCGACAGGCGATGATGACGAGGGAGATTCGGCGGGTGGCTGCTCCCAGCATTGAATGCCACAGCTTGGTTCGCTCGCCGTCAAACAGATGGGCTAGAAGTCGAGTAAAAACTTCCGTTATGCCATGAGGATTTACAGGGGATGTAGATAGTCCGTGATGCTTCTGTCAATGAATGAGATGTTGACATCGAAATGTGCCTGAATGAGGGAGAGAGGAAGACAAACTAAGATTGCATGCGTAACGGAACACTAGCGGCTTCAGTATTTACTCCCTCCCCACTAATTCCTCTGGCCATATGCGTTGTCGCGCTGGTATACGTGGTGTTTAGTGACGAAGGTTCCGTCTCGCCGTGCCCAAACGACGGTGAGGTGCCCGCCACGACAATTGCGCCCACTCTCTCCGTGCCAGCCGGTGGGCCTTACAGCAGGTAAGTGGCCGTGGTGAAGAAAATGGGGGGGAAGGTTTACCTGACGAACGCCTCTTCGACCCCACGGCGCCAGAGGCGTTTCAACAGGTAGTGTCGGCGAATTCGCCGCTCAGCGAAGCGCCTTTTGTCGCGTCGGCGGCGGTAGAGGTCGTTCCAGTGAATGGTGATGAGCGCAGTCATCTGTGGTGGAGGGGTTTGAGAGAAGGGTTACGACGAGTAAACCATGACGCGGTTGTACGGGGTCGACAAAGCGGTGGTCATTTGTCGTAGAAGAGGCGTCGTGGCTGCTTACTCACCGTTTTGCTATGTTTTCTTCGCCCGACACCGCTGGTCTTGCCGTCCGCGTTCTCACCCTCCTGGGGCGTCAGTGGGCCGTTCAGCGTCATGAGAAGATGCCGGCGACTCGTCGGTCGCGCCATACGAATTCTGTAACAACCCACGCCAACCCATGCCAACCTATGCCTACCCCTTCGGACCGTCAGGAAAAAGGTGCCAACTCTGCGTTAGGGCTCACGTCCGTCCATACTGATCTTCTCGTGGTCACGCTTCTAGGTGTGACTGGAGGGCGCGTATCAGCAGCTTTCGGACTGAAGGTACGACGTCCGGTCACTCACCGCAAGACCCTGCGCCGCTGGGTTTTCCCGCTGTTGCTAAATCAATATTCTTTTGCCACGGCATCCAACGTCTTTGCCAGGTTATGAACCGTGGCTATGAAGGGGTAATGACGCCCTTATGATGACGAAAGTATCACAACATCATGAAGTTCTCTCTCATAATTGCTAAGGTATTTACATGTTTCGAAAACGAATGCCACCATTAAGATAGTGGCGCTGCGCATGCAGGGAACGGCACCGGCGTCTAGCCGTTTTCAACCCCCCACTGGGATGCTCATTGCAGCTTTCAGTGACGCTCGTTTTTCCCTGATTTTTGCTAACGCGCTAGTCTTCGAAGCCGGACGCTGTGCCACCGAGTGGCTGGGAAATATTTGCCTAAGACGAATTGAATACGTGGCTAGCTCTGGCAGAAGGAAGGAAACTGCACCGGTTCCACCACACCAGCAGCTCGCCGACTTCTTCCTGCTCATCAACGTCCTCAAACAAATCCAGGATCGAGGAATAAAAGTTCTCCGAGTCGGTGACAGTGTCAGTTCTTGAAAAGATTGGCGATGAGGCCAATGCAAAGCGAACCTGTGAAAAGGAAAGTAAGGAATCAGCAGACGAAACGATTGAAGTACCTGAGTAGTGATGTATGCAATGGAGGCGGGAGTGACCTGAGTCATCCCATGAATGCAGGCATTGCCCGAACACGTCGCCTTGGGCGCTTTGTCTACTGAGCTGGGCGATGTGAACACGTGTTTATACACCTAAAATGCCGTCAGGAAGACAATCGCAGGCGCAGTAGATCTCACCGTTATCAACAAGGAGCTTCGAAAGAGACCATTCCAGGGATCTTCCTCGTCGTAGCTGTACCCGTGGTAGAGAAATATGGGCCACTGGTCGCCCGAAACCGTCAACTCTCCATTCCGTAGTTTTTCTTTGACGCTGTAGGGGATTGAGCCTCATGGCTCCATGGTGGATGAGGGTGGACGCACTCGTTGTTGGACCAGTCCAAGTCAGCAGGGCAGAGCAAAGCGCCCGTGCATTCATGATGGAAGCCTCGATCAATCTTGACGTTCCGAGCTAGCGGAGGGTTGAGCGACTGGCCTCTTGGTGTAATCCAATCCAAAATAGAGCCTTTCAGGCTCTTCGTGTCGTCGGATCTGGCGTTTGATGCGCCCTTCTGTATCTGAACGACGTGTGGGTCAGGCAATTGCCAGCAGAGGCTCAGAAGCGTACTAAGTCTGCGATGAACGCCACTTCCTCCTCTGAGCTACTCATGAGACGATCTTCGAGGCCCGGGATCATCTGGAGCAGCTTCGTAAAGATGTGATCCTCCCGTCTCTCCCTGAAAGCATCACCATCAGCGAATCTTTCGAAACCAAACAAAGCATCTACTCGGTAGCCAAAGCCTCTTCGTGGTCAGTAAGTTCGCCTTTGCGAAGGATACCGTTGGTGAGAAGGACGTGGATGTTGGTCATTGCATGTAAAGTACGACCAAAATGGCGGCCATGGTGGACCAGTGGGTCTGAAACGCAGCTGTCAATGGACGAGGGGTCCTCAGAAAAATCGACGAACTGATGAGGAGGCCGATTACTCACGACTTTTTCCTCGCACCAATGTGGAGGGCGTCCTCCCTTTGGCGCCGACCGGCTGTTGCACTTGGGGGGAGAGCGGGGTTTCCGTCAGCCATTTGGATTGCAGGATGAAAGAATAGCGGCATGAGCGTTTATATCTCACCTTAATTTCCCACGACTTGCCCAAACTCCCCTGGGTAGCAGGAAGCGATGAGACCGGCGGCTGAGGTGTGCATGGTCCCACGCAGTCGCCTAAGTGACCGAAGGTGGCAATGGCAGGGCTTAGTCCGACGCCTATATAAACCATGCGGCTACCTGGTCGTGATTGCAACCTCTTCGAAGCCCCATGTCCGCCGCTTCTCTCAGGGTGAAAGTTTTCTTGCGTCGCATCCGCACCACACTCAACACCGTCCTGCACTACGATCACGATAGAGACGATCTGAACGTTTGGTATTGGTGAGCCGAACCCTCAACTGTAACAGCCATGTTGTGAGCCCCGGGCGCGGAATGTGTGAATGAATAGGCCCACGAATGAAAGGGGAGAGCGGGTCACCCCTTCGGACCTCGTGAATCACCGCTTGTCGCACCACATGCGTGGTCCCTGTTGCATGTGTCCGGTGCAGCAGGGGGCCGGGGGTAAATTCGTCGAGGCAGCGATATACATGGCCACCGAGGGTCGACTGTCGGGGGAATACGTCGCGACCTGTGCTGACAGCTGGTGTGGGTACTTGGGTAATTCCTTTGGTCCTGATCATCGAATGCGTCTAACACGCCTTCAGTCTTGATGGAGCGTATCCATGCCAGGCGAGGGGTGCCCGTCCGCTATTACCTACTACGAGGTTTGCCGTCAGCTGCACGGAGATGGAATTGACTTAGCTAACTGGCTGATTAGGCATCGGCTACCCCGCTCCGCCTCCAGTCGTCAAGAGACATCGAGACGGAGAAGCGAACCGTCGTGAAAGATTGCGTGCTGGAGGTGAAAGGCCTCCGAAATCGGCCTGTCACCCACTGATTAAATGCCGACAGAAATTGACGTGGATGCGGTGCGAACCTATCGGCCACTCTCGCTTGGCCCAGCGCAAGTCTTTGGCCTTCTCTTGCAACTGGACTCCGTCAGCGACTCGGGCATCACCATGGCCCAATTTAGAGATCTGTTTGCGAAGTGTGGCCGTTGTGGTTTGGTGATGACGCGAAGGGTTTTTTTCACCCACCAGTGCAGGGAGGTCATCGACCTCACCAGCGCCGAATAATGACCGACCTATTAGGTAGCCTGGTTCCGCTCTGAAGATGGGGTAGTCTACTTGAAAACCAGTGCTTGTTCTTGGCTGGCGCCGCGGCTGTAAAGTTGTGCTGTAAGGCTGTAAGGCTGTAAGGCCGGAGGGTGGTAAGGTTGTCACCGTGCATGCCTACGCCTGTGCGGGTGGCTTGACGCAGGGTCATGAGCATTCGCGCCTAAGCTGCCGTCCACCGTGCACAAGCCCGTGCATGGCCTTATACCCTGGGTGACAGCGTTTGCTTCACGGAAACGAGCGACGAGAACAAATGTATGGCATTGCTTGGTCTGTGTAGCAATACGTCGATGGGACAAAAAAAAAAGACATGTAAAAAGCATGAACTAATTAGACATGAGGATTCAACCCACGCACGAATCTGGGGACAAGGGGGTGAGCTTCGTGGACAAGAAGCGTCACCCAACGCACCTTCCGGCCTTGAGCGTCAGAAACGAGTCCCAGACCACCTCCCATTGCGGATCTTCTCGGCGCTTTCGGGTGATTTCTTCGCCAACGGATCGGTAGAAAGACAAGTAGCTGGCGTTGCTAAATGCAATCTTTTGCGAGGCTCCACTGCTTCGGCAGTCCAATGCGTGCTTGAGCTGTGGAGTGGTCAGCCTCAGCGCCGCGTTTGAATAGTGACTTACCGCTGTCGCTGCTAGCGTGACCATCTCGTCAGAAATCTTCAAGAGTAGGGAGGGAGCCGACGTGGTGATGTTGTGGCGCAAGGCGTAGCTTTTGACTCCCTGAACGAACGATCGACGGGTTGACGAGGCAGATGAAGTCCCGTTGTAGCAAGCATTGAATATGAGTTGAAAGATGAGCGGCGCCATGAAATTTTGCGCGTGACCCTGAGTTGTGGAGGCATTAGAAAGGACCGTGGCCTCAGCTAACACTCACATTGGCGCTCGCAGGGGCTACATGCATGAAGGAGGCATCATCCAAGAGCACGAGCACTCGTTCCCTGATTAACACTTTGGAAGGTGGCAGCCCGTCTGCTCCAAGCTGGAAAATCCCGAATGCTTTCGCTTGCTCCAGCGAGTTCAGCGATGACACCGGGCGCCTGGGCTCTATCAACTTCTTCGCCTCCATTCGAAACCGGTTCCGAAGATTCGGGACGCTGACCGTCACCTGCACCGATGCTTGTCAGCTTGAATGCAAGCGAGCACATCACGCAGTCTCACCAGTTTGATCAGATCCTCCGAAGATGGCAAGAATCCTGGAGGCAGCGTCGTCAGCAGACTATGTGGAGAGAAAGTTACGAACCGGCCTCCAGCGTTCCAAACCCCTGGCCTTCGCTGCACGTCGCGGCCACTTATTGTAGTAGCTCGCCACTATGCGGATCGTAGTGGTCCAAGTCTTCAGGCCAGGCACCCGCCTGCCAATGAACGATGCTATCGAGGAGCATGTCGTGGGTGCTTACCACCACCTTGGACCAAACAGGGGCCTGGCTCCTCAGTTGGGTGATGGTGAGAGGTGGTGCGGAGGGCAGGCTTTGTAAGGAGGCCCCTGGGGTCAGGCTGTCGGGAGTGGGGCTAGCGAGGAACGAAAACTGTGAGCCTGGCCGACTGGTGGATGGTGGCGCGTAGGGATCTGCCAGGAAAAAATTGACAAGGACGCTGCTGGAAGACAGCAACCGCGCTGACCTTGAAGGGGCACTTCCAACCCCAACGCCTTGTATAGGCTTTCCTCGGTGAGGAGCCCCGGCTGCTCCGAGCCTCCAGACGCTGTGGGGTTTGTTAAAATAACCGGTTGAGCTAAGGGCCATGGCTTACTTGGAAGCTGCCCGGGCAATCCATGATGGAACCAAGCGGTGAAATCGAGACGGTCTGCAGGGGGGTCTCCCATGCTGGTGGTGGTGGTGGTGGTAGGGAAGAGGCGCTTGAGGGAGGGTACTTATGCGTTCGGACTCCCTCACTATCCAGGCGGCATCTGACCACGAGAACCCGTCGGCATTCTCCGCTGCGAGCTGTCAGTTGAGCGTCGGATTGGGGGACGGAGATAGCGATTTGATCAAACTCTAAGTTGGATCTTCGCCGTCAATACGATAAGAAACGAACCACTCGACCCACAAACTGAGGCGTCACGCCAGCTCCCGCCGGACTTCGGCACCCTCCTGGAGGTGGCTTCGTCCTGGGAGGAAAAACAAGGGGGGGGGCCGGTATGAAGATCAAGGACACAAAAACACGCACAAAAACACAAAAACACAAAAACATGAGAACTGCCCTGCCGTGGCCACCATCTCTCTGCATGCGTCCTTCCAGCTTGCGCCGGCTTTCGGCACGCTCATGACGGCGGAAGGAAATAGATAAAAATAAAAAGAGGACGAACGAAAACCAAGAACACAAGCGTCGCCGCTGACTCTCTGCATGCGTCCTTCCAGCTTGCGCCGGCTTTCGGCACACTCATGACGGCGGCTCCTTCTCGGAAGCACAAAAAAATTCGAAAAGAAAATTCAAACAAAAGAAAATTCAAACAAAAAATTCAAAAAGAAAATTCAAAAAAAGAAAATTCAAAAAAATTATACAAATAAAGACGCACGAAAACCAAGGGCACACCCGTCGCCACTGTCTCTCAGCATGCGTCCTTCCAGCTTTCGGCACACTCACGACGGCGGCTTCATAAAGGGATTAAAAATTAAGAACTGCAATTAAAAGCGTCCGTATATAAATGCTTCGTGGATGATCTAGAGGAGCAGCGCGAGCAACTTTTTTGAGTGGCTGTAGTATACTTGTGTACTTGGTCATTAATTTCGTTTTCGTTTCATGTCGCAGGTTGATTTTAAGTCGCATGAAGTGGGATTCAGTGATGAATTTGAAATCGTCACATGATCAGTCGCGTCGCGTTGATATGTTGATGGCTTGTCGATCCGGTAAATCATCAGACTCATTTGTCTTCACGTTTGTCTTCAACCATGTCGTCTCCTGCCAAGTCCATCACCTCTAAAACCACCGGTGATGATAACGTCGATCAACTGGTCGAATCGACTGCCGGTTCACCGGCCCCAGAGAATACTCCTTTGCGGCTTTATAAATGAAGGCGAAGCGCGGGTGACTTTGGGCTGGCTCCGGTGAATGGAAAGGTGGGCGCAATTTCCTCAGAAAACAGTCCTCGTTCGTTGATCGCACGTAGAGGTGCGATAATTGCATCCGACATAAACATGCGTGCGACATCGATGATTCGAAGCTTCGCTGTCAAAGATGCGCTCGCTACCACCGCTGCTGCTATTGGGAGGGGGTTACTCGCAATGGAAGAGAGGAATTTCCGAAGTCGAAGAAACCGAATTGTGAGTCGCAATGATTTTCGTTCATTGTATTGACGTCTGAGGCGTTCTTTCCAGGAGTTGTGGGACCATCGTCGTCGCGCTTGGGTGTGGTGAAACGTTGCGGTAAAGGAAAAGGAAAAGGAAAAGGAAAAGGAAAAGGAAAAGCAAAGGCGATTGATAGGGAGTTTCGAGAGGAGGAGTTAGCGGTCTTGAGGGAGGAGCTTGCGCGAGCTCGTGTTCGCGCCGAAGCTCATCGGAGAATCGTCTTAGAGTTGGAATCCATGCTGGGGGGAATGGAAAATCAATCGGAGTAGAGTCGAGTGTAGGAGTCGCCAATAGGAGCCTCGATGGCTCCTCTTCCATAGGACAATAATTTGTTTTCGTAGATGAAAACGATCTGGGAAAAAAAACTTGTCGCAAAAATGCGAACCAAAGGAAAAACTTACGAGATGGCTCCGACACCATTCATCACTGCCTTTCTCTCGAAAGGATGCCTGTCGGGACAGCTTTATCAAGACAAGGCGAACGAAAACAAGCACACAAAAACACCTCGACGTCGCCACCGTCTCTCTGCCTTCGCCCTTCCAGCTTGCGCCAGTCTTCGGCTCATGGCGGCGGCTTCTTCTGGGAAGGAACGAAAGCGTCTTCGTTGACAGCAGGGCGGCTGAACGCATACATATCCGTCGACAAAGCGCTATGTGGAGACCACCACTCAAGTCACACAACGCGGCGCAATGCCGGGTTTTGTAACCAGACGGCAGGTAGGGCGTGGAGGGGGAATGAGGACAGTGATACAGGAAGGACGACTGGGCCCCTTGGAGTCAAGTGGACGTTGAGTAGGAGGCAGCGGAGCGACGAAACGGGCCACTCGCCGATAGACCGGCGTGCTACAGGACGTCGCAAAGAAGGCGATCCGGAAACAAAGGGAGCGAGTTCAGCACGTCAAGCCAAACATTGCGCGTTGCCGTGGGTAAAGACCACCACTCAGACCACGCAACGCGGCGCAATGCCAGGTTTTGTGACCAGAGGGCAGGTAGGCTGCCTAGGTGCTGAGACAGGTTCGAAAAAGCAGGAGATAGTAGCTGCAGGACTTGGGCCACTCAGCCCCAGGGTTGATTCCGGAGTGGCCCCTGCAGGGGGTAAACGATGGACAGAAAACGAATGTATATATGAACGAGGTGAGAGGGAAAAAAAGCTAAGGGCACAGGGTGGCTGAAGGCTCAAACAAAAACAAATAAGTCCGAAAAGACATTGCATGTATCCGCACCACCATTCTGTTCATCATCGATGATCAGCACTCCTCCCGACTCCACTCCTCCTACTCTACCTACAAGCATAAGTTATCTTGTTGAGGCCCCAATGCATCACTCACTTACCTTCTACTTCAAGGCGCCTTCCCCGCCGTCGTCCGTTGCGTCGATCGTTTGATCGAGAGGACTTCGCCCGAACCCTGCGAAGACGCTGTCCACCTCGCGGGGCAAGCTGAGCGTTATGAAGGTCCGTAATATACCCAATCTGCACTGGCTTAGTCGACTCAACATCCCCATGGCTCAGCAACGCCCTCTCTGAGGCTCCCGAATCTCCACCTTCTATCCGGTGCAGAATCTCCCTTCGCTTGCTTCTGCAAAGACGACTGGCACGAGATTTATCTCATCCACTAATCACAATGCTGCAACAATAATGCACCCGTGCATCGTGTCCTGAGATGAAGGCCAGTGAATACGCGTTGCTCATGGGGAAGACGGAGCGATGGAAATGCATACAACGTGGCATGCACCAGTACCGGATCTCACATGATTTCTTGCTGCAATGTTGATTACATCCTGCACAGCCTTGACAGCGCCACAGCCCTGCTGAACTCGCCTGGGGCTTTCCCGTCGCAGTACAGTTCATTCATTATTGCATTATCACCCGTTTTGTCTGATTAGTATTATTTGTTTATGTGCATGTAGCCTCTCGATACTCCCAACATTCCGCCGTCATTTTTTGTCCCTCGCTCGCCGACTTTTGCACACGCTTACTTTCATCACCGTGATGCCTTCGAACAAGCCGAAGCAGAGGGGAGCCTAGATGGGATGTAGATGTGCGGCCGCCACGCTTACTTGCCACTGCAGTCGACCCCCAGGGCGAGAGAGACCAACGGACGGAACAGCTGTTCTTTGTGCATGATTGGGAACCGAGGGGTGTGGGTAGGAGTCCACCGGGGCTTGGCCATGAGCCTGGTCGAGATACCCCTCGCAAATTTGGTAGGAATAGGACCGATACCGTGGTTTTCACTGGTTCAGGTGGACGGATGTGGCGTCGCCTCTCCGGACGAAGAACTCACAGTTGAGGAACGCAACCTTCTGTCGCCTACAAGAACGTCATTGGTGCGCGTCACGCGTCGTGGAGGATGGTTTCCTCCGTTGAGCACGGAGAGGAGTCGAAAGGAAACGAGGTGCAGGCATCGACGATAAACGGCTACCGAGAAATTTAAGAGGAGCCAACTGAGACTCGCATGGACGTTTTCCGAGTTCTCGGCAAGCATCTCATTTCTTCTGCCGCCTTCAGCGATTCCAAGGTCTGATATACAAAACGAACGCAGTGCGTCTTGATCTGATTTTCTGAATCCTTCTTATTCTCAGGATGGGTGATTGCCCTCATTTCCTTTTGGAGTTCGCCACCGGAAAGATAGTGCCGACAAGCACTTGGATGCATATAAGGCCACTTGCGATATTGCAGTTATGCAACCTCCCCCTACATACCCAATCCGTCTTGGCCTCGCACTCAACTTCTCCGCCTTCTGCTATGAAGCCCTCGATAGTACCGACCTGCCTGCCTCCTTACGACGTAAGACGATGCCATTGCCGAGCGCGACACAAGACTTACGTTTCTGGCACAGCAGATAAATCGACGGAAGAACTTGCTGAGACATGCTCCCTCTTTACCACACAAATGAGTACTCATACACGTAAACCTTATACAAACGGTCCTATGCTATCTAAGTCATCAAAAACATTTCGAGACCATGGCTGCCAGGATAAGTCCACATCAGAGTGGGGATCGTATTAAGAAATTTTGTCACGCCCATGAAGTATGTAATTAGGAGCGCCTTGACCTCCCACGAAAGAGTAGGCTCGTCTACCGTCGTGAGGTCAATTGCAAGATACCGCGTGTCTCCAGCCGGCTGCCAATCTCAGACGAAGTATCGAAACCGCTCAAACCACGCCGCCTTAACAGCGAAGTCATTCGACTCCCAGGGGGGCGGCTCGCTCAAAAGGTGAATCGAGTTTCTGAAGAGTCCAGATCTGAGGTGACGTCGGTGAAGAAGTTCATCGGGAGGAAGATCCATGGTAGCCAGGAAGGCATCATCAGTTTGTTCAAATTGGTGCTTGATATGACTGAGGGCAATATCATAACATAGTAGTCGCTTCAGCGCAAATCCGACAGGGTTTGAGTCCATGAAATGTTCTGGCTTGAGTGGCGACCCGTCTTGAAGATTGGGTCTAATGTCTTCTGGCTTGAAGCCATTTTCATAAAGGAAATTTGGGTCGGATAACCAAAAACTCTCCAGTGTGTACATTGTACCACAAAGGCCCTTCCTAAACAATTCACCACTGAGAACCTCACGCCATTTGTCGTGGGTGAGTAGTAACTCAGTTTTCCCTTGTGCAGCGCCAGATTCCCATCTCAGAAGTAGCCGCTCCCTAATGCAGTACCAGATGTAAAAATAAGACATTTGCTTGTGAGTCGACAACGCATTGAAGAAGAAGAGTGGCGGCGGAATGGCTGTCTGAATCCGGGGAGGTCGTGATCTTGAATTTATAGCGGGAGGGTACTCCATTTGTTGTCGACCCGAGACCCATTCACCTAGTGGTGGAATGGGGGTGAAAGGTTGTATGCTATTATATTCTTCGCGAGCTCGTCGGGTAAGGTGGTTGACCGGCCCCTTGATGTAAGGAAAATAAATCCCTTGGGCAATTGCTAGCGTTAAAGATCAATAATCAGAAGACAAACAAAGGAAAGTGAGCACACCTTGATCTTTTCTTATGCCCTCAAAAATTTTATCGATATCCCTATTCGGTTGATAAACATCGGCGCGTGATGAATAACCCCTTGAGGCTCGCTCATAATGAGCGAGATCGTTCGTGAGCGGGGGATAGAAATATATATACGTATGATGGCCGCCACGGTATCCTTGGGGAAATAAAAGGTTGCGCTGAATCGGGATAACCGTGAATTCCACTTCTTGAGCCTTTGTTGGTATGGTAAACTCGGCGAGGTTGAGTTCAAAAAAAACGGCCACTCCAAAGCGTCCTAGTAAGTTGTAGTCGATCAAGGAATCAACGTATGCGCCGTGAGTAGGGTAGGGTTTTTGAAGTAAGAGGCGACATTTTATGACACTGGACGTCGGTTCATCCTTGCGCCAGAGAAGGAACCCATGTAATTTGTGTACGGCTCGTTTGAGACCGGCCAGGACAAGTCAGTGGCCTGCCTCACTGTTGGGAAGACGATTCCAGTAGTACGCCTGTTCGAGCCGAAACATAGCCTGCTCAGGGAGACGGACGTGAAGGCAGTTGCGGTCACTTTTCACCGCAGCGATGACAGGACGGATCCGAGCAAGAAGCTCATACACCTTAATTTTCACAACCTTGCGCATAAGTTCTGAAGCACTGTATAGGTTGTGTAGGTTGTGTTTGGAAACCTGAGTGACTTGAGGCTTGGCGGGCAGTCCTGCGATTGTGGCTGAAACCATCTCGCAAGCCGGGGTATTTGTAGGTGGGCATTCGAGGACGGGTACGAGGGGGTAGTCATCAAAGGAAAGCTGGGCTAATGTTGGGTCAAGAGAGGTGTAGGTATTGAAATGCGGATCGACGTATGCCTTGAGGGACGGGATCCAGGCAAGATAAGGGGATGAATGGTCTAGCAGTTGAGGGAGGACTGCATATTCATCTGGTCCCCACCATCCATCACTCCTCGGCAGGGGACATACGCCTATCAGCGTCAGCGTCCAAATCGTATCGGTATTCGCAGCGATAATCGCACGGTCGGGCGTGGTGTAGTGATAACAGTGTACTGGGTAACGGAAGCTTAAGGTAGCCATGCTAACGTAGGACTCGAGCTCACTTGCAATTGTTTTTCAAGTTGTTTGGCTCTTTTGCGCATTACAATATCAACAGTAGGCAATTTCGACCTAAATAATGCAGCGGATTATGTCAGCATTGTACTGAATAATGCAGGCGTAATGCTCAGATATTCGTTGTATATCACCGCCTCGATTATTCCTAGCTATTACCGGATAACACATACATAATGCTAGGATATTGACTGGGGTAATGCAAGAATAATCATCACATCACTTAATGTCACCCGATCGAAATAGTATATTATTCTACTACCTATAGCTGCTACCAAGTCCCACTCCCAGCCAGAGCACGGCCAACCGCCCTCCCCTGTCTGTCCTCAATGCCTCAAGGTAGGACAACGCCACAGGAAGCTACCTTCCATTCCACGTACCAGCGATGGAGCTCTGAGGAGAAAAAGTACCCAGCTTCTTCAGGTCGGCCTATCTCATTGAGCTTGTCGGACTGAAGCCAACCGCTGCGGAAACATGTCATAAGTGCCTCCTTTTCATCCTTGGTGGTACAGTCCCTATCCGTTATGACGCCATTACGAAGGACGGTGGTAAAAACGTGAGCGTTGGATAAATCTTGGAGCTCTAGATGCGATGGAAGCCCCCTCGCGAATCTGGTAGCAGAATTTTCGAGCCGCTCAACCAAGGTCCCTGGACTGACTTTGCTCTCAAATGAATTCCAAGTGTAAAATTGGCTGGCCTTGCTGATTGTACTGTATGACTAAATATGACGTCAGGTCATCATTCGTATCAATGTGAAGGTCTTTACTTCGTGAGCGATGATTATCTTGATGAAATCCAAGAATGCTCCCACATGTCCTTGAGTAAGATCAAAGACAGCATCGAAGAAGGATGAATCAAGGGAGTACTGTGGGAATGGATACAGATTTGTGACCAGATCATCGAATTCGAGCCGGGTGAAAAAGAGGCCGGCAGACGTGGTATCGTCGTTGTGCTGGATAGCGCGTAAAGTGACCCTCTGCGCTTCCTGAATGAAAATCGGAGTGCCATCTATGGCAACGCGTGAGGTTGGACTGCCATAGCTTGCAAATAGGATCACGCAATGTCCTTCGTAGGTGTCTATGGGTTTGATGAAGTTGTGCCAAAGGTCCCCATCCCAATACGTCGACTGCGCCTCATCAAAAATAAACACCGTCCCTTGGAGATCGTCCCACCCCAACTCATTTTCAAAATAATCTTTCCAGCGGGAGCTCCCCTTCCCTGGTTCGAATGGCCACCCTTGAATCCAAATCACATGCGTGTCGGGCTCCTGCTCGCGGACATGGTTACCAATTAGTTCGGCGAGCGATGTCTTTCCACTCGCAGGAGTCCCGCGAACCTGGCAAGGATCAAAAAGCATTTTAAAAAATCCGATAGTCATATAAATACCTGAACGAACTTATACAAATTCAACTTTTGGTAAATGGCTTCGACGGTATCATTTCGATCGGATTTCAATCCTTTGGGCCAGGTTTAGTTGTGCACCCCGCCTCCCCATTCGCTTGCTTCCTCAGATGGCCCGGACCTTGTTTGGTCACTGGCTTGTTGACATCATTGGGCAGGAGGGGAAGGAAGCCAATCAGAACACAGCCGCTGATTCACATAAAATGCACATACATTGAAGTGGCCATGCAAAGACAATTGGAGTACTACTTTGGATTTTCTCGACCCATTCGGAAGGGAACAATCAGCCAATAGGAATGAAGGGGACCAAGCCGAAACTTACCAACACCATTGGCAACCACCTTTCAATGTTCAAGACACCGAGCGGATGGACTTCGAGAGGTACACAGACTCCCAATGTGAGAGTTCAGTAGCTTGGCCTCAGCCATCCTTGTTGGCGCATCGGCACTGTTGCCCTTGTCATCCCACATCAGTGTTCTTCCTTGCTGTTGTTGTTTCTGACCTTGTCGTGTTCATCATCCTTGTTGGCTTTTAGTCACTCGCTTCGTTCGGCTTCATCCTGGGTTCGTATGCAATCCAGCAGCTTGTGGAAGCGGCGGTGTACCTGTTGCTGTGTTGTAAAAGCCTGCATTACATCGAGTTCACCATGATGGGTGATCAACATTACTGTTGTGGAAGAGCCCAATGCATATGGTTGTCGTCGTCAGGGTCAAGGGTTGGGATCCATTGGGACTTAGGAAGATTTACTGGCAGTGGTGACCGACTAGTGACTGACCGTAGTTCGAGTGAACAAAGGTTTATCTTGTCCTTATCTGACTTATTCGAATTCATTATACCTGGATTACTTGGGATTTATTCCCCATTTCGCTGGTATAATCCCAGGTGTTATTTTGACCGAAATTGCTGCAATTGTTTGGCTCATAGCTGCGCAGTTTTTGTGAAGTCGTTTAAATTTGACTTCGTTCTCGGCGCTTAACGATGCTCTGGTTACCCCGAGCTCGACTGGTAAGCCACCGTTTTCTTTGGAAACACCAGCTGATGTTGCTTGCAGACCCACTCAGGTAGAACATTTTCTCCCTATCATGATGGTATTTCCCCCCTCCCCTGCCCAGGTTCCGTGGATTTCAGCCGCCTCCTGCAGGAGGCTACTTCACGAGAATCCGAAGAACTGGATGGAGAGGGTGCCGAAAATGAGGCGCTGGAAGACACTACGAAACGGTCCCCTTCTCCCAAAGCCCCTGCGGCAAAACGAAGTCGACAGGACAACCAGCAAGTACCCGAAATTTCCACTTCTCGGCAACATACGAAACGCCGCCGCCAGCGGGAAGCGGCCCGCCAGCTCAATGGACACCTACCACGGGCCAAGACCATAAAAAAACATGTGCAGCCCGCCACGCCACTCGTCACTGCTTTGGAAACAGAGGACCTTCCTGCCACCTCCTGTGGCTACCAGGCTGTTCCGGGGACCTTTTCGGATGCGTGCAAAGCCTACACATTGCAGGAATTGTGGAGTTTGGGGTTCCTTCTGGTTGCCTGGGATGGCTAGTAAGCTTGTGACCTACGTGTGCTCAGCATCATCACAAAGACTGACTGAGTTGTAGTGAATCACGACCCATTTATGACCACAAGAAGAGAATTATTGCATGCCTGGTAGGACAGCCGCGTGACCCGACCTATGCAGATTCTGTGGAGATTGTATATCAATTCTTCTCACTTCTGGCTGAGGAAGCTCAGCTCAAGCCATCGGCACATATGCGTGGACTCTATGCAGTCCTCAATGTGGGGATTATGCATAACCTAGGTACAACGAGGCCAATCAGGCAGAACAATCGCAAGTATACTACCATGGCTGAGAGACTATTGGACCATCCACATATCCAGCGGATGGCAAGCTTTGCCAGTGGTGAGTACTAGTGACTGCTTTCTAGAGAACCACCTCATGCATGATCTCACACTCCAGCTGCTTTTGCCTTATGGGCACCAAAGATTTACCAGTATTACCGAGGCCATTTGGATCAATTGTACGCCAAAATGCCCCATCTCTATCGAAACTTTGAAGGCAGTATCTTTCCAAGTGCTGCTTTCAATTTTGGACCCAATGTTTGGACGTTCAAGCACCGGGATGTTATGAACTGTCCATTTGGCTGGTGTGCCATCCAGGCTTTGGGTCACTTTGATCCCAAAGCTGCAGGTCATCTGATTCTGTGGGATCTTGGCTTGGTTATAGAATTCCCCCCTGGTGCTCTCATCCTCATCCCATCTGCAACTCTCACCCACTCAAATGTCCCAGTGCAGCCTGGTGATACTCGTGTTTCCTTCACACAGTACTGTGCAGGTGGTCTGTTTCGCTACATTGATAACGGCTTTCGAACAGAAGCCCAGTTGGGTGAAGATGACCCCGCCGGTTTCACCCAGATGCTTGAGATGAAGAAAACCCGGTGGAAAATGGGTCTTGACTTGTTCAGCACATTAGATGATTTGTTGACTGAAGTAGAGTAAGATACAAATTTTCAGTAAATTGTATATGATTTCTGCGAACAAAAGATGGCGCTACATTGCAAAATGTTATACACATTTCACGTCGCAGGCATCCCATAACATTGACTACAATCATATCTGACTTCCTCCAAGTGCTTGTCGGCACTATCTTTCCGGTGGTGAACTCCAAAAGGAAATGAGGGCAATCACCCATCCTGAGAATAAGAAGGATTCAGAAAATCAGATCAAGACGCACTGCGTTCGTTTTGTATATCAGACCTTGGAATCGCTGAAGGCGGCAGAAGAAATGAGATGCTTGCCGAGAACTCGGAAAACGTCCATGCGAGTCTCAGTTGGCTCCTCTTAAATTTCTCGGTAGCCGTTTATCGTCGATGCCTGCACCTCGTTTCCTTTCGACTCCTCTCCGTGCTCAACGGAGGAAACCATCCTCCACGACGCGTGACGCGCACCAATGACGTTCTTGTAGGCGACAGAAGGTTGCGTTCCTCAACTGTGAGTTCTTCGTCCGGAGAGGCGACGCCACATCCGTCCACCTGAACCAGTGAAAACCACGGTATCGGTCCTATTCCTACCAAATTTGCGAGGGGTATCTCGACCAGGCTCATGGCCAAGCCCCGGTGGACTCCTACCCACACCCCTCGGTTCCCAATCATGCACAAAGAACAGCTGTTCCGTCCGTTGGTCTCTCTCGCCCTGGGGGTCGACTGCAGTGGCAAGTAAGCGTGGCGGCCGCACATCTACATCCCATCTAGGCTCCCCTCTGCTTCGGCTTGTTCGAAGGCATCACGGTGATGAAAGTAAGCGTGTGCAAAAGTCGGCGAGCGAGGGACAAAAAATGACGGCGGAATGTTGGGAGTATCGAGAGGCTACATGCACATAAACAAATAATACTAATCAGACAAAACGGGTGATAATGCAATAATGAATGAACTGTACTGCGACGGGAAAGCCCCAGGCGAGTTCAGCAGGGCTGTGGCGCTGTCAAGGCTGTGCAGGATGTAATCAACATTGCAGCAAGAAATCATGTGAGATCCGGTACTGGTGCATGCCACGTTGTATGCATTTCCATCGCTCCGTCTTCCCCATGAGCAACGCGTATTCACTGGCCTTCATCTCAGGACACGATGCACGGGTGCATTATTGTTGCAGCATTGTGATTAGTGGATGAGATAAATCTCGTGCCAGTCGTCTTTGCAGAAGCAAGCGAAGGGAGATTCTGCACCGGATAGAAGGTGGAGATTCGGGAGCCTCAGAGAGGGCGTTGCTGAGCCATGGGGATGTTGAGTCGACTAAGCCAGTGCAGATTGGGTATATTACGGACCTTCATAACGCTCAGCTTGCCCCGCGAGGTGGACAGCGTCTTCGCAGGGTTCGGGCGAAGTCCTCTCGATCAAACGATCGACGCAACGGACGACGGCGGGGAAGGCGCCTTGAAGTAGAAGGTAAGTGAGTGATGCATTGGGGCCTCAACAAGATAACTTATGCTTGTAGGTAGAGTAGGAGGAGTGGAGTCGGGAGGAGTGCTGATCATCGATGATGAACAGAATGGTGGTGCGGATACATGCAATGTCTTTTCGGACTTATTTGTTTTTGTTTGAGCCTTCAGCCACCCTGTGCCCTTAGCTTTTTTTCCCTCTCACCTCGTTCATATATACATTCGTTTTCTGTCCATCGTTTACCCCCTGCAGGGGCCACTCCGGAATCAACCCTGGGGCTGAGTGGCCCAAGTCCTGCAGCTACTATCTCCTGCTTTTTCGAACCTGTCTCAGCACCTAGGCAGCCTACCTGCCCTCTGGTCACAAAACCTGGCATTGCGCCGCGTTGCGTGGTCTGAGTGGTGGTCTTTACCCACGGCAACGCGCAATGTTTGGCTTGACGTGCTGAACTCGCTCCCTTTGTTTCCGGATCGCCTTCTTTGCGACGTCCTGTAGCACGCCGGTCTATCGGCGAGTGGCCCGTTTCGTCGCTCCGCTGCCTCCTACTCAACGTCCACTTGACTCCAAGGGGCCCAGTCGTCCTTCCTGTATCACTGTCCTCATTCCCCCTCCACGCCCTACCTGCCGTCTGGTTACAAAACCCGGCATTGCGCCGCGTTGTGTGACTTGAGTGGTGGTCTCCACATAGCGCTTTGTCGACGGATATGTATGCGTTCAGCCGCCCTGCTGTCAACGAAGACGCTTTCGTTCCTTCCCAGAAGAAGCCGCCGCCATGAGCCGAAGACTGGCGCAAGCTGGAAGGGCGAAGGCAGAGAGACGGTGGCGACGTCGAGGTGTTTTTGTGTGCTTGTTTTCGTTCGCCTTGTCTTGATAAAGCTGTCCCGACAGGCATCCTTTCGAGAGAAAGGCAGTGATGAATGGTGTCGGAGCCATCTCGTAAGTTTTTCCTTTGGTTCGCATTTTTGCGACAAGTTTTTTTTCCCAGATCGTTTTCATCTACGAAAACAAATTATTGTCCTATGGAAGAGGAGCCATCGAGGCTCCTATTGGCGACTCCTACACTCGACTCTACTCCGATTGATTTTCCATTCCCCCCAGCATGGATTCCAACTCTAAGACGATTCTCCGATGAGCTTCGGCGCGAACACGAGCTCGCGCAAGCTCCTCCCTCAAGACCGCTAACTCCTCCTCTCGAAACTCCCTATCAATCGCCTTTGCTTTTCCTTTTCCTTTTCCTTTTCCTTTTCCTTTTCCTTTACCGCAACGTTTCACCACACCCAAGCGCGACGACGATGGTCCCACAACTCCTGGAAAGAACGCCTCAGACGTCAATACAATGAACGAAAATCATTGCGACTCACAATTCGGTTTCTTCGACTTCGGAAATTCCTCTCTTCCATTGCGAGTAACCCCCTCCCAATAGCAGCAGCGGTGGTAGCGAGCGCATCTTTGACAGCGAAGCTTCGAATCATCGATGTCGCACGCATGTTTATGTCGGATGCAATTATCGCACCTCTACGTGCGATCAACGAACGAGGACTGTTTTCTGAGGAAATTGCGCCCACCTTTCCATTCACCGGAGCCAGCCCAAAGTCACCCGCGCTTCGCCTTCATTTATAAAGCCGCAAAGGAGTATTCTCTGGGGCCGGTGAACCGGCAGTCGATTCGACCAGTTGATCGACGTTATCATCACCGGTGGTTTTAGAGGTGATGGACTTGGCAGGAGACGACATGGTTGAAGACAAACGTGAAGACAAATGAGTCTGATGATTTACCGGATCGACAAGCCATCAACATATCAACGCGACGCGACTGATCATGTGACGATTTCAAATTCATCACTGAATCCCACTTCATGCGACTTAAAATCAACCTGCGACATGAAACGAAAACGAAATTAATGACCAAGTACACAAGTATACTACAGCCACTCAAAAAAGTTGCTCGCGCTGCTCCTCTAGATCATCCACGAAGCATTTATATACGGACGCTTTTAATTGCAGTTCTTAATTTTTAATCCCTTTATGAAGCCGCCGTCGTGAGTGTGCCGAAAGCTGGAAGGACGCATGCTGAGAGACAGTGGCGACGGGTGTGCCCTTGGTTTTCGTGCGTCTTTATTTGTATAATTTTTTTGAATTTTCTTTTTTTGAATTTTCTTTTTGAATTTTTTGTTTGAATTTTCTTTTGTTTGAATTTTCTTTTCGAATTTTTTTGTGCTTCCGAGAAGGAGCCGCCGTCATGAGTGTGCCGAAAGCCGGCGCAAGCTGGAAGGACGCATGCAGAGAGTCAGCGGCGACGCTTGTGTTCTTGGTTTTCGTTCGTCCTCTTTTTATTTTTATCTATTTCCTTCCGCCGTCATGAGCGTGCCGAAAGCCGGCGCAAGCTGGAAGGACGCATGCAGAGAGATGGTGGCCACGGCAGGGCAGTTCTCATGTTTTTGTGTTTTTGTGTTTTTGTGCGTGTTTTTGTGTCCTTGATCTTCATACCGGCCCCCCCCCTTGTTTTTCCTCCCAGGACGAAGCCACCTCCAGGAGGGTGCCGAAGTCCGGCGGGAGCTGGCGTGACGCCTCAGTTTGTGGGTCGAGTGGTTCGTTTCTTATCGTATTGACGGCGAAGATCCAACTTAGAGTTTGATCAAATCGCTATCTCCGTCCCCCAATCCGACGCTCAACTGACAGCTCGCAGCGGAGAATGCCGACGGGTTCTCGTGGTCAGATGCCGCCTGGATAGTGAGGGAGTCCGAACGCATAAGTACCCTCCCTCAAGCGCCTCTTCCCTACCACCACCACCACCACCAGCATGGGAGACCCCCCTGCAGACCGTCTCGATTTCACCGCTTGGTTCCATCATGGATTGCCCGGGCAGCTTCCAAGTAAGCCATGGCCCTTAGCTCAACCGGTTATTTTAACAAACCCCACAGCGTCTGGAGGCTCGGAGCAGCCGGGGCTCCTCACCGAGGAAAGCCTATACAAGGCGTTGGGGTTGGAAGTGCCCCTTCAAGGTCAGCGCGGTTGCTGTCTTCCAGCAGCGTCCTTGTCAATTTTTTCCTGGCAGATCCCTACGCGCCACCATCCACCAGTCGGCCAGGCTCACAGTTTTCGTTCCTCGCTAGCCCCACTCCCGACAGCCTGACCCCAGGGGCCTCCTTACAAAGCCTGCCCTCCGCACCACCTCTCACCATCACCCAACTGAGGAGCCAGGCCCCTGTTTGGTCCAAGGTGGTGGTAAGCACCCACGACATGCTCCTCGATAGCATCGTTCATTGGCAGGCGGGTGCCTGGCCTGAAGACTTGGACCACTACGATCCGCATAGTGGCGAGCTACTACAATAAGTGGCCGCGACGTGCAGCGAAGGCCAGGGGTTTGGAACGCTGGAGGCCGGTTCGTAACTTTCTCTCCACATAGTCTGCTGACGACGCTGCCTCCAGGATTCTTGCCATCTTCGGAGGATCTGATCAAACTGGTGAGACTGCGTGATGTGCTCGCTTGCATTCAAGCTGACAAGCATCGGTGCAGGTGACGGTCAGCGTCCCGAATCTTCGGAACCGGTTTCGAATGGAGGCGAAGAAGTTGATAGAGCCCAGGCGCCCGGTGTCATCGCTGAACTCGCTGGAGCAAGCGAAAGCATTCGGGATTTTCCAGCTTGGAGCAGACGGGCTGCCACCTTCCAAAGTGTTAATCAGGGAACGAGTGCTCGTGCTCTTGGATGATGCCTCCTTCATGCATGTAGCCCCTGCGAGCGCCAATGTGAGTGTTAGCTGAGGCCACGGTCCTTTCTAATGCCTCCACAACTCAGGGTCACGCGCAAAATTTCATGGCGCCGCTCATCTTTCAACTCATATTCAATGCTTGCTACAACGGGACTTCATCTGCCTCGTCAACCCGTCGATCGTTCGTTCAGGGAGTCAAAAGCTACGCCTTGCGCCACAACATCACCACGTCGGCTCCCTCCCTACTCTTGAAGATTTCTGACGAGATGGTCACGCTAGCAGCGACAGCGGTAAGTCACTATTCAAACGCGGCGCTGAGGCTGACCACTCCACAGCTCAAGCACGCATTGGACTGCCGAAGCAGTGGAGCCTCGCAAAAGATTGCATTTAGCAACGCCAGCTACTTGTCTTTCTACCGATCCGTTGGCGAAGAAATCACCCGAAAGCGCCGAGAAGATCCGCAATGGGAGGTGGTCTGGGACTCGTTTCTGACGCTCAAGGCCGGAAGGTGCGTTGGGTGACGCTTCTTGTCCACGAAGCTCACCCCCTTGTCCCCAGATTCGTGCGTGGGTTGAATCCTCATGTCTAATTAGTTCATGCTTTTTACATGTCTTTTTTTTTTGTCCCATCGACGTATTGCTACACAGACCAAGCAATGCCATACATTTGTTCTCGTCGCTCGTTTCCGTGAAGCAAACGCTGTCACCCAGGGTATAAGGCCATGCACGGGCTCGTGCACGGTGGACGGCAGCTTAGGCGCGAATGCTCATGACCCTGCGTCAAGCCACCCGCACAGGCGTAGGCATGCACGGTGACAACCTTACCACCCTCCGGCCTTACAGCCTTACAGCCTTACAGCACAACTTTACAGCCGCGGCGCCAGCCAAGAACAAGCACTGGTTTTCAAGTAGACTACCCCATCTTCAGAGCGGAACCAGGCTACCTAATAGGTCGGTCATTATTCGGCGCTGGTGAGGTCGATGACCTCCCTGCACTGGTGGGTGAAAAAAACCCTTCGCGTCATCACCAAACCACAACGGCCACACTTCGCAAACAGATCTCTAAATTGGGCCATGGTGATGCCCGAGTCGCTGACGGAGTCCAGTTGCAAGAGAAGGCCAAAGACTTGCGCTGGGCCAAGCGAGAGTGGCCGATAGGTTCGCACCGCATCCACGTCAATTTCTGTCGGCATTTAATCAGTGGGTGACAGGCCGATTTCGGAGGCCTTTCACCTCCAGCACGCAATCTTTCACGACGGTTCGCTTCTCCGTCTCGATGTCTCTTGACGACTGGAGGCGGAGCGGGGTAGCCGATGCCTAATCAGCCAGTTAGCTAAGTCAATTCCATCTCCGTGCAGCTGACGGCAAACCTCGTAGTAGGTAATAGCGGACGGGCACCCCTCGCCTGGCATGGATACGCTCCATCAAGACTGAAGGCGTGTTAGACGCATTCGATGATCAGGACCAAAGGAATTACCCAAGTACCCACACCAGCTGTCAGCACAGGTCGCGACGTATTCCCCCGACAGTCGACCCTCGGTGGCCATGTATATCGCTGCCTCGACGAATTTACCCCCGGCCCCCTGCTGCACCGGACACATGCAACAGGGACCACGCATGTGGTGCGACAAGCGGTGATTCACGAGGTCCGAAGGGGTGACCCGCTCTCCCCTTTCATTCGTGGGCCTATTCATTCACACATTCCGCGCCCGGGGCTCACAACATGGCTGTTACAGTTGAGGGTTCGGCTCACCAATACCAAACGTTCAGATCGTCTCTATCGTGATCGTAGTGCAGGACGGTGTTGAGTGTGGTGCGGATGCGACGCAAGAAAACTTTCACCCTGAGAGAAGCGGCGGACATGGGGCTTCGAAGAGGTTGCAATCACGACCAGGTAGCCGCATGGTTTATATAGGCGTCGGACTAAGCCCTGCCATTGCCACCTTCGGTCACTTAGGCGACTGCGTGGGACCATGCACACCTCAGCCGCCGGTCTCATCGCTTCCTGCTACCCAGGGGAGTTTGGGCAAGTCGTGGGAAATTAAGGTGAGATATAAACGCTCATGCCGCTATTCTTTCATCCTGCAATCCAAATGGCTGACGGAAACCCCGCTCTCCCCCCAAGTGCAACAGCCGGTCGGCGCCAAAGGGAGGACGCCCTCCACATTGGTGCGAGGAAAAAGTCGTGAGTAATCGGCCTCCTCATCAGTTCGTCGATTTTTCTGAGGACCCCTCGTCCATTGACAGCTGCGTTTCAGACCCACTGGTCCACCATGGCCGCCATTTTGGTCGTACTTTACATGCAATGACCAACATCCACGTCCTTCTCACCAACGGTATCCTTCGCAAAGGCGAACTTACTGACCACGAAGAGGCTTTGGCTACCGAGTAGACGCTTTGTTTGGTTTCGAAAGATTCGCTGATGGTGATGCTTTCAGGGAGAGACGGGAGGATCACATCTTTACGAAGCTGCTCCAGATGATCCCGGGCCTCGAAGATCGTCTCATGAGTAGCTCAGAGGAGGAAGTGGCGTTCATCGCAGACTTAGTACGCTTCTGAGCCTCTGCTGGCAATTGCCTGACCCACACGTCGTTCAGATACAGAAGGGCGCATCAAACGCCAGATCCGACGACACGAAGAGCCTGAAAGGCTCTATTTTGGATTGGATTACACCAAGAGGCCAGTCGCTCAACCCTCCGCTAGCTCGGAACGTCAAGATTGATCGAGGCTTCCATCATGAATGCACGGGCGCTTTGCTCTGCCCTGCTGACTTGGACTGGTCCAACAACGAGTGCGTCCACCCTCATCCACCATGGAGCCATGAGGCTCAATCCCCTACAGCGTCAAAGAAAAACTACGGAATGGAGAGTTGACGGTTTCGGGCGACCAGTGGCCCATATTTCTCTACCACGGGTACAGCTACGACGAGGAAGATCCCTGGAATGGTCTCTTTCGAAGCTCCTTGTTGATAACGGTGAGATCTACTGCGCCTGCAATTGTCTTCCTGACGGCATTTTAGGTGTATAAACACGTGTTCACATCGCCCAGCTCAGTAGACAAAGCGCCCAAGGCGACGTGTTCGGGCAATGCCTGCATTCATGGGATGACTCAGGTCACTCCCGCCTCCATTGCATACATCACTACTCAGGTACTTCAATCGTTTCGTCTGCTGATTCCTTACTTTCCTTTTCACAGGTTCGCTTTGCATTGGCCTCATCGCCAATCTTTTCAAGAACTGACACTGTCACCGACTCGGAGAACTTTTATTCCTCGATCCTGGATTTGTTTGAGGACGTTGATGAGCAGGAAGAAGTCGGCGAGCTGCTGGTGTGGTGGAACCGGTGCAGTTTCCTTCCTTCTGCCAGAGCTAGCCACGTATTCAATTCGTCTTAGGCAAATATTTCCCAGCCACTCGGTGGCACAGCGTCCGGCTTCGAAGACTAGCGCGTTAGCAAAAATCAGGGAAAAACGAGCGTCACTGAAAGCTGCAATGAGCATCCCAGTGGGGGGTTGAAAACGGCTAGACGCCGGTGCCATTCCCTGCATGCGCAGCGCCACTATCTTAATGGTGGCATTCGTTTTCGAAACATGTAAATACCTTAGCAATTATGAGAGAGAACTTCATGATGTTGTGATACTTTCGTCATCATAAGGGCGTCATTACCCCTTCATAGCCACGGTTCATAACCTGGCAAAGACGTTGGATGCCGTGGCAAAAGAATATTGATTTAGCAACAGCGGGAAAACCCAGCGGCGCAGGGTCTTGCGGTGAGTGACCGGACGTCGTACCTTCAGTCCGAAAGCTGCTGATACGCGCCCTCCAGTCACACCTAGAAGCGTGACCACGAGAAGATCAGTATGGACGGACGTGAGCCCTAACGCAGAGTTGGCACCTTTTTCCTGACGGTCCGAAGGGGTAGGCATAGGTTGGCATGGGTTGGCGTGGGTTGTTACAGAATTCGTATGGCGCGACCGACGAGTCGCCGGCATCTTCTCATGACGCTGAACGGCCCACTGACGCCCCAGGAGGGTGAGAACGCGGACGGCAAGACCAGCGGTGTCGGGCGAAGAAAACATAGCAAAACGGTGAGTAAGCAGCCACGACGCCTCTTCTACGACAAATGACCACCGCTTTGTCGACCCCGTACAACCGCGTCATGGTTTACTCGTCGTAACCCTTCTCTCAAACCCCTCCACCACAGATGACTGCGCTCATCACCATTCACTGGAACGACCTCTACCGCCGCCGACGCGACAAAAGTCGCTTCGCTGAGCGGCGAATTCGCCGACACTACCTGTTGAAACGCCTCTGGCGCCGTGGGGTCGAAGAGGCGTTCGTCAGGTAAACCTTCCCCCCCATTTTCTTCACCACGGCCACTTACCTGCTGTAAGGCCCACCGGCTGGCACGGAGAGAGCGGGCGCAATTGTCGTGGCGGGCACCTCACCGTCGTTTGGGCACGGCGAGACGGAACCTTCGTCACTAAACACCACGTATACCGGCGCGACAACGCGTATGGCCGGAGGAATTAGCGGGGAGGGCATACACAGCGAAGCCGCTTAAACCTCACGTCACTGTAGTACTGCAGAGCAATCGCGAATGACAAGATTTTTTTGGATTCCGGGGCCTCCAAGCAAATTCCAGCAGCCATAGCCCCAATATATATGCAATGGGCAAGTTCTCAACTATTTACAAGAGTTGCTATTGGTCTTCATTCATTGCATCCCCTTCCACCCCGTCTTCTTCCTCTTCTTCCTCAGGGGCATTTCTCACCTCATTTTCTCGCACGACCGTTCTCCCCGTTGCCTTCTCCTTCGAGGCCTTCTCTCCGGCTGCCATCGTGCGTATGGCTCTCCTATTTCGGGATGCTGAGGGGTCTCGTTTGCCCGCGTTCTGTTTGAGGTACACGTATTTTTCGGGCACATCCAACCAGCCGTTCTGGTAGTGATGCTTGCGCTTATTTTTTAGGTATTGCTTCACCAACTCCTCCGTGGCCCAATCGTTCACGAAATTGCCTAAGAAAGGATGCTGCTCCCTTGCCTATTCAAGCCCATAGTTTTCTCGGTGCATTTCATGGGCAAGGAGGTGCTTACGATTTGAAACAGAACCGCCTTGTCTTTGACTGGAATCTCCGCCCAGCTAGTTTCCCAGTTGATTCGCGTGTTGAGCACGAGGTCACGGAGGTTACACTGTCTCAATACTTCAGTAGTTGTCGCCCATAGCTCACGGTTGGCTGACGTACCTGTATACCCTTATAGATGTCATATTTTTTAGCAGTTCCCGCTAAGCCCATGGCCTCCTGGATGCTGAAGTCGGTGCCCGCTGTAGAGGTCTGACGACGCTCTGAGTACGTATCATCGATATATCACAGATACTCACGAACCCGACACGCCCCACTTCCTCATCCTCGAAACCGACGTAACCCGACATCACCCGCTGTACCCGACGTATACCGTCTACCAACGGCCGATCTTATAACGACACCGATGATTCATATCGCCCAAAACGATCACACGTGACACCTCGGACTCCCATACCGACATCGGACTTATACCCCCTGTCCTCATTGGACATAGGTCCTTTATTTTCATCTTTTTCGTTATATCTTTTTCCTCTCCATTCCCGTTCCTTCGTTGCCTCGCAACTCCCATCTTCTCCTTCCTATTTCATACCTCCTTTGTAGTTACTATCGGCCGAAGTAACTTATACCGAAGTAGCACTCTAGACAGACTTCTATAAAACGGTGACCAACAACCGTATTAAAAAAAACAATCCAGTTCCCCCCTCTTTGTCTCGCTCAGAATCATTCAGAACTCTTTAGAACCTCTCGTCGTCGTAACCCGTAGACTCCCCGTCCTTATTCTTACTATTTCATTTTGTTTTATCGTTACCCGCTCGCCGTACCCGACCCAACCCGCCGTACCCGACGTCGTCGGTATCGTCGGCTTCCCTATTTTCTCACCCGTTATCGTCGTATTAGACGGCGGCTTCACTTATATTCTCTTACTACCATTTTACTACGACTCACGACACTAATTACCCTGTCACTTTCACGCTGACACCCCTTGGTTAGGATCATTCATTCCGAAGCCACCCCGAACAAGCATTTACATCTGGAGCCCACCGCAAGGGTAATTCAGTGTCACCATTTCTTCATCTACTAACAATTCTACCTCTGACCGACGTCTTCGAAACCCATCTCGAAGAACTCTCATACAACAAGAATTTACATTAGCCGCCCTCGACGTATCGCACAACGACGACCTCTTTCAAATCGTCCCCGATCATCTCGCCCGTCACAACAATCTCCAGCCGCTCACACCTCTGAATCTTTCATCCGACAATCTCAACTCGGACGTAACACCGATTATCACTATATCTAACAACTCTTCCGAACTTAGCTCACCTCTGTCATCGCCCTCATCTCTAGAACCATCTTCGCTACAGCCGCCGTCTTCGTCGTCGTTCCTATCATCAAATTCGTCTACGTTATCGTCATCCTCAGCGTCTCTATCGTCAACTTCGTACCCGACACCCGAATATCCGCCATCCGATCAGCCGTCACCCGACCTATCGTCTTCGTACCCGACACCCGAACACCCGTCAAACGATCACCCGTCACCCGAACCATCGACCTCCGCACACTCGAACCTCACACAATCGTCAAACCCATCCACCAACTCTCTTACAATGTCAGGCGCCTCTGGATCTATACCAGTACCTCATGTCGCTACCCGTTCAATGCCCGCTCGTGGTCACTCGACCGCTCCAACGTTTGATGGTAACCCGCTTAACCTACACCGCTTCTTTGAAGAAGTAGAGATTCTTGCCGCTGATGCCGGCCTCGACGATGCTGGTCGTATCAAGCACAGTTTGCGATACGCCTCCCTCAGCGATTACGAGCTCTGGGCCCGCCTACCGTCCGCCACCGGCACCATCTACGCCGCCTTCAAAAGAGCAGTACTTGTGTTATACCCTGGCACCGAAGACGACCACCGCTACACAGTAACGGATCTCGACAGACTCATCCAAACTCAGGCCACCTATGGTGTCCGTACTCGCGCAGAGTTAGGCGAGTACTATCGTGAATTCATCCGTATTTGCGGCTTCTTGGTAGAGAAAGGTCGGCTATCCTCTCGTGAAAGAAACATTGCCTACGAGAACGGCTTCCATGCCGAACTCAAACGGGATATCAAAACCCGCCTCCAATACCAGAAACCCGAACATTTCCATAGCGATCCCTACGAATTCCAAACCTTCCACGACTGCGCCCACTTCCTCCTAGCCGGAACAGCCGCTGAACCCTCTACCGCTTCCCGGCTCCCATCCTCCACTAACGCTGCAACCCGCTTCGCGTCACCGCCTGCACCCGCCACCCGTTACTCGCCCATGACTATCGGTGTCCATGACCCTGTCGTCACAAAGGTGGAGCATGTTGAACCAAGCGTCTCCGACCTATTCCGGCTGGTATCTCAACAGCTTTCAGTCCTCACTCAAGCTCTCACCGACCGTAATAACGTACCCGCCACTCGCCCTGCCAACGACAGATTCGAGCCACAACCCGCCCCACACAACCATGCCAACTTCGGCTGTCTCTTCTGCGACAGCAACCTACATCGTATTCGAGAGTGTCCCATCTGCGAGCAGTACATCCGCGACGGTACCTGCCGCAGGAACGACCAGGGTCGTATCGTCTTACCGAACGGCATGTACCTCCCCAAGTACATTGTCGGAAAAACTATGAAGGAACGTTTCGATCTCTGGCATGCCCAGAACCCAAACAATCGTGCCGCCGCTCCTCGTGCACCTGCGGAACCATTCCAACGCGACATCCCGCCTCACGTCGCCACCAACTTTGTATCAGTTGCCGACGCTGAACCCGACACTCCCATAACCGACTACGCGGATATCTTTCAATCCACTGCCACCGACGACGACGAAGCCGAAGAAAGGTTGAAAGTTTTGGAAGCCGAGGTACAGAAACTTCGCAAACGGGTAAGGTTTGATGGTGTAGAGATTCCCTCTAAAGGAAAGGGAAAGGCTAGGGAAGTATACCCGACCAACCCAACCGCTAACACATCTGCTGCCGCTAGCCGACCATTGACACCTGCCGCCGACAAAACCCCCATGAAACCCGCCTCTGAAGACCCGGTTACACTCGTCCCACCCTCAAAAACCCGACCATCGAACCCGACCGCCTTTGTCCCCCGTACTTCACAGACCGCTCCCCCATCCCAGCCACAATATCGCTATCAGGCTCCCATCGAAGACCCCTCCATCGCCAAATCTGTCATTGACCGCGCCCTCGACTCCCAAGTCTGTGTCTCGCAACGGGAACTCCTTGCAATGTCATCCGATGCCCGCCGCCTCCTGAAGGACCTCACCACCTCGAAGAAAGTCACCGCTGAGACCAACGCCGTCGAAGTCTACCATTTTCACACACCAGAGACTCCAACCCGCTCCTGCCCACAATGCCAAGACAACATACCTCTCGTCATCGGCCGTGATGCCACCCCTCTCCGCGCGGTCTATCCCCTCATCAACGGCCGATACGTCTTCGAATGCATCCTCGACGGCGGCTCCATGATCATCAGTGCCGCGACATTTGGGAAAAGCTTGGCTGCGGGCTTCAGAACATGAAGATGCGCATGCAATCAGCAAACAAAAGCGATAACGACACCCTGGGCCGGATCGCCAACCTCAGATTCTCCTTTGGCGACGTCGATTTGTACTTACAAGTCCAGGTAGTTGACAACGCCCCCTACGAAATCCTGATCGGCCGACCCTTCTTCACTCTCGCCGAGGTGCTCACCAAGGACTATCAGAACGGCGACCAACAAGTCACGATCACCGATCCCAACACTGGCGCCGTCGTCACATTACCAACCATTGAGCACAACCCGAAGAACCGCCGCGAACGATCCGATACCGGTAAACCGGATTTTTAGAAGACGAGGAAACGGAGATACCTCTCGGGATGGACGCACCGGGAGATGAGAAGCCGTCACTCGAGAGCGACCACACGTATACCACGGACTATTCTTCTGTTTTGCCGTTTCCTTTAGATGAGGACTTATGTTTTTCTCTCGAATTAGATTTTTCAGCCGATCAGCCTCAGACTACCGCCCAGTATATTTCACTATTGACCGATGTACAGGATCAGATACGTAATACCCACTCTCTACCTCCTTCTTGTTCTGTTTCTTCTTCTTCATCTTCTTCTTCCGCTTCTTCACCTCTGCATGATTGTAGCAGCAGTACTACTACTAAACACGCTGTTTATACCTCGTATACCACCCCCCCTACTAGGGACCTAAAAGGCGTCGTCACCAAGAAAAAGTACAAGAAAGTCGCTAACCGCGTCCGGCCTGTCGCCACCACACTTCCCGACCAATACCGCATCGTTCGCGAGATCACTGGTGACCCGCTTGCCGACATGCCGACATTGCCGACGCACCCGCCCGACTTTACACCCGGTACCCGCTACACTCAAGAACGACACGACGCCATGCCGATGAACCCCGACGGTTTTCTCTGGCCAGAAGAAGAGAAGCTTGGCCACCATCTCATCAAAACACAGGAAGACGCCTTCGCCTGGAACGAATCTGAAAAGGGACAATTCAATACCGACTATTTTCCACCCATCCACATACCGACAGTACCGCACGACCCGTGGATCCACAGGAACATCCCTATCCCGCCTGGCATTTTGAGCGAAGTCATAGGCATCATCAAGGACAAGATTAGCGCCGGCACCTACGAACCATCAAATTCCTCTTACCGATCCCGCTGGTTTTGTGTCCTCAAAAAGGACGGGAAATCCCTACGAATTGTCCACGATCTCCAACCTCTCAATGCCGTCACTATCCGCGATCCCGCCGTACCACCGATGACAGAACACCTTGCAGAAGCTTTTGGAGGCCATTCGTGCTACGCTACCTTCGACCTTTTCGTTTCTTTTGACCAACGCCTTGTCCATCCCTCTTCTCGCGACTACATGACCTTCCAATCCCCGCTTGGCACTCTCCGCCTCACCCGCATCGCTATGGGCTACACCAACTCCCCACAGATCCTTCACGGCGACTCTACATATATTCTTCGCGACGAAATCCCCCACCTAGCCATACCCTACATCGACGACATACCCGTCAAGGGCCCGCCTACCCGATACGAGCTACCCGACGGCTCATACGAAACCATACCCGCCAATCCAGGTATTCGACGGTTCGTGTGGGAACACTTCCAAGGCGTCAACCGCGTCATGCAACGCTTCCGCTACGTTGGCGGCACCTTCAACGGCAAGAAACTCGAACTTTGCCGCCCCTCTGTCATCATAGTCGGCCATCGGTGTACATACGAAGGACGAGTAGCCGACGAATCCAAAGTCCAGAAGATCCGCGATTGGCCCCTACCCACGAATCTCACAGAAGTCCGCGCCTTCCTCGGCATCTGCGGCGTCCTACGAATATTCATTAAAGACTTCTCCCTTCACTCCCGTCCACTCGTTCGCCTAACCCGCAAAGGCACACCATTCGATATTGGCGAAGAAGAAGAAGCCGCCGTCGATTATCTGAAAAACGCCATCATTACATCCTCTGCTCTCCGCGCCATCGACTACACTCAAGAATGGGAAGTAATTCTAGCCGTTGACTCTTCTATCTTAGGTGTCGGCTTCGTTCTCATGCAAATTCGCGGCGACGGCAAACGTTACCCTAACCGCTTTGGGTCCATCTCTTGGAACGAACGAGAATCCCGGTACTCCCAGTCCAAACTCGAACTTTATGGCTTGTTCAGAGCCCTTCGCGCGTACCGTATTTTTATCATTGGTGTTCGTAATCTCACCGTCGAGGTCGACGCTAAATATATCAAGGGAATGCTTAACAACCCCGACATTCAACCCAATGCCATGATCAACCGTTGGATTGCCGGTGTCCTTTTATTTGATTTCAAGCTCGTCCACGTACCCGCCACCGCTCACGGGGCTCCTGACGGCCTCTCCCGACGACCCCGCGCCATCGAGGACCCCGAAGAAGTAGACGACATTGACGACTGGCTCGACCACTCATACGGCTTCTTCATGGAAGTCGTCAACTACCGACTCGTATCCGCTGATCCCAAGCCGACCCAAACATGCAACCGATGCCGCGATGCCGACGAGCGGCTTCAAGAAATTCCCACCATCCTTGTCTACGCTAACCAGGAAACCGTTACCGACATACCGCGCTCTGAGAAAGCCAAAGCGGCCGACGGCCGCCTCTTGCTTGTCGAAAGATTTCTTCGCCTCTTCATCCGACCCACTGATCTCTCCGACGACGACTACCGCCAATTTTTGCGGTATACATTCGAGTTCTTTGTCATCGACAACAAGCTTTGGCGCAAAGACCGGCACGGCAAACACAAACTCGTCATACCGCCCGACCGTCGCCTCCAATTACTCAAGGACGCCCACGACTCACTAGGCCACAAAGGCATATTCTCTGTTCGCGCCCGCCTCCTCGACCGCTTTTGGTGGCCCCACCTCGACCAAGATGTCAAGTGGTACGTCCAATCTTGCCACCAGTGCCAAGTTCGCCGGATGCGCTATCACCATATTCCCCCAACCGTCGCCACACCCGCCTCTCTCTTCCGCAAAGCCTACGTTGATACCATGTTCATGCCTCGAGCGGGTGGCTTCCGCTATATTGTCCAAGCCCGCTGCTCCCTATCCTCGTACCCCGAATTCCGCATGCTGCGACGTGAAACCGGCGTGACCATTGGCGCGTTTCTGTTTGAAGAAATCCTTTGCCGATGGGGCGCACTTGAAGAAATCGTTACCGACAACGGCAAGCCCTTTGTGGAAGCGCTCGACTATCTTGCAACCCGCTACGGTATCCGTCACATCCGCATATCACCATACAACTCACAAGCCAACGGTCCCGTCGAACGCCGCCATCTTGATGTCCGGGAGGCCATCATGAAAAGTTGTGAGGGAGACGAAAAGCAATGGCACACGGTAACACATTCGATATTCTGGGCCGAACGGGTCACAACACACAAAAACCTCGGATATTCGTCGTACTACATCGCACATGGAGTGGAACCGCTCTTCCCTTTCGACCTCGCAGAAGCCACTTACATGGTCCCAACACAAGACACGATGTCCACCACCGACCTCATAGTACTTCGAGCCCGACAACTTCGTAAACGAGAAGCCAACCTAGACCGTGTTAAAGCCCGCCTCACCAAATCTCGATTTGCATCCGCCCGCCAATTTGAACAGAAATACGCCAACACGATCAAGACCTTCGACTTTGAACCTGGCAACCTCGTCCTCATCCGCAATTCCCGCATCGAGATGTCCCTCGACCGCAAAGCCAAGCCTCGATATTTTGGACCAATGATCGTCGTCAGAAAAACTGAAGGAGGATCCTACATTCTAGCTGAACTCGATGGCGCAGTCTCAAGATCTCGCTTTGCCACCTTTCGTGTCATACCGTACCGCGTCCGCTCAAAAATATCGATACCGCTCGATGACTTCCTACAATACCCCCAACCCGACGATACCGCTGATACCGATGATACCGACACCGACGAACCCGACCATCAAACCGACCCGTCGTCACCAAGTATTGAACCCGACCATGATTGAGTGACCTTTAGCTTTATGTTTCACCGTTTACTTCTTTTACATATCTTGTTTACCTCGTTCTATCTTCTTTGCCGACGCAGTCTTATGATGCCAACAAGTCCCATGCATACGGGAGCCGATCGGCTTTCCCTGGCTGGGCAGAACCAGCTGATACACTGTCGCGGTATTTCCTTATGTTTCTCAAACATTCCAATCCGAATTATGAACATTATATTGAAAATATTTACAAGTCCGATACATTATACAGATAATAGAAAAACAAAAAAAAAAAAAAGAAAACTCTATATACTTTTTACTCCACCCCTTCGTACTCCCGCTTCAGCAACTCCAGCAAGCCCATAATCCGCTCTTGCTCGAGCCGGACCCGCTGGAACCGCTGCCCGAACTCTATCAACCTCGCGTTGATCTCCGCCCCCGCCACCCCGAGTTCCTCCGTCAACTCGCCCAGCCGCTCTGACGTGTTCTCCATACCCCGCTCCAACTCCTCGAATCGACCCGTCCCTCGTGCCGCCTTGCGTCGTTTTGTCGGCCGCACAACTACGACGGCCTCTGATCCCGTATCCGACGTATCCTCCACCCGCCTCTTGCTTGTCGACGCCTTCGCCCCTTTTGGACGGGCCGGCGTCGTCTTGAACTCCAGCGGCTTCCGTGCCGCTCCACCTGCCTTTGCCTTCCCCTTCTCACCCGCCGGCTTCCTCTTACCGCCACCCGTTCGGTGCGTTGCGTTCGTGCACCCCTTTTTCAGCCGACGGCACCGCTCACACACATACCCGGCGGTCCCTCGACACGTCTCGCCTGCCTTCACGCAACCGGCACACTGCTGTAGAGAAAAAGGTCGAGTTAGCTGACTTGTTATTCAGAGATGACGATGGAAAGACAATTAACTATACTCACCGTGAAGCCCGCCACCTCCTCGACCTCCGCCTCGCTCTCCTCTGACTCACCCCCGACTCGCTCGAACGTCACGTGTTCGTACCCGCCGGCGGCCGTTCCTACGCTTGACGCTCTTCCCCCACCCGCTCTATCGGCCGCTTCCCCCACAATTCCCCCACGCGCTGTCTCTACACTTAACGCTCTTGGTGCCATTGGCACGTCTGCGTTCCCGCCACGCGCCGTCCCCGCGCTTGACCCTCTGAGTCCACCCGCCACGGCCGCCATGTCGGCCTCCTCTAGCCGCCTCTGTCGATCTTGGGCCTTACGCCGGTATTCGGCTGCCGCGCCATCCGTCCTTCGGCTCTCCTCGTCCCACAGCCTATCCTCCAATGCCTTTCGTGCTGCCTCCGCCGCTTGCTCTCGCCTCGACTCCTCCTCATCCCGTCGCTTCTGCGCCAGCGCCCTCTCGAGTTCGGTCGCTATCTCATCCCGCTCCTGCATCGCCACGGCTTCCCTCCTGTTCAGCTCCTCCAACCGTCGTCTTTCCACCTCCGCCTCCCGTTGCCTTTCCTCTTCCTCTCGTCGTCGCCTTGCCGCCTCCTCTCGCCGTTGTCTTTCCTCCTCCTCCTGCTGTTTCTTCTCCGCCTCCGCCCGTCTAGCCTCCTCCTCCTCCACTCGCGCCAACTCTGCCATGCTGCACAACCAGTCCTCCATCTCCTCTGCGTATCGCTGTCGGCCGTCCCAGAGCAGCGGGTCCACGGTTTCGATCCCTGACATTTGGAGCTCTGCGATGAGCCCGTTGTACACACGCTAGGAAGGACAAGTTTTAGCCAAGACAAGCAGGAGAAACGCGACGAAAGAGCTTACCAGCGCCTTCTTGCGGCCACTAACCCACTTCTTTACCGCTGCCTCGTTCCCCTCGCTCATCGTCACCATCCCGTCCCTGTGAAACTCGGCCACTGCCTCGACGGCCTCTTCGTGGTCTTGGCGTTGTTCCGCATCGAGAGCGGCGAGGAAAGCGTCGTAGGCGGCGTAGCTCATGATAGTAGATGGGTGGTGTAGGTGTGTGTGATTGGAGTTGCTGTGGTTGGAAGATGGTAGTGGTGGTACCGATGAAGAAAAGACGGTGAAAAATTGTGGCGCGTTTTTATGTGACGTTCCCACGATGTCGTTGTTTGGTGGCTCACGTGATCAGCCGCTCTCGCGTCTAGAGTCCCAAGTCCCCCTAGTGTCGACCACGGATGGTCTTTATTAAAGGTTCCCTGGAGATGTAGAGGTCTGACGACGCTCTGAGTACGTATCATCGATATATCACAGATACTCACGAACCCGACACGCCCCACTTCCTCATCCTCGAAACCGACGTAACCCGACATCACCCGCTGTACCCGACGTATACCGTCTACCAACGGCCGATCTTATACCGACACCGATGATTCATATCGCCCAAAATGATCACACGTGACACCTCGGACTCCCATACCGACATCGGACTTATACCCCCTGTCCTCATTGGACATAGGTCCTTTATTTTCATCTTTTTCGTTATATCTTTTTCCTCTCCATTCCCGTTCCTTCGTTGCCTCGCAACTCCCATCTTCTCCTTCCTATTTCATACCTCCTTTGTAGTTACTATCGGCCGAAGTAACTTATACCGAAGTAGCACTCTAGACAGACTTCTATAAAACGGTGACCAACAACCGTATTAAAAAAAACAATCCAGTTCCCCCCTCTTTGTCTCGCTCAGAATCATTCAGAACTCTTTAGAACCTCTCGTCGTCGTAACCCGTAGACTCCCCGTCCTTATTCTTACTATTTCATTTTGTTTTATCGTTACCCGCTCGCCGTACCCGACCCAACCCGCCGTACCCGACGTCGTCGGTATCGTCGGCTTCCCTATTTTCTCACCCGTTATCGTCGTATTAGACGGCGGCTTCACTTATATTCTCTTACTACCATTTTACTACGACTCACGACACTAATTACCCTGTCACTTTCACGCTGACACCCCTTGGTTAGGATCATTCATTCCGAAGCCACCCCAAACAAGCATTTACACCGCTGTTCCTTTAGGCCTCAGTACCATCACCTGATCCCCTCGATGGCCGCTGCTTGTCGTTTGCGCGGCAGTGACCTCGTCAAGCCTCTCCCGGATTTGGACGTTATCCGCTCGCTCCTTCGCTAGCGCCTCTACCAGTCCGGTGAGTGGTAAACTTCGTCCCTAGTGGTAGTTTGGGACTGACCCTGCATTTCTGCGTACTTTTGCCTCAGTTCTTCCATGGATTCATCGCCCTGGGTGGCGGAGCTTTCCCCCTCTGCTCAGGTTACTAGTGCAGTCACATTTCCACCCAGCCGTCGGGCACCCTGACTATTTTTAGAAGCGACGCCGGAGGGAACCTCCTTACCAAGCTGTCCCCCTGGTCGCCCAGTAGTTTTCTTCTGCGGTGCCCGGCGCCTCACAGAATTTGTCGACGCGTGATCCTGGGTGGAAGTGGCCACTTTCGCAGAACCATGGTAGTTCGCCATCGGATGAAGCGGCACCGGCTGAAGTTGGAGTCCGATTGGCGTTGGCTTTATGCCAAAGTTTACCTCAGCCAACTCTTCCTAGGCCATGGGAAAACTGGCGAGCTGGCTGGTTTTATTTGGCTCATTTCCCCTTCACCTCAGCCTTCCCATCTGCTGTCCAACTACTTTGCTATTTAACGCCTCACGTTTCATTGCCGTTCGAGAAAGGCTCCAAACTCCATTTTCGTTTGGAGTTTTCTGGGAAGGCACCCCCCATATGGCTCAGCCTTTGCGTCTGTTGTGGTAGGCATGCCTCGCCGGAACAGCCTGCTCTGCGCACACTGTGGGGAATACATCTCTCGTAAGCAGGAAAATCAACACCGAAAGTTGGCCCTGGCGCCGTATGCACCGTCGCCTCCTCGGTTACCCTCTCGACTACGTCGCATCTTCCATGTGCGGTCCGAAAGTGAACCGGATACGGATACGGATATGGACATGGGGGAAGGCATTCCCGGAGATGGCGAGGTAAGCATTCAGATGCCCCAGGATCCCCTAGAGCAACACGATATCATGGCCGCTGGTGACCAGCTTGAAGACCTGGTGGACTTCGTTCCCGGTGCTCTGAAAAAAGCTGCCCACGACCGCTGGACCCAGCCAATTCGCGAGCGGGACGTGGATTCAAATGGCAATTCCGACGAGGAGTCGCTCTTCCAAGAGAGCACGGATGGCGTGGCAGACAATGGCATAGCAGATGACGGGTGGACTGACTGGGACGCCATAGAGTCCGCGTCAGGACTTTTGGCGTGGGATCGTTTGGGAGAAAGTTATGAGAGGGATGCAACGGCAATTGGTGAGCGCTAACTGCTTCGCTAGCTCACTACATCTTTTCACTCTACGCATAGCGGAACGCTTGAGTGCCTACGACCGCGCCATCTGTCATGCATTCTCTTATAAAGTCCAAACCCATACGACCGATCGCGATTTCGAAAAACTCCCTTATGCGTTTCCTAGGGAGTCCCCGCTTCCGAGGCTTGACGCATTACGGTCTCGTGTTACTTACTTGGCCGGATTCAAACTCCAAATGTACGACTGCTGTGTTAACTCATGCTGCTGCTACACTGGGCCCCACGAAGACCTCCTGAAATGCCCACATTGTGGAGAAGGACGGTTCAGTGCGAACGGAAAACCGTGCAAGACATTCACCTACATCCCCCTCGTTCCTCGCCTAATCGCTTTCGCGGGCAACCGGTCAGTTGCGACGGACATGCAGTATCGAGGTCATGGCCACAAGCACAACCCAGCCGTCACCACTGACGTGTTCAATGGCTCACACTATCGTTCTCTGCTTCAGCAACACGTCACGCTTGACGAAAAAGCCTATGCACATAAATATATCGCTGACCCCCGTGACGTAGCCCTGGGCCTATCAACGGACGGGTTTTCCCTGTTTAAGCGGCGCAAGAAAACCGCATGGCCACTCATTGTTTTCAATTACAATCTGCCTCCCGAGATAAGCTTCCATCTAGTAAACATCCTTTCACTGGGCGTCATACCGGGCAAGCCCATTGACGCAGATTCATTTCTTTGGCCCCTGGTACAGGAATTATTTCTTTTGTCAGCTGGAGTGCGTGCGTTTGACGTCCTCACGTCGACCCTCTTTACCCTTTGCGCCTTTCTCATCCTCGTCTTCGGCGACATGCCCGCCATGGCCATGATTATGCGCATGAAGGGCCACAATGCCATTTATCCGTGTTGCATGTGTGAGATTGTTGGCTTACGACCGCCCAATTCCCGCGTAACGACGCACTACGTTCCGCTCGACCGCTCTCTGCACCCCCTTGTCCAGGACAGTGAGATCGCCGTGCGGACCTATGACCCGAATAGCCTTCCCATGCGCCGTCCGGAAAGATTTTTGGCACAAGCCAAAGCAGTCCAATTGGCTGCCACCAATGCTGACACTGACCGCTTGGCAAGGGAATGCGGCATCAAGGGCGTTTCTATACTTTCTTTCCTACACTCCCTTTCTTTTCCATTCTCCTTTCCTTTTGATTTCATGCACCTTATTTGGGAGAACTTAATCCCAAACCTAGTTCTCCTGTGGACGGGGGAGTTCAAAGGTTTGGAAAATGGGGGAGAGCCATACCAATTGAGTCAATCGGTCTGGGATGCCATTGGAACAGCGACCACTTCCTCCGGGTCCACCATTCCATCTGCCTATGGGGCCCGTGTGCCCGACATTGCTCACAACCACTCGTTCTTCACCGCGGAGACCTGGTCCTTTTGGACTCTATACCTGGGCCCCGTTCTACTTCGACGACGTTTTCAGCACCCAAAATACTACTTTCACTTCACCAACTTGGTTCGCTTGCTCAACATCTGCCTCCAATTTGAAATAACGGCGGATGAAATTGAAGAGGTCCACGTTGGATTTGTTCAATGGGTGACAGAATATGAGGAGTAAGTCCCTTGTGTTGGCCCTTCCACTTCTAAACTCACCGCCTGACCTCTTTACAGAATATACTATCAGCACAATCCAGATCGCATATCTGCCTGCCCAATCACCGTCCACGCCCTCCTCCACATCACTTATGGCATCAAGACCACCGGTCCCGTCTGGTGCTACTGGGCTTTCCCAACGGAACGCCATTGTGGCACTTTAAAACCAGCCATTCGAAGCCGTCGATTTCCTTACGCTTCCCTGGATCGTTTTGTCGTCAAAAACGCCCAGTTAACTCAGATTAAGGTAGTATACGACCTCTCACAGGAGTTGTCCCTTTGTCCACCACGAGCAATGATCGCTGGAGCCTACGCCGATCCGTCTTGTATGCTACTTAACTTTCCTGCTTCAATGACGCCATTCACAACATTCTTGTTCTCCCCAGACCCGACCTGCCTACTTCTCCCTCCAAAAGACCTGCGAAGGCCAGCACGGAATCTCCTGTACGGCATTGCTGCTGCTCTGGCAACCCGATTTGAAAAGCCCATCGTTGCCGTCAAGAAACTGCTGGAAAGCGCGTCAATTCAACAGTGGGGCAAAATCCGCCGCATCAATTCAGAAGCTGGAGACACCATGTCAGCTTCCTCCCTGAATACTGTCCGTGACAATACACGAGATGCAACATACGTTCGAGTAGGCGTCATGGCATTTTGATGAGCATGTGCTGACGACCTATACAGTACGATATGCTTGTCGACGTCTTCGCACGCCAGAAACGGCGTCAACCAAGATATGAACTTCAGACCTTCTATGGCCAACTGCAGCACATATTCAGCATTCATTTCAAAGCTGCGGGCAATGGTTTGACTACTGACGACCCGATAACCATACTCCTCGCCGCCATCAGAACTTGCGTAATCGACAAACATAGCTCACCGGAAGGCCTTGATATCCACCCCTATTCCCGAAACGGTGCATTGCATTATGTGGATGTGAAGAACATCCAGTGCTTGGTCGCCCGCATCTTAGATCGAAACCAGTGGGTAATTATGGATAGAAGCGGTTCCTTGGCTCATGCCTCGTACGTTGACCATGAATGAAATGGTCCCCTATTTCTATACATCCGTTGTAGTGAGCGGCGCACTAGCTTTACCGCATAATATTACACAACCTGTGCCGGATAACGACGTCCTGATGCCTATGAGTCTCGACAGCACCTTTTGGCCCACGATGCGTGCTTCCAAATCAGACCTCAATCATTGATGACATTTTTTGTGAACATCCATTTGCAGTGCCATACCCACCCATCTTTCCCACATTCGAATCGCCACCACTCAGTACATCACATCCTGCTGGACTCTGCACCGGAGACGATGACCCAGGTAGTGAGGTCGAAGAAGATGGCAATGATGCTGGTAAAGTGTCGCTATTGAATAGTGGAGAGCCCAGAGCCTTCACCTCTATCACAGCGCCAGAATGAAGTCACACTATGAACTCCCCTCATGCTCCACAAGCACGCTCAATGAACGTGTTTCTGAATCACCCCAGGCACAGGTCGCTACCTGTCTTGGGGAAAATCCGTACCCGCGCCACCAGCCTCGGTGGGTGTCTGGCGTTCGGCCCCAACAACCCACAAAAACCAGTGAGCCTCCTGGTTTCCTCTCCCCTTCATATTCAATCGCTGAAACGTTTGGCCTCGTACTTACCAAAATAACTGGCCAAAAACAAACACAACTACACAAAAAATGGCGAGTCACCTGAATTCACCGCCTTGACACAACCACGGCCACTGCAGGCACAGGAATGGCGCGGACAATAATGACGCCGTCCAACAACACGTGGGCAATGGCAATGGCAACGGCAATGCGCGAATGACCACAGGTTGGCCAGGAGCTCACCAAGACACAGCGGGTAACGGTATGTCCACCCCCTGTTGCGTAGGTATGTTTTATGTTAGCGATTTGTACTAAGTATCTAATCGGCGTCCACCACCACCGGCGTGGCGGCTGCTCCAGCATGATGTCATCAGCCAACACACACATCTACGGGAACGAAGGCTCCAGTGACGGCGGCGGCACAGGACAAACCGTGGCTGCAGCGTCATAGCACGCATGAAGCAAACGCACAAGCGACAGCCACAGCACTGGTGAGCCCGGGCTACCCGCCACCACTACCCTGCAGATCATACGCCGCCAACACAGCCAACATGACCGCGACTGCAAACAATGCGAACGGACAGGCGGCCACGACAGTAGGTGAGGTTGGGCAAGGATGGCCAGATGCGAAACGGGGTGTATCCGATAGATGCCCATGCGACCTGCCACCCTTACTTTATTTTATTTTTGTTAGCTATGTAGACGTAGGAGCTAGGTTACACATGCACATGACTACTCAAATTTCAGACTCCGCCCAACATCTCAGCCTCATACTTCGTCTCTCGTAATTCCACCTTCTATCAAGTTAACGTGACTTCTGAGGTGCGTTCACCATTCGAATGGAGTTCACCGGGGATCGACGGCATCTCAGAATTCACCAACCCATAATTCTAGGCATTTACGTCTGAGGTGCGTTCACCATCCGAATGACCACCAAGTTCACCAGCGAGCTATGGTATCTCAGAATTTGCCATGTCACAACTTCAAAACGTGACCTGCAGAGGACGCCAATTGTCGAAGCAGTTGAATTTGAATGGCGTGGAGTTACCCAAATGTTTTTTTTGTCTGTCGCGGAGGGATAACCCTCACGACTTTTGTTGTTTTAAGGGTGCGCTGACGCCTCCACACTCCTTGAGAAATCTTTACCCTCCCCGAATTCTCAGGTTGTCAACGTATCAAGTGGCAGCCTCATTCAGACCCGGCCATTACGATTTCATTTCAATATTCTGAGGAAGTGGTCACTAAACCGCAGATGCCCCAAGTTTTTAACTGCAACGTGACTCTAGACATCATTTTCAAACAGTTGGTACGCCATAGATTTATTAATTTCCCAATTCACAGTTTCCTTCAGGAGGCATGTGCGGCATTTCTTCTGCCTGTTCTTTTGCGGGAAAGAGAACACAACAAATCTCCGCACTTGATCAAACGCATAAGAGAGATAGAGTACAGGGTTACATGTGGTACGTCAATGGTTGCTGTCATGGGTGAACTCAACTCATTTCCAACTTAGACGTTTGTCTGACTTCAATCTTTGCACAAACGTGGCTCTGCTCGACGTGCGGTAGGGAGGTATGTTCACCCTGTAAGGAAAATCAAATCAAGGTTGGCTTCGCTTTTTATTTTCATAGGCATTCGTTGCTGATGCTGCGGGCGTCTTTGCAGGCAGGTCCATGCAGTACGCACGGGGTGTCGAGTTTTCTTCCAGTTACTCGGTTCAGTGAGCGTGAACTTGACGATGTAATCCAAGAAATGTTAGCCTTTGGGGTAGAGCAATATTCGCGGTAAGGGATCCTTCTACAAGAATACCTACTTAAACACAATGCAAATCAGTGAGATTGTTCCACCTGTTGTAGAGCCTGGTACTCAACCAGAGGTCTTGAAAATGTCAAGCCAATGCCTGAACAATGCAAAATTCCAGCACGCCTTGACTCAAGGTGAACCTGTTGTCGTCACTGATATTCAACATATCTTGCAGGGTTTATGGATGCCAGCATACTTTATTGAGACATTTGGCGCTGAGAAAGTCACAATTCTTGACTGTGAAACTGATCTGGAGTTCAAATCGACTGTTGCCGACTTCTTCAAGACCTTCGGTGCTGGTGAGGGAAGAAAAGGACTTCTCAAATTAAAGGTATTCTTCACATTTGATGTCTGATTATTCTGATTGGAATTGACCAGGATTGGCCACCTCAACGTGACTTTCGGGAAGTATTCCCTGAGCTTTACACCGCTTTCATCGACGCCGTTCCTTTCCCTGATTATGCACGCCCTGATGGCGTGTGTAATCTTGCTGCTCATTTTGCAAGAAATGGAATCATTCCAGATCTGGGTTTGTTCCGCGTTAATGACACTTCAGTACAGCTCTGATTGCTTTATCTGCAGGCCCAAAAATGTATAACGCCCACGGCACCACACACAACGATCTTCGCCACGGCTCGACTCGATTACACCTGGATGTGACAGGGGCGGTGAACATAATGTTGTACGCAGCGGATCTCCCTGACGGAAGTCCAGGGGTTGCCCTATGGCACATTTTCCCCCCAACAGCAACAGATAGGCTTCGCGAATTCATGCGAAACCACCCTGATATCAGTGTCGAGGGACTGGGTGACCCTAATCACAATCAGAGGACGTATCTCACACCCCCGTTGCTTCTATTGTTGAGGGATAAATATGGAGTATACCCGTACACTATCCTTCAGCGTCCTGGCGATGCGGTATATATCCCTGCAGGTTGCGCTCACCAGGTGAGATTTCAATGGCATCAGTGATTCCAATACTGTTGAGATGGGGCCATCATAGGTCAGTAACACAGCCGATGCAATTAAAATTGCCTGCGACTTCCTCAGTGCTGAAAGCCTTGTCGCAAGTCATCGACTTGTTGATGAGTTCCGTGTCCAGAGGCTGGTATACCAATGGCCAGAAGACGTACTTCAGTTGGAGATGACGCTCTGGCATGCTTGGAATTCTCTGCAAAACCTTCAGAAATTGGTTCTGGCCAAAATAGCAAACGGCGCCTCCATGATGAAAACGTGTTGGAGACAGGCAACACATCTCACAGTCCTGACGACCCAGGCCCTCTGGAGCTGAAAATGGAGAGGAAAAGGGACAAGCGGAGGGAACGCAGGAAACGCCAAGCTCTTTTAGAACGTCCTCGTAAGCCAGGACACAATTGCCGCTGTCCACACTGTCTAGGCGTATTTAACAAGCGCGGTCTCCTGAACCATTTGTGAGCTTCACCATCATGATGTGTTAGCATCTTATAAATCTCCTCCAGAAAATCAACACATAACATCGTCATAGAAGCAACTCGACCATTGCTCAAACTCGAACTGGATGCCTTTGACTACTGCATTATGCAGTTAGCCCTGCCCCCCATTAAAATGATTTGTAATTAAATAATTATATATCATTCATCCTGTTCATGCATTTCACTAAGGGATTCGTGGTGGTCCGATTCCTGCATTTCATGTGGGATCTGCGCATTCTATAATATCTTACAATGTGTGACATTATATAATTAACGCCTTTCTGGTATGGTATGCTCTCTGCCTTGCAATGCCTTATAAGCTTCCACCAATCTGGCTGCACCTTGCCAAGATGACCAAAACCTGCCATTACCTTGTCTATTTATCACCTATGTATTATAACTTTGGATAGACTTTGCCAAGATGACTTGTGCTAGAGGGCCGTTGCTTTGCACAGCATATCCGAGTCCCCTCAGGCTCCCATAAAATAACAACTGTCCTTACTTGATTTAATTAAGTTGTTGCTAGACAGCCAGTATATTGTAATGGCTGTATCTTACAACATATGATGTGCTGTAAATATAACTATATTTCTACATCCAAGAATGTAACATTAATCCAAGCTGGCATATGGGAGCATTTAGAAATCACCTATACAAGAGTATATATAAAAATACAAGGCTTTTTGGACCTGCAGACAGTTAAGAAGATATTCTCTAACATTCCTTCATATTCTGTGTTGTATTTATCAACAAGAATAAAACATAAAACATACCAAATAGCAGCGGGGGGACACACCACCCCTGCTGGGTGTTCTGTCTTGTTAACCCCACTATTCCACCCCATTCACATTCGTTCACATATGTGCATTACGCGGAAAGGTGGCACGGAGCTGGTGCTGGCCTCAGTGCTGATGCTGGCGCCATTGCTGCGTTGTGATGGGAGCTAGTGCTGCTGCAGCGCTGATAATGGGCATAGTCCCGTTACCGGAGCTGCCTGTGGTGTTGGCGTAGGGCGGGATATTGGTAGTACCGTGCCGCATTTGGAAATACGAATAAAAAGAATACAAGATAGTAAAAAAAGACACACCAAATAGTAGCAGGGGTGGGTGCACCAACCCCTACTGCACAAATTGTTGTGTTGACGTTGGCATTCCCCCCGCATTCATGTTTGTTCGCATCTTGCGCGTGTTGTGGGCCTGTCTGAGTACAGCGGAGGCCGCATGTTGATTTTCGCATTCCTAGTTGTTGATGTTGTGCATGTTGAGCGATGAGAATGAAAAGGACAATAGACATGGAAAGACATACCATATAGCAGGAGGGACCACCCCCTGCTGCGCGTTCTGTCTTGTCATTCCCGCCATTATTCACATTCATTTGAGTGCACACGCATTGGAGGCGGCGTGGGTGGGATGTTTGAAGTTGCCGTGTCAGCCATAGAGTTGATGTTTGCATTCGCGGCCATCGCTGTCGAGGTTAGCAGGGATCGTGGTGATGGAGATAGTGGTGTTGGTGGTCGTTTACTAGTAGTACGGCTTTGTGCGTTCACCTGCAGCTGGTGTTTTAGTAGGTAGAATCAAACATTAAAAAATAAAAAATATACATACATGGGTGGCTGGCCGCTGCCTGGGAGTACCCAACCGCAAATTTGGTTCTCGTTTGGTCATCAGTCCACTTTGGCGCGCTATTGAGGAGTTGTGAATGAGCTCGAGATGAGGGACTTAAGAAACTTTTGGGTGAGCATGCAAACACAACCAATCTCGGCATTTGCCGCGAGAATAGATGGCTGGACGAAATGGAGCTCCACATTAAGACCGAGTCCAAATAAATTTAGGACTCGGAACCTGCTTTCGCTGGGGTGAAGATCCACCTATGGCAGAGTGATTTCTTAGGTTTGATAATATCCATTCAGTTCAGGTTGATATGTGACAACCTGCATAGCAACCTATCATAGATTAGAAGTTATATTTCAACCTGAAGCTTGTCGAATTTCAACCTGGTCCAGCTCCACTGTGGTACTTATACACTGTGAATGTAAGCAAGGTTGAAAATCAACCAGGAAACTGACCTGACTAAGAGTAGACAGTTACCTGGTTCAGGTTGATCTTCATCAATTGACAGTGAAATTCACTTTGTCCTAGGTTTACAAAAATAGGTTGAAAAGCAACCTGGATCTGAACAATTTCAACCTATCAATCCTGAGGTGGTGAGAAGATTATAAAGCAATAAAATTAGCTATACAACAGTACAAAGTGTGTAGCAGTCTTCCACCATTTGGGAGGTCCTGATAAGTCCTGCCAGCTCCATAAAACATTGCAGTGTGGGTCAGGTTATGCACATCACAAAGTAAGATAAACTATTTTCAGAAATCAGCAACAAGCTAGCTGTTGCAGGATTTTGCAATTGTACATCACAGTCAAAGAAGCCGCCAACCAATCAGAATGGCAAGACTTGTGAGCTTCAACCTAGAGACCAGAATGCCAGGGTTTTCTCAATCAAGACCTGACTGACATAAACACTTTAATCTCAAAACAAGTTGTATTTTGAAGGACAGTGGAGGGCAGCAATGTTTTTTAACATTTAAAGCTTCGACTTATAGACCAGAATGCCAGGGTTTTCCCAATTAGAGAATGGCAACCTGACTGACACAAGCACATCAATATCTCAAAAGAAGTTAGGTTTTGAATGCCCCAAAGGTCAGCAACATTTGTCAACATTTCAAGCACATGAGCTGTCTGTCATCTTCATAGAGTCAGGTGGCAAGCCTGACTATGTTTGTAACTTCAAGGGTGATCGGCTAATGCAGTCTCGATGGTGACAGTTGTAATGGTGGCAAGAGGCACCATGGTGGCCCTGTATTACCCAGATACACAGGCAGGGCAGGGTGTGGTAAGAACCTACTTGATTGTACCAGTTGCTCAGGTCGGAATCACGCCGGGAGAATAGTCCACGGAAGGTATTTATTGACAGCTGCAGAATCCCCTAATAGATGATTTATCTCCTCAATAATGTCTGTCTTTCCCTGATCTTTCCCAATGCACTATTCTTTGAACCCGAGCACTGTCGGTAGCTAGGGGATACTGGCCTACAGGCAGGATACATTGAACAGTTCGGGTACGAGAGGAAGGCGGTACCCGTTCCACCAAACCAGCAAATCATGGACTTCTTCCTTCTCCTTAACGTCGTCCAGAAGTCCAGGATCGAAGACTAAAAGGTCTTGAAGTCTGTGGCACAGAACATGAAGTAACGTGAAGTTAACTCGTTATACCTCGCGCACCGATGATGAATTACCTGTGCTGATATATCGGGACGAATAATTCATTTCGGTCACGGTCTCTGATCGACGCCTTGTCCTCCGATAAACGCCACGTCGCAGATCCGTCGGCGTATTAGGTTATATTCGGCACATCTCAAGCCTGGAACCAGAAAGAAAGAGGCTGGCGGACCAAAGCGCTAGAGTTAGGGTAAAGCGGCGCAAAGGCAACATCAATAGTGCCTGATCTCACTCAACAAATCGACGAACTGACGCAAGCTCGAATTAAGAGTTGAGTATACCTAGGGTGACGGGGGAAACGCACCTGATGACGACTGAGTGGGTGCACCATTCCCTTGATCTTGTCTATTGGTGACATCAGCGTAAACAGAAAGGAAAAGTTAGAGGTTAGCGCGACGCAGTTTCAACGCACCTGAGTAGCACGGCACGTGGTGAACGCAGCGCAGGGATGACTTCAGTTGTACCAATGCCAGAAATGGGCTGCCTTGCGCTCCTGACGGACAGAATCGGATAATACCGTCAGGACCGGTGATCAAAACATGAGTATCCCACCTTTACGAGCGAGGAGCTACAAATGAGTCCATTCCAAGGGTCTTCGGCGTCGTAACTACACCGACGATAAATGTAGTCCTCTGATCACCAGCTCTTCACCGCGTAACTTCTCTTTAACGCTGAATTGGGAGATGGAATCAACCCTTTCAACTAAATCCTCAGTCAGCCTTCCAAGCCAGTGTGGGGTTAAATAGCCACCCCCCTCGGGGCCAAAATTATGCCTTTTAAAACCTGGCACTGGACAGCCACTGCTCAATCGAAACCAGCGGTGAGTTTTGACATTGGCAAGCAAAGGCCCACACGTACTAGTTCGTGCCACTTCTTTCTTTGGGATGCTCGTCAGAAGATCTAAGACAAAGAAAAAGAGCTGTGCTGTCTTCGTTATCCACCCCTAGACCTTCCTGAAACACCGATACAACGAAGTCAGCAAGTAAGCCCTTCGGATCTTGTTGGATCGCATGCGTGGTTCCTACTGCATGTGCTCAGCACAGCAGGTGGGCGGCCCACCGTTTACGCTGCTGAGCAACGTTCAGGAACACGTTGCGACCTATGCAAACGACGAACGTGAATACTCTGGTATTTGATCCCGCCTCTACCTTGGATGTACATAACCTACCTTCCAGTCGTCGTGAAACGTGACTACAGCCGGCGAGGAGCTCCCGTCCACTTTTATCCGCGTAAGGTACACAGTAAATAGCCCGTCGAAGCGCGAACGCTATTATGGCAATTCGCCGCTCATGGGAACCCGGTGACCCCCGCCCTACGTCGTCGACAAATGCTGAAAGGGGGGGGGTCATATCCGTTTTTGCCAAGGTGATTCCGGAGAAGACATTGCTGACGGACGTTACTCATCAACAGTAACGGTTGTAGATGTAGGTGCGGAAGAAAGGTACCTGCTGCTCATTTCGTTTTTAACCTCCTCTTGAAACTGGACTACGTCGGTGCAATGGACATGATCACGACCAGGTCTCAAAATCCGTGGGCGAAATTTGCGTATGGTCTCAGTCAGAACGAAAAGTATGTTTTCACTCGCGAAGGCGGAGTTTCCCGGGGTTAGAAATCCCCGAAAGGACGAGGAGGTAAAGGGGACTACATCAAATCCTGAACCACCGAGGTGCTGCGAAAAGAAACCCATACCAGGGGCAGCCTGTCGATTAACTCCGTCACCCAATCCAGCGCTACCCCAGAAAATAACTCGAGAAGGCGGGCATTTGATGGGGTTCCCTCTGCGTCGCCTCCAAAATAGGCAGCAAGGGTAAAGTAAGCCAAGGCGACGGGTACATGGGTGCACAGAATGCGGGTCAGTCCCACTGGCAACCAAGGCAACTGCTCACAAGGCCTGACGGCGAAAGAGCGGATAAGGCCGACGTCCCTGAAAAGCGACGACTTCAGCAGGTCGGGAACTGCGAACAGATACGATATCCGTTGTGCTATCCGAGTGAGTCAACGGAAAGTGGGCCAGAGGTGACGACAAACCTTCACGATTTCGTGCTTCGAGCGGTACCCACCCAAAGCAACGGCAGGTCTGTTTCAAATCGTAAGTCCCCCGATTCCCCAACACCCCCTGACGGAACGATAGGCTTGAACGGACACCAGGGAGTGGTGGCCCTTCAAGGAAAATTTCATCGACGATTAGCTTTCGTCGTTGAAGCCATACTCGCTACCTTCAGGCTTTCAGCAACTCACGGCCAGTTGTGAGGAAGCCCTGCTTAGGTACTTTAGGTCTCAGACAATGAGGGATAAGCGCATATGACGACGAGAACGGCCGGCAGAAACGTACGCATAACTCAAACAAAACGCGATCCCCAGCCTCTCAAAAGCCTTGCGCCCCGTAGCAGCTGAAAAGGGGAGAGGGTTGAGAGGGTCACAAGAAATACTGGTTAAAAAAAACGAAATGTACGAGGACGACTAGACTCCTACAACGTCCTGCAGAGATAACATTTGTCGCCGCCGAAACTTGGTTGGAGGCTTCGGTGTACGGCGGGGGCGTGAAATCCAGGACTCCCTTGACGTTCCCGCAGCCATTTCCACGGGCACCTCGTCGGCGGCGTCGTCGAATTTAGCCATGAGATTGGAAGGGGCGAGTTCAGCTGTTGGCGTCCCGGGGGTGGAAGACCGCCGCTCGAAACCCCAACACGCAGCGCAATGCTGGGTGTCACGACCGGAGTGCGGGTAGGTAGCTTTCGACGACTAGGAACGAACCAAGAAATTCGAACCATGATCACGTACAAACATACACATACCGTTCATCGCCTGTGCCGGACAGTCTTACATAATATTACGTATACCAACCAAGTGAGAAGATGAGTGGTGCTTGTCACTCCCATCATGCCCAATAGACACCAAACCAAGGCCAAGGTCTCCACTTCCGAGACCTCCAGTAAACGGCAACCTTTTCGTGCCTGGCGAACAGCCATCCCGCCCTTCTTTATCAAGAGGTCCCAGCCCCCTGCATCCTCCTCCCCCACTGTCCGTGTTCTACAATCGGAATACTTCACTCTTGATAACCCCTTCACAGGTAGTACCTGTCGATTCTTTACCCCTTTCTGAAGATGTGCGACCTGAAGTCTTGGAAAAATCAATTGTAAGTTGTGTTTTACAGATGAAAAGTCACCTGATCTGTTTTCAAGAATCCCCACCTCGATCGCGTCGTGAAAATACCTGGATTTCCGGAGACATCAGAGGATGCTGCAAACCTCCTATCCATCGTCCGTTGCTGTAAGAAAGAGCGTACCTTTCGGCAGGCTGCCGCTGAGCATGCTGTGCGTCAGGCCTCAGTTCATATGCAAGTGTTGAAGAGGAAGGCTCTGGATGAAGACGCCGTGAACGAAGGCCTCCACCGTTTACAAACTCTACAGCACGAGTTATCAAACGCCACCAGGGCTGTGTTAGATGCTGATCAAGATATTGGGGTCATTCGTAGTATAATTCGCAAGAAAGGTCTCCCACTTGAGTTTGACTTCCAGCATCACCCCAGGGACCCCGGAGTCGAACGTCGTACTAGTATTAGCCCCGAGCCCATTAGCGATACAGATGACGAGGGCGCCGATCAAAGCAAGTAGTGTAGTATCAGCGTGGTAAAGGGAAGTGTGTTTAAATTTGTTAGCGTACACGTCATGTGCTTCTTCTGCGAACCCGTGGGACTTTGGTTTATAGCACTTAGCCGAATTCATTCAAATTGACGTAGAGGGCAAATTTCTTAGGCCATCAGTCTTACGGTTCAGAGCTTACATGTCGCCGTCGATTGAAGAAGCTGAGGCCCTTGAAGTCACGATCTCCAGAAAACACAGAGTTAATTGCGATCATTGCTCGGGTATGCGGAAGAAAACACGGTGCGTTCTGATCACCGGCGTCGTCGGTACTCGAAGTTGAACCACTTCACTCCCAGGATATCGATACAGGTTCTGGACCATGAGGACGGCAATTACAGGCGCGGGGTGGGTGGCCAAGTCGACCGTGGCGTACAAACCGACGGGAAACCCGAGGGTACGTGGTCGCCTTGATTGAACCAGTGTGGTCACATAAGTATAGCGTCGCAAAAGGTGACCCAGGGTCGGCCAACCTTCTAGATCTCCAGTTGGCCCAGGGTCAAATTCAAGCGCTGCTGACCAAAGCCCAATATTACCGTGGGATGTGGTTGACCGAGTCCAGACGCACAGCCAAGCTAACGCGCGCAGTCACGGAGGCAGAGGCCAACGCAGGCATGACTCAAGCCAGAGGATATGAATCCTCCCCTGTGCCCAAAAGTTCGTGGTCAACCTAGGAACTCCGGTCTGGGAAGCTGAGGGGCATGTCCTCTTAGGTCACGAAGAATCGGGAGACTAGCTTGGCGAACGCTTGCAGGTTTGAAGGCGACGGTGTATTAAACCCGCCGCCGAAAAGCGTCGACGGAAACTCGAGTGAAGAGCCCTGTGGGGCCAAGAGGGTTTATAAAGCGTAGTAGATATTCTGTAACATGTCCCCCAAAGGTCGACGAATCGATCTCGAAATGAGCTAAGCTTTTATGAGAGCAAGGCCTAACAAAACGGCGTGGTCTTTGAGCATTACTTTATCTACTGCCTCTCCGCCTATTCTCCCGGCCGTACGCCTCGTCTCGCCGGTATACGTGGTGTTTAGTGACGAAAGCCCCGTCTCGCTTCACCCAGACGACGGTGAGGTGCCCTCCACGACGATCGCGCCCACTCTCTCCATGCCAGCCAGTGGGTCTGAAAACAGATGGGTGGACGTGACAAAGAAAAAGGGAGAAACGCTACCTGACGGAGGCTGCTTCGACTCCACGGCGCCAGAGGCGTTTCCGCTGGTAGTGTAGGCGAATTCGCCGTTCAGCGAAGCGCCTTTCGCGGTGTCGGCGGCGGTAGAGACCGTTCCAGTGAATGAGGAGGAGCGTGGCCATCAGTGAAGAAGAGGGGTTGAAGCAATTTACAAAGAGTAGAAGAAAACGCAGACGTACGGGGTCGACCAAGCAACGGTCGTTTCTGCCCACATTTTTCCCCGCCCAACGCGCGTGCGGAAGACCTTCTCGCCCAAGGATGTGAAAGCGAAAGGACCCACGTCCCGACCTGCACGTGTCACTAACACGAGAAGTCTGGCGGTCAGCGAAGCAACTGACCGCTCCTTAACCACGACATGCCGTTCTTCAACATGGAGAGCTCGACGGCATGTACAATCACATACAACTTCTGGAAATCTAGCTCCAGTATCTCGTTGATCTTTCGCCGATACCTGGCGACTTCCAAGCTATCAGGAATCACCAGGATTTGCAGTGCATGGCTGTTCCGAACGAGTACAGACGACTTGGCGATCTCCATAAGTAGGTGGGGAGCAGCGCGAGCGACTTTTGGAACGGCTGTAGTATACTTGTGTGCTTAGTCCTGAATTTCTTTTTCGTTTCGTGTCGCAGGTCGCACACATGACGAATTTGAAATTGTCACATGATAAGTCGCGTCGCGTGGTGGGCCCTTGAGATAAACCATCAGACTTGTTTGGTTTCAGCCATGTCTTCTCCTACTAAGTCGATTGCCTCTAAAACGACCGACGACGACGAGGTCGATCAACTTGTCGAATCGACCGCTGGTTCACCGACCCCAAAGAATACTCCTTCGCGGCTTCATAAACGAAGGCGAAGCGCGGATGATGTTGGGCTGGTTCCCGCCAAAGGAAAGGTGAAAGCCATCTCCTCTGAAAACACCCCTCGTTCATTGATCGCACGTAGAGATGTGATGAATGCGCCCGACGAGGACAAGTGTGCGACATCGATGATTCGAAGAATCGCTGTCAAAGATGCGTTCATTACCACCGGTGCTGCTATTGGAATGGGGTTACTCGAAAGGGAAAGCTGGAATTTGCGAAGTCGAAGAAACGGAATCGTGAGTCGCGATGGTTTTCGTTTGTTGCATCGATATCTCAGGCGCTCTTTCCAGGAGTTGTGGGACCATCGTTCGCGTCGTCGTCGCGGGACTTGGGTGCGGTAAAACGTCGCAATAAAGGGAAAGCCAGGGCTATCGATGGGGAGTTTCGAGGGGAGGAGTTAGCCGTCCTGAGGGAGGAGCTTGCGCGAGCTCGTGTTCGCGCCGAAGCTCATCGGAGAATAGTCATGGAGTTGGAATCCATGCTAGAGGAGATGGAGCGTCGAGTGTAGGAATCGAGCCTCGATGGCTCCCCTTCCGTAGGATAGTAATCTGCGTTTGTAGAGGAAAGCGATGTGAAAAAATCACTTGTCGCAAAAGTGCGAATGAAAGGAAAAAATTACGAGACCAAGACAATTCGTCGCCGCCGTTCTCTCGATAGGATCTGTAGGGACAACTCTATCGACGTTCAGTGACTTTCATAAACCTTCACCTTCGTCGCTGTCTATTTCGCTAATGTTCTCGTTGCAAACGTGGTCGTCGTCGTCGTCGTCGTCTTTCTCCCTTGAACTTTCCATTTCGTCAGCTCTCAGCGTCCTGCGTCGTGTTCCGAACCTGAACCACGGCCTTCAAGCGATAGGCGACGCCCTCGTGACAGAACAAGCGACGGTTTATAAGCGTTGTGAATGAACGCGGCAGTTAATTACAATGCGGTGACACTAGTACTGCATACGCGGGGCACGGCGTCCGTCGCTTTCAACCTCCCGATGGACCCACTGCAGCCTTCAGCGCTGCTCGCTTTTCCCTGATCTTGGCTAAGGCGCTGGTCTTCGAAGCAGGACGCTGCGCCACTGAATGGCTGGGGAATATTTGCCTGAAGCCGATTGAATACGCGAAAGGTTCGGGCAGGGGGGAAGGGAAATCGCACCGGTTCCACCACACCAGCAGCTCACCGACTTCTTCCTGCTCGTCAGCGTCGTCAAACAGGTCCAGGATCGAGGAATAAAAATTCTCCGAGTCGGTGACGGTGTCGGTCCTGGAAAAAATCGGCGACGAGGCCAGCGCGAAGCGGACCTACGAAGAGGAAAGCCAGGAACAGACGGACCAAGTGACCGACGTACCTGAGTGGCGATGTACGCGATAGACGCAGGGGTGACCTGGGTCATCCCGTGAATGCGAGCGTTGCCCGAACGCGTCGCCTTGGGCGTTTTGTCCACGGAGCTGGGCGACGTGAAGACGTGTTTGTACGCCTGAAACCCCGTAAGGAATTCGTTCGCAGGCTAGACGGGCTCCTCACCGTTACCAACAAGGAACTCCGAAAGAGTCCGTTCCAGGGATCTTCCTCGTCGTAGCTGTACCCATGGTAAAGAAAGATGGGCCACTGGTCGCCCGAAACCGCCAACTCTCCGCTCTGTAGTTTTTCTTTAACGCTGCAAAGGGCTGAAGCTCACGGCTCTACGGTGGACAGGGGTGGACGCACTCGTTGTTGGACCAGTCCAAGTCGGCAGGGCAAAGCAAGGCGCCCGTGCGTTCGTGATGGAAGCCTCGATCTACCTTGACGTTCCGAGCTAGCGGAGGGTTGAGCGACTGGCCTCTAGGCGTGATCCAATCCAAAACGGAGCCTTTCAGGCTCTTCGTGTCGTCGGACCTGGCGCTTGATGCGCCCTTCTGTATCTGAACGACCCGTGGATCAACCGATCGCGAGCAAAGGCTCAGACACGTACTAATTCCGCGATGAACACCACTTCCTCCTCTGAGCTACCCGTGAGACGGTCTTCAAGGCCTGGGATCATCTGAAGCAGCTTCGTAAAAATGCGATCCTCCCTTCTCTCCCTGAAAGGATCATCGTCAGAGAATCGCTCGACGCCGAAGAACACGCCTACTCGGTAGACAAGGCATCTTCACGGCCAGTAAGCTCGCTTTTACGAAGGACGCCGTTCGTGAGGAGGACGTGAACGTTGGTCATGGCGTGCAAAGTACGACCGAAATGGCGACCGTGGTGGACCAGTGGGTCCGAAACGCAGCTGTCCATGGAGATGGGGTTCTCAGAAAAATCGATGAGCCGATGAGGAAGCTACTCACGCCTTCTTCCTCGCACCGACATGGAGGGCATCCTCCCTCAGGCGCCGACCGGCCGTTGCACTGGAGGGGAGAGTGGGGTGATCGTCCGCCATTTGAAACGCGGGACAACAGAACGGCAGCGTGGGTTATATCTCACCTCAATTTCCCACGACTTGCCCAAACTCCCGTAGTCGGCAGGAGGTGGTGAAGCCCGGCGGTTGAGGCACACGTAGTCCCACGTAGTCGCCTAAACGACGGAAGGCGACGGAAGGTGGCGGTGGCGGGCTTCGTCCAGCGCCTATATAAACCGTGGTGGGCTGCCTGGGTCTTGACTACGTCCTCTTCGAAGTCCCATGTCCGCTGCTTCCTTCCGAGTGAACGCCCTCCTGCGTCGCATCCGCGTCACATCCAACGCCGTCCTGCACTACGACCATGACAGCGACGGTCTGAAAGTTTGGCATTGGTGAGCCCCCCCGTCGTAATGGCTGTGCATGTCGTGAGCAGAACGTACCGATGAATAGGCCTACGAATGAAAGGGGGGAGCGGGTCACCCCTTCGGACCTGGTGAATCACCGCTCATCGCATCGCATGCGTGGCCCCTGCTGCATGTGCCCGCTGCAGGAGGAGGTCGGGGATAAATTTGTCGAAGCGGCGATACACATGGTCACCGCGGGCCGATTTTCGGGAGAATACGTTGCGACCTGTGCAGACGACAGATGTGGATACTTGAGTAGCTCCTTCCACTCCCATCACTGGACGTGTCTGACGCACCTGCAGTCTTCATGGAGCGTATCCACGCCAGGCGAGGGGTGCCCGTCTGTTATTATCCGCCGCGAGGTGCGCCGTCAGCTGCATGGAGGTGGGATTGACGCAACTAACCCGCCGATTAGGTTTCGATCACCCTGCTCCGCCACCGGTCGTCAAAAGACTTCGAGCTGGAGAAGTGAGCCGTCGTGAAAGGCTGCATGCCGGAGGTGAAAGGCAACCGACGTCGGTTTGTCACCCACTGATTAATCGCTGACAGAAATCGACATGGGCGTGGTACGAACCTATCGGCCACTCGCGCTCACCTCGGCGCACATCTTCCACCTCCTCTTGCAACTAGACTCAGTCAGCGACTCGGGCATCACCACGGCCCAATTTAAAGACCTTTTTGCGAGGTGTGGCCGCTGCGGTTCGGTCATGACGCGAAGGATTTTTTTCGCTCACCAGTGCCGGGAGCACGAAGTCATCGACCTTACAAACGGCGAGCAATGACGTACATAGTTAGCGCCCCCGCGTCTGAAATCGACTAGCCTTCGCCTTTGCGTCGAATTAGAAAGAAATGAAGCCTGTTCTCGACGGGAGCCCCGTCTGTAAGTCGACGTCGTGAGCGTTCCATTCACCGTACGCCGTGCGCCTGAGCCAGCGCACAGCTTCAAACCCACCCCAGGCGGCGGTGCGTTGACGTCAGCGGAAAGTGCGCAAGAAAGCGCATATATTAAAAACGGCCCGAGAACTCATCACGTGTAAGCAGAAGATGTAAAAAACACTAAGCTAAACATTGGACCCCCGCATGAACCTAGCAAAGGAGAGGTGAGCGTCGTGTAAAGGCAGCGCGACCAGACGAACCTTCCAGCCTTGAGGGTCAGAAAAGCGTCCCAGGTTGCAGCCCACTGCGGGTCATCTTGACGCTTTCGGGCAATGTCTTCGCCGACGGAGCGATAGAACGCCATGTAGTCTTCGCCGGCGAAGGCGTGCTTGCGCTGGGCCCCGCTCCTTCGGCAGTCGATGGCGTGCTTGAGCTGGTCGGCGGCACGTTAGCTTCAGCACCTTTTTTAAGGGGTGACATACCGCGGTCGCTGCCAGTGCGACAACCTCGTCAGGAATCCTGGCTAGTAAATGGGAGGGGTCAGCAGTGGAGATGTTGTACTGAGAAGTGTAGCTCTTGATGCCCCGAACGAACGAACGACGCGTCGACGAAGTGGAAGGTGTCCCTTTGTAGCAGGCATTGTAGATTAGCTGAAAAATTAGTGGGGCCATAAAGTTTTGGGCGTGGCCCTGAGTCGCAGGAACGTCAGAGACGAAGACCAGGTAGGCCAGCGACTCACCTTGGCGTCAGCGTCAGCCGGGGCCAAGTGCAGGAAGGCATCCCCTTTAAGGAGTGCAAGCACACGTTCCCTAACCAAGGCTTCCGAAGGTGGAAGCCCATCCGCTCCCAGCTCGAAGATCCCGTACGCGTTGGCTCGTTCCAGCGGAGTCAGCCGGTGTAGGGGGCTCTTGGGCTCGATCAGCTTCTCGGCTTCCCGTCGAAACCGGTGCCGGAGGTTCGGGACGCTAGCGGATACCTGTGCAATACTTCAGCCACCGAAAAAAGGGCTCGACGACGACCCTTACCAGCCGGATGAGCTCTTCCGAGGAAGCTGTGAATCCTGAAACCTCGTCAGCGTCGTCGACACAGTAAGCGGAGGGAAAGACGCGAACCTGCTTCCGGCATTTCGCGGCGGTCCACCTTTTGCATTTCGCCTTCGCAGTGCGTAGTATACACCTCCTGTAAAACCTCACCGCTGCACCGCCCATAAGCATCCGAGCCTTCGAGCCAGGCCCCCCCAACCCATTGGGTGATGCTTTCGAGTAGCATGTCGCGGGAAGTCGTCACCAGCTTGTGCCATACAGGCGCCTGGTCCTTCAGCTGACCTATCTTTACGGAGGCCACAGCCGTGGTGCTTGAAGAGGGAAGATCGAAGGCGGAAATCTCGGGAGTCAACAAAGCGGGAGAGGCGAGGAACGAGCCGGCCCTGGTGGACGGCGGCGTGAAGACATCTGTCAGCCGAAAAAGGGTGAGGCAGTGGCAGAGTGAGCGCAGTGGTACGGGTTGACCTTGGGTGGGCGACTCCAGACCCAAAAGTCGGTAGAAACTCTCCTCGGTCAGGAACTCCGGCTGCTCCGAACTGCCTGACGCGCTGGGCAGACTTCCAGGGACTCCGTGGTAGAACCAAGTGGGGAGGTCGAGTTGGCCTGCGGGGGTGTCGCCCATGCTGAAAGTGGTTCTGGTAGAGGAGTGGTGCCTAGGCAGGCGAAGGGGCCGCAACTTTAAGGCATGGGGACTCGTTATCTCGCCAGACAGCGTCCGTTCGCTAGAACCCGTCGGTATTCCCCGTTGCGAGAGGTCAGTTGAGCAAGGAGCTGCATCTGATCAAACTCTAAGTGAGATCTACGTCGACGTGATAAGAGCGTCGACGAACCAGGGGTCGATCGCGAACCCTGGGCTGAGCCATTCGCTCAACACCTAGGCCGTTCGTTACCCACGAGAGAGAAGGGATCATCGGCCGAACAAGGGGCGCTTAACGGCTTAGAGAAGCCACGGGAAAGGCAACCTAAAGCAGGGCCGGTCACCGATCAACCGGCAAACGAGCGGCAGGGAATCCAGGAACGAAAGCAACGTAGATGCAAAAGGCGTCGGTGAGTAGGATTAGAAGAGAAAAAAAAACGGGGACGGCGTAGATTCGATAGATGGCTTTGTAGAAATATTCGAATACGTACAGGCCCAAGACGTTTTTAGTCGGTAAAGATAATCACATAAGTCAATAAAAGTGCACGACGTCCCGACAGCCTCGAAGCAGCCACCTCCCTCCCTGCGTCCTTCCAGCTCGTGCCGGGCCTTGGCACGCTCACGGCCGCGTCTTCGTCTTCGACGGGAAAAAAAGGAAGAAGGTGCAAAAAATCGAGAACACGCCGCAAAAATCGAGAACGCGGTCAAACTACCACCTCGTCCCTCCGCATGCGCCCCTCCAGCCTGCGCCGGACTTCAGCACGCTCGTGATGGTGGCTTCGTCTTGGGAGGAAAAGGACCTCCCGCCGTCGATGGCTGGGTGTACGCAGACGAGCCAGATGGGTGGGTGGCTTTGCACCTTGAATTCTGGCAGACGTTGAGTGGGAGGCATCGAAGCAAAGAAACGGGCCACTCGCCGTGGAACCGGAACGCTACGGGGCGTCACGAAGCAGGCGATCCGCGAGAGGCCAAATGGAACGGATGGGGCACGTCGGGTGCGAATGGGGCCAAAAACCGGGGGATCGCCGGGGGTGAAAACCACCACTAAGGTCACGTAACGCAGCGCAATGCCGGGTTTCGCGACCAGAGGGCAGGTAGGCTGCCTAGATTACGAGGCGGGTTCGACAAAGCAGAGTGCAGGGCTTGGGCCACTCGGCCCCAGGGTTGATTCCAGAGCGGCCCTGCCTGCAGTGGACGGTGGGCAAAAACGAAGGACCTACGCATGAAGCGGAAGAGGCAGCCAAGGGTACTGGGTGGAAAAAAGGCCAGCGAGATCTGGTCATGAGAGAAGAAAAACAACTGTGGCTGATACCTCAAACAAAGACAAATAGGTCCGAAAACAGATTTTTAGAGTGACGCTGCACTGTCGAAAGGGTAGTACTGTTACTCGATGCTCGACAACAAGCGGTGTGAAAGGCACTTAGAGGCATCAATTACTCAAACGAAAACAACTACCGAAAAGATATCTTCGAACTAAATCGTCAAAAAGGAATCGAGACCGTGGCTGCCAGGATAAGTCCACATCAGAGTGGGGATAGTGTTGAGAACTTTTGTTACGGCCGTGAAGTACGTAATTAGGAGCACGTTGACTTCCCGTGAAAAAGTAGGCTCGTCTACGGTGGTGAGGTCGACTTGTAAATACTGCGCGTCTCCCAGCTGCCAATCTCGGATGAAGTAACGAAGTCGTTCAAACCACGCAGCCTTCACAGTGAAGTCGTTTGACTCCCAAGGGGGCGGCTTGCTCAAAAGGTGAGTTGAGTTTCTGAATAGTCCCCCTCTGAGATGACGTCGGTGAACGATTTCATCGGGGGGAAGAAGGAGGGCGGTCAGGAAGGCATCATCAGTTCGTTCGAATTGGTGTTTGATGTGGCTGAGGGCAATATCATAACATAGAAGTCGCTTCAGCGCAAATCCTACAGGGTTCGAGTCCATGAAGTGTTCCGGCTCGAGTGGCGACAAGTCTTGAAGATTGAGACCAAGGTGTTCCGGCTTGGAGCCACTTTTATAAAGGAAATTCGGGTCGGATATCCAAAAACGCTCCAGTGTGTACGTGACACCACAAAGGTTCTTCCTAAACAATTCACCGCTGAGAATCTCACGCCATTTGTCGTGGGTGAATAGTAACCCCGTCTTCTCGTCTGCAGAGCCAGATTCCCATCTCAGGAGTAGCCGCTCCCTGATGCAGCACCAGATGTAAAAATAAGACATTTGCTTGTGAGTCGACGACGCGTTAAAGAAGAAGAGCGGTGGTGGAACGGCTGTTTGAATTTGAGGAGGTCGTGATCTTGAATTTATAGCGGGAGGGTACTCCATTTGTTGTCGACCCAAGACCCATTCACGCAGCGGTGGAATGGGAGCGAAAGGTTGTATGCCGTTATATTCTTCCCGAGCTCGTTGCGTGAGATGGTTAACTGGCCCTTTGATGTAGGGAAAATAAATTCCTTCGGCAATCGCTGGCGTTAAAGATGAATGGACCATCAGAAGACAAACAAGGGAAAGTGAGCCAACCTCGATCTTTTCTTATGCCCTCGAAAATTTTATTCATATCCATATTCGGTCGATAAACATCGGCACGCGATGAATAACCCCGTGAGGCGAGCTCATAATGAGCGAGACCTTCGGTGAGCGGGGGATAAAAATATATATACGCATGATGGCCACCACGGTATCCTTGGGGAAACAAAAGGTTGCGTTGGATCGGGATGGCCGTGAGTTCCACTGCTCGAGCCTTTGCCAGTATAGTGAACTCGTTGAGGTTGAGTTCAAAAAAAACGGCCACGCCAAAGCATCCCAGTAGGTTGTAGTCGACCAAGGAGTCAACGTATGCGCCGCGAGTGGTGTAGGGTTTGTGAAGTAAGAGGCGCCGACGTTTTGTAGCACCGGATGTTGGTTCGTCCTTGCGCCAGAGGAGAAACCCATGCAATTCGTGTACAGCTCGTTTGAGACCGGCTAGGACAAGTTGGTGGCCTGCCTCACTGTTGGGAACACGATTCCAGAAGTATGCCTGTTCGAGCCGAAACATGGCCTGCTCAGGGAGACGGATGTGAAGACAGTTACGGTCACCTTTCACCGCAGCGACGACAAGACGGACTTGGGCAAGAAGTTCATATACCTTGGATTTCACAATGTTGCGCATGGTTTCGGAAGCACAGTATAAGTTGTGTAATTTTTGTTTGGAAAGCTGTGTGATTTGAGGCTTTGCGGGCAGTCCTGCGACGGTGGTTGGCACCGTCTCGCACGCCGGGGTATTTGTAGGTGGGAGGCCAACGAAGGGCGCGAGGGGATGGTTATCAAAGGAAAGCTGGGCCAACGCGGGGTCAAGAGAGGTGTAGGTATTGAAATGCGGATCGAGGTATGCCTTGAGGGACGGGATCCAAGCAAGGTAGGGGGATGAACGGTCTAGCGGTTGAGGGAGGACTGCGTATTCGTGTGGTCCCCACCATCCGTCACTCCTCGGCAAGGAGCGTTCGTTGAGAGACGTCGGCGCCCAAATTGTATCGGCGTTCGCAGCAACAATCGCGTGGTCGGGCGTGGTGTTGTGGTAACAATGTACTGGGTATCGGAAGGTAGTCATGAGAATAACGCGATCAGACAAGGTTGCGCAATGACGTGAGGAAACCAGCTAAAAAAACGCGGGATAAGACGTAGTTCGCCGTTTGAGCCGCGTTTACACATACACCGAACCTTGGCCTAAATTTCGGCGGCAACTGCAATAAAGCTCACCACAACGAAAACTACGATTGAAGTTCAGATCCGGTGACTATTGCCGCGGGTGGAGACCCACAGGTCAACCTGCAGACTAGAGGCTGAGACGAATTCGCACAAGCTTTGCTTTTGTTTGGAGTCTTTTTTCTTCGAAGTTCATGCGCGTGAAGCTGTGAAGACTCGTAAATGCTGTGGTTACCGCGAGCTCGACAGGTAAGCTACCGTCTTCTTTAGAAACTCCAGCTGACGTCGCTGGCAGACCCGCACGGGTAAAACGTTTTCTCCCTACTCCGTTTCCCCCCTCCCCTGCCAAAAGTCCGTGGATTTTGGCCGCCTCCTGCAGGAGTCTACTGCACGAGAATCTGAAATGCTGGAAGAGGGTGCCGAAAGTGAGATGCTGGGACACACTACGAAACGATCCCCTTCTCCCGAGACCCCCGAGGCGAAGCGAACCCGACAGAACGACCCAAAAGTGCCCGAAATCTCCACATCTCGGCAACACGCGAAACGTCGCCGCCAGCGGGAAGCAGCCCGACGGCTCAATGGACACGTACCGCGGGCCAAGACCCTAAAGGCACATGTACAGCCGGCTACTCCACTTGTCACTGCCTTGGAAACGGAGGACCTCCCTGCAACATCTTGCGGCTACCAGGCCCTCCCAGGGACCTTTTCAGACGCAAGCAAACCCTACACTTTGGAGGAATTATTGAGTTTGGGGTTCCTCCTGATTGCCTGGGATGGCTAGTAAGTGCTTGGCCTGCTCAGTGTCGTCACAGGAACTGACTGAATTGCAGTGAATCGCGACCCATTTACGATCACATGAAGAGAATCATCGCATGCCTGGTGGGACAGCCGCGTGACCCGACCTATGCAACTTCCGTGGAAATTGTTTATCAATTCTTCTCATTTCTAGCCGAGAAAGCTCAGCTCAAGCCATCGTTGCATAAGCGTGGATGCTTTGCAGTTCTCAACGTGGGGATCTTACACGCCCAGGGCACGACGAGGCCAATGAGACAGAACAATCGCGAATATACGGCCACAGCTGAGAGCCTGTTGGGCCATCCACACGTCCAGCGTCTGGCAAGCTTCGCCAGTGGTGGGTGCTAGTGGCTGCTTTCCAGAGAACCATCTAACAGCTTCACACTTCAGCTGCTTTTGCCTTGTGGGCACCGAAGCTTTACCAATATTACCGAAGCCATTTAGATCAACTTTACGATAAGATGCCCCATCTCCGTCGAAACTTTGTTGGCAGCGTCTTTCCAACGGCTGCTTTCAACTTTGGGCCCAATGTCTGGACTTTCAAGCACCGGGATGGTATGAACTGTCCATTTGGCTGGTGTGCCATCCAGGCTTTGGGGCATTTTGATCCCAAAGCTGGAGGCCACCTGATTCTGTGGGATCTTGGTTTGGTTATAGAATTCCCCCCTGGTGCTCTTATCCTGATCCCCTCTGCTACTCTCACCCACTCAAACATCCCTGTGCAGCCAGGTGATACCCGTGTTTCCTTCACACAGTATTGTGGTGGTGGCCTGTTTCGCTATGTTGACAATGGTTTCCGAACAGAAGCTGAAGTGGGTGAAGAGGATTCTGCTGCCCTTGCTCAGATACTGGAACTGAAGAAAACCCGGTGGAAAATGGGTCTCGAGTTGTTCAGCACACTAGATGATTTGTTAGAGTAGTGCTGTTGATTTTTCAAACCAACTATACATGTGATTTCAAATGTTCTGCAAGTATCTAGAATCCATATACATGAGGTGGCAAGGCTATGGTGGTTCCCCATCCCTGACCCTACACTGCACAACGTATGTCACACCCATCGCTACCGCCGCTGGATAGCCCTGCACACGAGCATTTCGGCGTGGGACCACTTGCGCAGAATCTACCGGTGTGTTGGGTATGAACACAGGCACGTCGAACACGTTCCCGACCAGGTTCGCCACCGACAGGAAGTTGGCTGCTGCACCAGTAGCGAGGATCCACGCAGGCAGAGGTTGACGGTCGTACAGTCAAACGGCAACCCAAGGCTAGATAGGACTGAGTGCGAACGGCCTGGAAGCGGCGTTTGTTGTCGATTAACATCGCCCCGCCCTCGGGCGAAGGGGCCTAACAACCCAGGGCCCTCGTCATCGACCATTTGACTCGGAAGGAGAGTGCTTCGCTCTCCAGTAAACGTAATGGGTTCACGTGTAAATCCCGGAATTCGTTCACCTTGACGCCCATCTCGACACGAAAGACGCCTTTGACGTGTGAGTTAGGGAAGCTGTCCCCTTGGAGATGCCAAAAGCTGAAAACCATGTCGTCGAGACGAAATAACGCGAGAGACATAACTGTGACGAACTCAATAAGACGGATGGAATGCGCACCCGATGGAACCACTTGGAAGGATATTCCAACGAATCGCCGTCATAACGTTGTGCAGGTGTGAGCATGGCTTCCATTGATCCAAAGGACATGGCGGCATCCACTGGCGATGGACAAAGGGAGAGGTGATAGATAATCCGAGGTAAACGGTGCTACGTTTTGGTTACACGACAAAACCCTCCATAAAAGGGGCTCTCTGACTTACCTGGATCCAACCCGTACCGGTTCACCAGATACCTCGAAATTCCCAACCCTCCTCCCGCCGCTGGAGGTATCTACGTCGCCCAGCCATCCCCGCACCCGCCTCCCCCCCTCCCGATTGCCATCAACGACACCCAATACCCCCTCGTCCTAATGCCCCTGCGTCGGCTGCCCGTTTGTCATCCCACCCAGCCCAGTCCACAGGCCGGTCGTATAAGGCTCAGCTTCTCACACCCCGTCCACTTCCCGCCAATCAAACTGCCCAAAAATGAACTCGCAACCTGGATCCTGCCAGTACAGGCCCAGACTTCTGTTGGCCACGACTCACGAACACAAGGGAGTTGCGCGGCGATGAGCGATGCGTGAGCGCAAGTCCCGACACGCGCAAGCCACGCGGTCAGGACCACCAAGGAGGGCTTCAATAGCAAGGGCAGGGGTGTGAGAGAGCATATCTCGGGTGATGGGGGTGTTGGGGAGGGACCTCGATCGGGGAAACGTTTGGTTCCGTTGCCAAGCAAAAAAATAGACGCGACTTACCTAGTCCCTTGACCCACATCTCAACTGGGGTCGTATATGGGTCAGTGTCATGGGGTCAGAGAGCAACGAAAATGAACGAGAAATCCGGCAGCTCACCGTCGAAGTCAACACACAGCACACCGACCACCTCGAGCCTCCAGTTTACGATCGACGCGCAAAGCTGATCTGTCGAAAATTTGAGCCCAAGGAAAAGGCAGGCCCGGGTTTGGGTGACGCAGGCCGTTAGAAATGTTTTGGGCGAGAATATGGCAGTATCGGTATCGTGATAACGGAGTAATTGGGGTACCTCCTGCGACAACTCTGCGCGAGCAGATTGCAGTTCTAGAGTGGATTGACGTGTCCGTTGTCGACGTCGGTACTAGTCTGAGCTCCTCGACGGCGCTTATTCCACTCTCGAATGCTGTGGGGCCGGGGGTACGACGACAAGTGTAAATTCTGGACGCCAACTATGAGACATCTCGGGGGGGACGAGGTGGAGGTGGTGTGAGGACTTGGGGAGAGGATGAAGGAGGGATAGGTGAACGGCCTACGTCGTCAAGATTTCGGTGACATAGGTTGACCAAGAAAAGGTAGGATGCATTTGAATGTAGGCTTCCGACTCGGGATCTGTTCAGTCAAAACACGATTTTATTGCGTGCAAATGGTTATAAAAGGATGTATTGCAGGTAAAAGGACGTGAAAATACGGACATTTCACGGGGCTGTACATCCCCGCAACGTTCATCGGCGTGCACTCCAGTTAGGAAAGACGAGCCAGGTGGGTGGCTTTGCACCTTGAATTCTGGCAGACGTTGAGTGGGAGGCATCGAAGCGAAGAAACGGGCCACTCGCCGTGGAACCGGAACGCTACGGGGCGTCACGAAGCAGGCGATCCGTGAGAGGCCAAATGGAACGGATGGGGCACGTCGGGTGCGAATGGGGCCAAAAACCGGGGGATCGCCGGGGGTGAAAACCACCACTAAGGTCACGTAACGCAGCGCAATGCCGGGTTTCGCGACCAGAGGGCAGGTAGGCTGCCTAGATTACGAGGCGGGTTCGACAAAGCAGAGTGCAGGGCTTGGGCCACTCGGCCCCAGGGTTGATTCCAGAGCGGCCCTGCCTGCAGTGGACGGTGGGCAAAAACGCGGATTTTAATCAAACTCAGTCTGTTTTCGGACCTATTTGTCTTTGTTTGAGGTATCAGCCACAGTTGTTTTTCTTCTCTCATGACCAGATCTCGCTGGCCTTTTTTCCACCCAGTACCCTTGGCTGCCTCTTCCGCTTCATGCGTAGGTCCTTCGTTTTTGCCCACCGTCCACTGCAGGCAGGGCCGCTCTGGAATCAACCCTGGGGCCGAGTGGCCCAAGCCCTGCACTCTGCTTTGTCGAACCCGCCTCGTAATCTAGGCAGCCTACCTGCCCTCTGGTCGCGAAACCCGGCATTGCGCTGCGTTACGTGACCTTAGTGGTGGTTTTCACCCCCGGCGATCCCCCGGTTTTTGGCCCCATTCGCACCCGACGTGCCCCATCCGTTCCATTTGGCCTCTCGCGGATCGCCTGCTTCGTGACGCCCCGTAGCGTTCCGGTTCCACGGCGAGTGGCCCGTTTCTTTGCTTCGATGCCTCCCACTCAACGTCTGCCAGAATTCAAGGTGCAAAGCCACCCACCCATCTGGCTCGTCTGCGTACACCCAGCCATCGACGGCGGGAGGTCCTTTTCCTCCCAAGACGAAGCCACCATCACGAGCGTGCTGAAGTCCGGCGCAGGCTGGAGGGGCGCATGCGGAGGGACGAGGTGGTAGTTTGACCGCGTTCTCGATTTTTGCGGCGTGTTCTCGATTTTTTGCACCTTCTTCCTTTTTTTCCCGTCGAAGACGAAGACGCGGCCGTGAGCGTGCCAAGGCCCGGCACGAGCTGGAAGGACGCAGGGAGGGAGGTGGCTGCTTCGAGGCTGTCGGGACGTCGTGCACTTTTATTGACTTATGTGATTATCTTTACCGACTAAAAACGTCTTGGGCCTGTACGTATTCGAATATTTCTACAAAGCCATCTATCGAATCTACGCCGTCCCCGTTTTTTTTTCTCTTCTAATCCTACTCACCGACGCCTTTTGCATCTACGTTGCTTTCGTTCCTGGATTCCCTGCCGCTCGTTTGCCGGTTGATCGGTGACCGGCCCTGCTTTAGGTTGCCTTTCCCGTGGCTTCTCTAAGCCGTTAAGCGCCCCTTGTTCGGCCGATGATCCCTTCTCTCTCGTGGGTAACGAACGGCCTAGGTGTTGAGCGAATGGCTCAGCCCAGGGTTCGCGATCGACCCCTGGTTCGTCGACGCTCTTATCACGTCGACGTAGATCTCACTTAGAGTTTGATCAGATGCAGCTCCTTGCTCAACTGACCTCTCGCAACGGGGAATACCGACGGGTTCTAGCGAACGGACGCTGTCTGGCGAGATAACGAGTCCCCATGCCTTAAAGTTGCGGCCCCTTCGCCTGCCTAGGCACCACTCCTCTACCAGAACCACTTTCAGCATGGGCGACACCCCCGCAGGCCAACTCGACCTCCCCACTTGGTTCTACCACGGAGTCCCTGGAAGTCTGCCCAGCGCGTCAGGCAGTTCGGAGCAGCCGGAGTTCCTGACCGAGGAGAGTTTCTACCGACTTTTGGGTCTGGAGTCGCCCACCCAAGGTCAACCCGTACCACTGCGCTCACTCTGCCACTGCCTCACCCTTTTTCGGCTGACAGATGTCTTCACGCCGCCGTCCACCAGGGCCGGCTCGTTCCTCGCCTCTCCCGCTTTGTTGACTCCCGAGATTTCCGCCTTCGATCTTCCCTCTTCAAGCACCACGGCTGTGGCCTCCGTAAAGATAGGTCAGCTGAAGGACCAGGCGCCTGTATGGCACAAGCTGGTGACGACTTCCCGCGACATGCTACTCGAAAGCATCACCCAATGGGTTGGGGGGGCCTGGCTCGAAGGCTCGGATGCTTATGGGCGGTGCAGCGGTGAGGTTTTACAGGAGGTGTATACTACGCACTGCGAAGGCGAAATGCAAAAGGTGGACCGCCGCGAAATGCCGGAAGCAGGTTCGCGTCTTTCCCTCCGCTTACTGTGTCGACGACGCTGACGAGGTTTCAGGATTCACAGCTTCCTCGGAAGAGCTCATCCGGCTGGTAAGGGTCGTCGTCGAGCCCTTTTTTCGGTGGCTGAAGTATTGCACAGGTATCCGCTAGCGTCCCGAACCTCCGGCACCGGTTTCGACGGGAAGCCGAGAAGCTGATCGAGCCCAAGAGCCCCCTACACCGGCTGACTCCGCTGGAACGAGCCAACGCGTACGGGATCTTCGAGCTGGGAGCGGATGGGCTTCCACCTTCGGAAGCCTTGGTTAGGGAACGTGTGCTTGCACTCCTTAAAGGGGATGCCTTCCTGCACTTGGCCCCGGCTGACGCTGACGCCAAGGTGAGTCGCTGGCCTACCTGGTCTTCGTCTCTGACGTTCCTGCGACTCAGGGCCACGCCCAAAACTTTATGGCCCCACTAATTTTTCAGCTAATCTACAATGCCTGCTACAAAGGGACACCTTCCACTTCGTCGACGCGTCGTTCGTTCGTTCGGGGCATCAAGAGCTACACTTCTCAGTACAACATCTCCACTGCTGACCCCTCCCATTTACTAGCCAGGATTCCTGACGAGGTTGTCGCACTGGCAGCGACCGCGGTATGTCACCCCTTAAAAAAGGTGCTGAAGCTAACGTGCCGCCGACCAGCTCAAGCACGCCATCGACTGCCGAAGGAGCGGGGCCCAGCGCAAGCACGCCTTCGCCGGCGAAGACTACATGGCGTTCTATCGCTCCGTCGGCGAAGACATTGCCCGAAAGCGTCAAGATGACCCGCAGTGGGCTGCAACCTGGGACGCTTTTCTGACCCTCAAGGCTGGAAGGTTCGTCTGGTCGCGCTGCCTTTACACGACGCTCACCTCTCCTTTGCTAGGTTCATGCGGGGGTCCAATGTTTAGCTTAGTGTTTTTTACATCTTCTGCTTACACGTGATGAGTTCTCGGGCCGTTTTTAATATATGCGCTTTCTTGCGCACTTTCCGCTGACGTCAACGCACCGCCGCCTGGGGTGGGTTTGAAGCTGTGCGCTGGCTCAGGCGCACGGCGTACGGTGAATGGAACGCTCACGACGTCGACTTACAGACGGGGCTCCCGTCGAGAACAGGCTTCATTTCTTTCTAATTCGACGCAAAGGCGAAGGCTAGTCGATTTCAGACGCGGGGGCGCTAACTATGTACGTCATTGCTCGCCGTTTGTAAGGTCGATGACTTCGTGCTCCCGGCACTGGTGAGCGAAAAAAATCCTTCGCGTCATGACCGAACCGCAGCGGCCACACCTCGCAAAAAGGTCTTTAAATTGGGCCGTGGTGATGCCCGAGTCGCTGACTGAGTCTAGTTGCAAGAGGAGGTGGAAGATGTGCGCCGAGGTGAGCGCGAGTGGCCGATAGGTTCGTACCACGCCCATGTCGATTTCTGTCAGCGATTAATCAGTGGGTGACAAACCGACGTCGGTTGCCTTTCACCTCCGGCATGCAGCCTTTCACGACGGCTCACTTCTCCAGCTCGAAGTCTTTTGACGACCGGTGGCGGAGCAGGGTGATCGAAACCTAATCGGCGGGTTAGTTGCGTCAATCCCGCCTCCATGCAGCTGACGGCGCACCTCACGGCGGATAATAACAGACGGGCACCCCTCGCCTGGCGTGGATACGCTCCATGAAGACTGCAGGTGCGTCAGACACGTCCAGTGATGGGAGTGGAAGGAGCTACTCAAGTATCCACATCCGTCGTCTGCACAGGTCGCAACGTATTCTCCCGAAAATCGGCCCGCGGTGACCATGTGTATCGCCGCTTCGACAAATTTATCCCCGACCTCCTCCTGCAGCGGGCACATGCAGCAGGGGCCACGCATGCGATGCGATGAGCGGTGATTCACCAGGTCCGAAGGGGTGACCCGCTCCCCCCTTTCATTCGTAGGCCTATTCATCGGTACGTTCTGCTCACGACATGCACAGCCATTACGACGGGGGGGCTCACCAATGCCAAACTTTCAGACCGTCGCTGTCATGGTCGTAGTGCAGGACGGCGTTGGATGTGACGCGGATGCGACGCAGGAGGGCGTTCACTCGGAAGGAAGCAGCGGACATGGGACTTCGAAGAGGACGTAGTCAAGACCCAGGCAGCCCACCACGGTTTATATAGGCGCTGGACGAAGCCCGCCACCGCCACCTTCCGTCGCCTTCCGTCGTTTAGGCGACTACGTGGGACTACGTGTGCCTCAACCGCCGGGCTTCACCACCTCCTGCCGACTACGGGAGTTTGGGCAAGTCGTGGGAAATTGAGGTGAGATATAACCCACGCTGCCGTTCTGTTGTCCCGCGTTTCAAATGGCGGACGATCACCCCACTCTCCCCTCCAGTGCAACGGCCGGTCGGCGCCTGAGGGAGGATGCCCTCCATGTCGGTGCGAGGAAGAAGGCGTGAGTAGCTTCCTCATCGGCTCATCGATTTTTCTGAGAACCCCATCTCCATGGACAGCTGCGTTTCGGACCCACTGGTCCACCACGGTCGCCATTTCGGTCGTACTTTGCACGCCATGACCAACGTTCACGTCCTCCTCACGAACGGCGTCCCTTCGTAAAAGCGAGCTTACTGGCCGTGAAGATGCCTTGTCTACCGAGTAGGCGTGTTCTTCGGCGTCGAGCGATTCTCTGACGATGATCCTTTCAGGGAGAGAAGGGAGGATCGCATTTTTACGAAGCTGCTTCAGATGATCCCAGGCCTTGAAGACCGTCTCACGGGTAGCTCAGAGGAGGAAGTGGTGTTCATCGCGGAATTAGTACGTGTCTGAGCCTTTGCTCGCGATCGGTTGATCCACGGGTCGTTCAGATACAGAAGGGCGCATCAAGCGCCAGGTCCGACGACACGAAGAGCCTGAAAGGCTCCGTTTTGGATTGGATCACGCCTAGAGGCCAGTCGCTCAACCCTCCGCTAGCTCGGAACGTCAAGGTAGATCGAGGCTTCCATCACGAACGCACGGGCGCCTTGCTTTGCCCTGCCGACTTGGACTGGTCCAACAACGAGTGCGTCCACCCCTGTCCACCGTAGAGCCGTGAGCTTCAGCCCTTTGCAGCGTTAAAGAAAAACTACAGAGCGGAGAGTTGGCGGTTTCGGGCGACCAGTGGCCCATCTTTCTTTACCATGGGTACAGCTACGACGAGGAAGATCCCTGGAACGGACTCTTTCGGAGTTCCTTGTTGGTAACGGTGAGGAGCCCGTCTAGCCTGCGAACGAATTCCTTACGGGGTTTCAGGCGTACAAACACGTCTTCACGTCGCCCAGCTCCGTGGACAAAACGCCCAAGGCGACGCGTTCGGGCAACGCTCGCATTCACGGGATGACCCAGGTCACCCTGCGTCTATCGCGTACATCGCCACTCAGGTACGTCGGTCACTTGGTCCGTCTGTTCCTGGCTTTCCTCTTCGTAGGTCCGCTTCGCGCTGGCCTCGTCGCCGATTTTTTCCAGGACCGACACCGTCACCGACTCGGAGAATTTTTATTCCTCGATCCTGGACCTGTTTGACGACGCTGACGAGCAGGAAGAAGTCGGTGAGCTGCTGGTGTGGTGGAACCGGTGCGATTTCCCTTCCCCCCTGCCCGAACCTTTCGCGTATTCAATCGGCTTCAGGCAAATATTCCCCAGCCATTCGGTGGCGCAGCGTCCTGCTTCGAAGACCAGCGCCTTAGCCAAGATCAGGGAAAAGCGAGCAGCGCTGAAGGCTGCAGTGGGTCCATCGGGAGGTTGAAAGCGACGGACGCCGTGCCCCGCGTATGCAGTACTAGTGTCACCGCATTGTAATTAACTGCCGCGTTCATTCACAACGCTTATAAACCGTCGCTTGTTCTGTCACGAGGGCGTCGCCTATCGCTTGAAGGCCGTGGTTCAGGTTCGGAACACGACGCAGGACGCTGAGAGCTGACGAAATGGAAAGTTCAAGGGAGAAAGACGACGACGACGACGACGACCACGTTTGCAACGAGAACATTAGCGAAATAGACAGCGACGAAGGTGAAGGTTTATGAAAGTCACTGAACGTCGATAGAGTTGTCCCTACAGATCCTATCGAGAGAACGGCGGCGACGAATTGTCTTGGTCTCGTAATTTTTTCCTTTCATTCGCACTTTTGCGACAAGTGATTTTTTCACATCGCTTTCCTCTACAAACGCAGATTACTATCCTACGGAAGGGGAGCCATCGAGGCTCGATTCCTACACTCGACGCTCCATCTCCTCTAGCATGGATTCCAACTCCATGACTATTCTCCGATGAGCTTCGGCGCGAACACGAGCTCGCGCAAGCTCCTCCCTCAGGACGGCTAACTCCTCCCCTCGAAACTCCCCATCGATAGCCCTGGCTTTCCCTTTATTGCGACGTTTTACCGCACCCAAGTCCCGCGACGACGACGCGAACGATGGTCCCACAACTCCTGGAAAGAGCGCCTGAGATATCGATGCAACAAACGAAAACCATCGCGACTCACGATTCCGTTTCTTCGACTTCGCAAATTCCAGCTTTCCCTTTCGAGTAACCCCATTCCAATAGCAGCACCGGTGGTAATGAACGCATCTTTGACAGCGATTCTTCGAATCATCGATGTCGCACACTTGTCCTCGTCGGGCGCATTCATCACATCTCTACGTGCGATCAATGAACGAGGGGTGTTTTCAGAGGAGATGGCTTTCACCTTTCCTTTGGCGGGAACCAGCCCAACATCATCCGCGCTTCGCCTTCGTTTATGAAGCCGCGAAGGAGTATTCTTTGGGGTCGGTGAACCAGCGGTCGATTCGACAAGTTGATCGACCTCGTCGTCGTCGGTCGTTTTAGAGGCAATCGACTTAGTAGGAGAAGACATGGCTGAAACCAAACAAGTCTGATGGTTTATCTCAAGGGCCCACCACGCGACGCGACTTATCATGTGACAATTTCAAATTCGTCATGTGTGCGACCTGCGACACGAAACGAAAAAGAAATTCAGGACTAAGCACACAAGTATACTACAGCCGTTCCAAAAGTCGCTCGCGCTGCTCCCCACCTACTTATGGAGATCGCCAAGTCGTCTGTACTCGTTCGGAACAGCCATGCACTGCAAATCCTGGTGATTCCTGATAGCTTGGAAGTCGCCAGGTATCGGCGAAAGATCAACGAGATACTGGAGCTAGATTTCCAGAAGTTGTATGTGATTGTACATGCCGTCGAGCTCTCCATGTTGAAGAACGGCATGTCGTGGTTAAGGAGCGGTCAGTTGCTTCGCTGACCGCCAGACTTCTCGTGTTAGTGACACGTGCAGGTCGGGACGTGGGTCCTTTCGCTTTCACATCCTTGGGCGAGAAGGTCTTCCGCACGCGCGTTGGGCGGGGAAAAATGTGGGCAGAAACGACCGTTGCTTGGTCGACCCCGTACGTCTGCGTTTTCTTCTACTCTTTGTAAATTGCTTCAACCCCTCTTCTTCACTGATGGCCACGCTCCTCCTCATTCACTGGAACGGTCTCTACCGCCGCCGACACCGCGAAAGGCGCTTCGCTGAACGGCGAATTCGCCTACACTACCAGCGGAAACGCCTCTGGCGCCGTGGAGTCGAAGCAGCCTCCGTCAGGTAGCGTTTCTCCCTTTTTCTTCGTCACGTCCACCCATCTGTTTTCAGACCCACTGGCTGGCATGGAGAGAGTGGGCGCGATCGTCGTGGAGGGCACCTCACCGTCGTCTGGGCGAAGCGAGATGGGGCTTTCGTCACTAAACACCACGTATACCGGTGAGACGAGGCGTACGGCCGGGAGAATAGGCGGAGAGGCAGTAGATAAAGTAATGCTCAAAGACCACGCCGTTTTGTTAGGCCTTGCTCTCATAAAAGCTTAGCTCATTTCGAGATCGATTCGTCGACCTTTGGGGGACATGTTACAGAATATCTACTACGCTTTATAAACCCTCTTGGCCCCACAGGGCTCTTCACTCGAGTTTCCGTCGACGCTTTTCGGCGGCGGGTTTTCGCCTAACGGCCTTCACCCGTCGCACACTCGTCCACCGAGTTGTCTTCCCCTTCCGCTCCTGGGGCGTCTTCGACCCAAAGTTCTCGCCCGTCCATCCCTCGCCTCGCCCTCTCCGTTGAGATGTTCTCTCTAGCTGCCACATTGCGCATGGCTTTCTTTTTTCGAGGCGCTGAGGGGTTGCGTTTGCTAGCATTTCCTTTGAGATACGCGTATTTTTCCGGTACGTTCAACCAGCCCTGCTTGTAATGATGCTTACGCTTATTCTTCAGGTATTGCTTGACTAGCTCCTCCGTGGCCCAATCGTTGACGAATTTTCCCATGAAAGGGTGCTGCTCCCTAGCCTACGCAGGGCTGTAACCTCTGGCCCACCCTCTGGACAACCGGGGCACTTACTATTTGAAACAGCATGGCCTTGTCTCTGGGGGGTATTTCGGCCCACTTGCTTTCCCAGTTGATTCGCGCGTTGAGCACGAGATCACGGAGGCTACGCTACCTCAACACATCAGCAGCGTTCACCCTGGTCGCGAGGTCGGCTGACGTACCTGTATGCCCTTGTAGATGTCATATTTTTTAGCGGTTCCCGACAAACCCATAGCCTCCTGGATGCTGAAGTCGGTGCCCGCGGTTCCTTTGGGCCTCAGGACCTTCACGTGGCCCCCTTGTTCGCCGCCGCGGGTCATCTGCGCAGCCGTGGCCTCATCCAGCTTTTCCTGGAGGCAGGCGTTGTCGGCTTGCTCCTTTGCTAGGGCCTCTTCAAGCCCAGTGAGCGTTGGCCTGCTTCGCCGGCGGAATTACGGAACTGACCCTGCACTTCTGCGTACTTCTGCCTCAATTCTTCCATGCTTTCTTCCCCCTGGGTGGCCAAGTTTTCATTCCCTGATTGGGCTGCTGGTGCCGTCGCATTTCCACCCAGCCGTCGAGCACCCTGACCGCCTTTGGAGGCGACAGTGGAGGGAACCTCGTCGAGCTGCCTAACGGTTCGCCCGGCAGTTTCCTTGCGCGTTGTGCAGCGTTTTGCAGAATTCGTCGACGCACGATCAGCACCGCGGTAGTTCGCCATGAGATGGAGCGGCACCTGCTGAGGTTGAGGTCCGATTGGCGTTCGGCTTTATCCCAAATTTTTCTTCAGCCCAATTTGACCAACTCGTGGGAAAACTTGCGCGCTGGCTGGCTGCATTCGGCTCATTTCCCTTTCGCCTCAGCCTTCCCCATAGCACTCCACTGCTGGCTTTTCAGGTCTCGTTGCCGCACAACCAAGGCCTCCGTTTCGGAAATCCGCAGGGGGGCACCACCCGTAGG
>OY741995.1:289182-428213 GCA_963555575.2 Hygrocybe coccinea | reverse complement strand
GAGACCCACAGGTCAACCTGCAGACTAGAGGCTGAGACGAATTCGCACAAGCTTTGCTTTTGTTTGGAGTCTTTTTTCTTCGAAGTTCATGCGCGTGAAGCTGTGAAGACTCGTAAATGCTGTGGTTACCGCGAGCTCGACAGGTAAGCTACCGTCTTCTTTAGAAACTCCAGCTGACGTCGCTGGCAGACCCGCACGGGTAAAACGTTTTCTCCCTACTCCGTTTCCCCCCTCCCCTGCCAAAAGTCCGTGGATTTTGGCCGCCTCCTGCAGGAGTCTACTGCACGAGAATCTGAAATGCTGGAAGAGGGTGCCGAAAGTGAGATGCTGGGACACACTACGAAACGATCCCCTTCTCCCGAGACCCCCGAGGCGAAGCGAACCCGACAGAACGACCCAAAAGTGCCCGAAATCTCCACATCTCGGCAACACGCGAAACGTCGCCGCCAGCGGGAAGCAGCCCGACGGCTCAATGGACACGTACCGCGGGCCAAGACCCTAAAGGCACATGTACAGCCGGCTACTCCACTTGTCACTGCCTTGGAAACGGAGGACCTCCCTGCAACATCTTGCGGCTACCAGGCCCTCCAGGGACCTTTTCAGACGCAAGCAAACCCTACACTTTGGAGGAATTATTGAGTTTGGGGTTCCTCCTGATTGCCTGGGATGGCTAGTAAGTGCTTGGCCTGCTCAGTGTCGTCACAGGAACTGACTGAATTGCAGTGAATCGCGACCCATTTACGATCACATGAAGAGAATCATCGCATGCCTGGTGGGACAGCCGCGTGACCCGACCTATGCAACTTCCGTGGAAATTGTTTATCAATTCTTCTCATTTCTAGCCGAGAAAGCTCAGCTCAAGCCATCGTTGCATAAGCGTGGATGCTTTGCAGTTCTCAACGTGGGGATCTTACACGCCCAGGGCACGACGAGGCCAATGAGACAGAACAATCGCGAATATACGGCCACAGCTGAGAGCCTGTTGGGCCATCCACACGTCCAGCGTCTGGCAAGCTTCGCCAGTGGTGGGTGCTAGTGGCTGCTTTCCAGAGAACCATCTAACAGCTTCACACTTCAGCTGCTTTTGCCTTGTGGGCACCGAAGCTTTACCAATATTACCGAAGCCATTTAGATCAACTTTACGATAAGATGCCCCATCTCCGTCGAAACTTTGTTGGCAGCGTCTTTCCAACGGCTGCTTTCAACTTTGGGCCCAATGTCTGGACTTTCAAGCACCGGGATGGTATGAACTGTCCATTTGGCTGGTGTGCCATCCAGGCTTTGGGGCATTTTGATCCCAAAGCTGGAGGCCACCTGATTCTGTGGGATCTTGGTTTGGTTATAGAATTCCCCCTGGTGCTCTTATCCTGATCCCCTCTGCTACTCTCACCCACTCAAACATCCCTGTGCAGCCAGGTGATACCCGTGTTTCCTTCACACAGTATTGTGGTGGTGGCCTGTTTCGCTATGTTGACAATGGTTTCCGAACAGAAGCTGAAGTGGGTGAAGAGGATTCTGCTGCCCTTGCTCAGATACTGGAACTGAAGAAAACCCGGTGGAAAATGGGTCTCGAGTTGTTCAGCACACTAGATGATTTGTTAGAGTAGTGCTGTTGATTTTTCAACCAACTATACATGTGATTTCAAATGTTCTGCAAGTATCTAGAATCCATATACATGAGGTGGCAAGGCTATGGTGGTTCCCCATCCCTGACCCTACACTGCACAACGTATGTCACACCCATCGCTACCGCCGCTGGATAGCCCTGCACACGAGCATTTCGGCGTGGGACCACTTGCGCAGAATCTACCGGTGTGTTGGGTATGAACACAGGCACGTCGAACACGTTCCCGACCAGGTTCGCCACCGACAGGAAGTTGGCTGCTGCACCAGTAGCGAGGATCCACGCAGGCAGAGGTTGACGGTCGTACAGTCAAACGGCAACCCAAGGCTAGATAGGACTGAGTGCGAACGGCCTGGAAGCGGCGTTTGTTGTCGATTAACATCGCCCCGCCCTCGGGCGAAGGGGCCTAACAACCCAGGGCCCTCGTCATCGACCATTTGACTCGGAAGGAGAGTGCTTCGCTCTCCAGTAAACGTAATGGGTTCACGTGTAAATCCCGGAATTCGTTCACCTTGACGCCCATCTCGACACGAAAGACGCCTTTGACGTGTGAGTTAGGGAAGCTGTCCCCTTGGAGATGCCAAAAGCTGAAAACCATGTCGTCGAGACGAAATAACGCGAGAGACATAACTGTGACGAACTCAATAAGACGGATGGAATGCGCACCCGATGGAACCACTTGGAAGGATATTCCAACGAATCGCCGTCATAACGTTGTGCAGGTGTGAGCATGGCTTCCATTGATCCAAAGGACATGGCGGCATCCACTGGCGATGGACAAAGGGAGAGGTGATAGATAATCCGAGGTAAACGGTGCTACGTTTTGGTTACACGACAAAACCCTCCATAAAAGGGGCTCTCTGACTTACCTGGATCCAACCCGTACCGGTTCACCAGATACCTCGAAATTCCCAACCCTCCTCCCGCCGCTGGAGGTATCTACGTCGCCCAGCCATCCCCGCACCCGCCTCCCCCCCTCCCGATTGCCATCAACGACACCCAATACCCCCTCGTCCTAATGCCCCTGCGTCGGCTGCCCGTTTGTCATCCCACCCAGCCCAGTCCACAGGCCGGTCGTATAAGGCTCAGCTTCTCACACCCCGTCCACTTCCCGCCAATCAAACTGCCCAAAAATGAACTCGCAACCTGGATCCTGCCAGTACAGGCCCAGACTTCTGTTGGCCACGACTCACGAACACAAGGGAGTTGCGCGGCGATGAGCGATGCGTGAGCGCAAGTCCCGACACGCGCAAGCCACGCGGTCAGGACCACCAAGGAGGGCTTCAATAGCAAGGGCAGGGGTGTGAGAGAGCATATCTCGGGTGATGGGGGTGTTGGGGAGGGACCTCGATCGGGGAAACGTTTGGTTCCGTTGCCAAGCAAAAAAATAGACGCGACTTACCTAGTCCCTTGACCCACATCTCAACTGGGGTCGTATATGGGTCAGTGTCATGGGGTCAGAGAGCAACGAAAATGAACGAGAAATCCGGCAGCTCACCGTCGAAGTCAACACACAGCACACCGACCACCTCGAGCCTCCAGTTTACGATCGACGCGCAAAGCTGATCTGTCGAAAATTTGAGCCCAAGGAAAAGGCAGGCCCGGGTTTGGGTGACGCAGGCCGTTAGAAATGTTTTGGGCGAGAATATGGCAGTATCGGTATCGTGATAACGGAGTAATTGGGGTACCTCCTGCGACAACTCTGCGCGAGCAGATTGCAGTTCTAGAGTGGATTGACGTGTCCGTTGTCGACGTCGGTACTAGTCTGAGCTCCTCGACGGCGCTTATTCCACTCTCGAATGCTGTGGGGCCGGGGGTACGACGACAAGTGTAAATTCTGGACGCCAACTATGAGACATCTCGGGGGGGACGAGGTGGAGGTGGTGTGAGGACTTGGGGAGAGGATGAAGGAGGGATAGGTGAACGGCCTACGTCGTCAAGATTTCGGTGACATAGGTTGACCAAGAAAAGGTAGGATGCATTTGAATGTAGGCTTCCGACTCGGGATCTGTTCAGTCAAAACACGATTTTATTGCGTGCAAATGGTTATAAAAGGATGTATTGCAGGTAAAAGGACGTGAAAATACGGACATTTCACGGGGCTGTACATCCCCGCAACGTTCATCGGCGTGCACTCCAGTTAGGAAAGACGAGCCAGGTGGGTGGCTTTGCACCTTGAATTCTGGCAGACGTTGAGTGGGAGGCATCGAAGCGAAGAAACGGGCCACTCGCCGTGGAACCGGAACGCTACGGGGCGTCACGAAGCAGGCGATCCGTGAGAGGCCAAATGGAACGGATGGGGCACGTCGGGTGCGAATGGGGCCAAAAACCGGGGGATCGCCTGCTTCGTGACGCCCCGTAGCGTTCCGGTTCCACGGCGAGTGGCCCGTTTCTTTGCTTCGATGCCTCCCACTCAACGTCTGCCAGAATTCAAGGTGCAAAGCCACCCACCCATCTGGCTCGTCTGCGTACACCCAGCCATCGACGGCGGGAGGTCCTTTTCCTCCCAAGACGAAGCCACCATCACGAGCGTGCTGAAGTCCGGCGCAGGCTGGAGGGGCGCATGCGGAGGGACGAGGTGGTAGTTTGACCGCGTTCTCGATTTTTGCGGCGTGTTCTCGATTTTTTGCACCTTCTTCCTTTTTTTCCCGTCGAAGACGAAGACGCGGCCGTGAGCGTGCCAAGGCCCGGCACGAGCTGGAAGGACGCAGGGAGGGAGGTGGCTGCTTCGAGGCTGTCGGGACGTCGTGCACTTTTATTGACTTATGTGATTATCTTTACCGACTAAAAACGTCTTGGGCCTGTACGTATTCGAATATTTCTACAAAGCCATCTATCGAATCTACGCCGTCCCCGTTTTTTTTTCTCTTCTAATCCTACTCACCGACGCCTTTTGCATCTACGTTGCTTTCGTTCCTGGATTCCCTGCCGCTCGTTTGCCGGTTGATCGGTGACCGGCCCTGCTTTAGGTTGCCTTTCCCGTGGCTTCTCTAAGCCGTTAAGCGCCCCTTGTTCGGCCGATGATCCCTTCTCTCTCGTGGGTAACGAACGGCCTAGGTGTTGAGCGAATGGCTCAGCCCAGGGTTCGCGATCGACCCCTGGTTCGTCGACGCTCTTATCACGTCGACGTAGATCTCACTTAGAGTTTGATCAGATGCAGCTCCTTGCTCAACTGACCTCTCGCAACGGGGAATACCGACGGGTTCTAGCGAACGGACGCTGTCTGGCGAGATAACGAGTCCCCATGCCTTAAAGTTGCGGCCCCTTCGCCTGCCTAGGCACCACTCCTCTACCAGAACCACTTTCAGCATGGGCGACACCCCCGCAGGCCAACTCGACCTCCCCACTTGGTTCTACCACGGAGTCCCTGGAAGTCTGCCCAGCGCGTCAGGCAGTTCGGAGCAGCCGGAGTTCCTGACCGAGGAGAGTTTCTACCGACTTTTGGGTCTGGAGTCGCCCACCCAAGGTCAACCCGTACCACTGCGCTCACTCTGCCACTGCCTCACCCTTTTTCGGCTGACAGATGTCTTCACGCCGCCGTCCACCAGGGCCGGCTCGTTCCTCGCCTCTCCCGCTTTGTTGACTCCCGAGATTTCCGCCTTCGATCTTCCCTCTTCAAGCACCACGGCTGTGGCCTCCGTAAAGATAGGTCAGCTGAAGGACCAGGCGCCTGTATGGCACAAGCTGGTGACGACTTCCCGCGACATGCTACTCGAAAGCATCACCCAATGGGTTGGGGGGGCCTGGCTCGAAGGCTCGGATGCTTATGGGCGGTGCAGCGGTGAGGTTTTACAGGAGGTGTATACTACGCACTGCGAAGGCGAAATGCAAAAGGTGGACCGCCGCGAAATGCCGGAAGCAGGTTCGCGTCTTTCCCTCCGCTTACTGTGTCGACGACGCTGACGAGGTTTCAGGATTCACAGCTTCCTCGGAAGAGCTCATCCGGCTGGTAAGGGTCGTCGTCGAGCCCTTTTTTCGGTGGCTGAAGTATTGCACAGGTATCCGCTAGCGTCCCGAACCTCCGGCACCGGTTTCGACGGGAAGCCGAGAAGCTGATCGAGCCCAAGAGCCCCCTACACCGGCTGACTCCGCTGGAACGAGCCAACGCGTACGGGATCTTCGAGCTGGGAGCGGATGGGCTTCCACCTTCGGAAGCCTTGGTTAGGGAACGTGTGCTTGCACTCCTTAAAGGGGATGCCTTCCTGCACTTGGCCCCGGCTGACGCTGACGCCAAGGTGAGTCGCTGGCCTACCTGGTCTTCGTCTCTGACGTTCCTGCGACTCAGGGCCACGCCCAAAACTTTATGGCCCCACTAATTTTTCAGCTAATCTACAATGCCTGCTACAAAGGGACACCTTCCACTTCGTCGACGCGTCGTTCGTTCGTTCGGGGCATCAAGAGCTACACTTCTCAGTACAACATCTCCACTGCTGACCCCTCCCATTTACTAGCCAGGATTCCTGACGAGGTTGTCGCACTGGCAGCGACCGCGGTATGTCACCCCTTAAAAAAGGTGCTGAAGCTAACGTGCCGCCGACCAGCTCAAGCACGCCATCGACTGCCGAAGGAGCGGGGCCCAGCGCAAGCACGCCTTCGCCGGCGAAGACTACATGGCGTTCTATCGCTCCGTCGGCGAAGACATTGCCCGAAAGCGTCAAGATGACCCGCAGTGGGCTGCAACCTGGGACGCTTTTCTGACCCTCAAGGCTGGAAGGTTCGTCTGGTCGCGCTGCCTTTACACGACGCTCACCTCTCCTTTGCTAGGTTCATGCGGGGGTCCAATGTTTAGCTTAGTGTTTTTTACATCTTCTGCTTACACGTGATGAGTTCTCGGGCCGTTTTTAATATATGCGCTTTCTTGCGCACTTTCCGCTGACGTCAACGCACCGCCGCCTGGGGTGGGTTTGAAGCTGTGCGCTGGCTCAGGCGCACGGCGTACGGTGAATGGAACGCTCACGACGTCGACTTACAGACGGGGCTCCCGTCGAGAACAGGCTTCATTTCTTTCTAATTCGACGCAAAGGCGAAGGCTAGTCGATTTCAGACGCGGGGGCGCTAACTATGTACGTCATTGCTCGCCGTTTGTAAGGTCGATGACTTCGTGCTCCCGGCACTGGTGAGCGAAAAAAATCCTTCGCGTCATGACCGAACCGCAGCGGCCACACCTCGCAAAAAGGTCTTTAAATTGGGCCGTGGTGATGCCCGAGTCGCTGACTGAGTCTAGTTGCAAGAGGAGGTGGAAGATGTGCGCCGAGGTGAGCGCGAGTGGCCGATAGGTTCGTACCACGCCCATGTCGATTTCTGTCAGCGATTAATCAGTGGGTGACAAACCGACGTCGGTTGCCTTTCACCTCCGGCATGCAGCCTTTCACGACGGCTCACTTCTCCAGCTCGAAGTCTTTTGACGACCGGTGGCGGAGCAGGGTGATCGAAACCTAATCGGCGGGTTAGTTGCGTCAATCCCGCCTCCATGCAGCTGACGGCGCACCTCACGGCGGATAATAACAGACGGGCACCCCTCGCCTGGCGTGGATACGCTCCATGAAGACTGCAGGTGCGTCAGACACGTCCAGTGATGGGAGTGGAAGGAGCTACTCAAGTATCCACATCCGTCGTCTGCACAGGTCGCAACGTATTCTCCCGAAAATCGGCCCGCGGTGACCATGTGTATCGCCGCTTCGACAAATTTATCCCCGACCTCCTCCTGCAGCGGGCACATGCAGCAGGGGCCACGCATGCGATGCGATGAGCGGTGATTCACCAGGTCCGAAGGGGTGACCCGCTCCCCCCTTTCATTCGTAGGCCTATTCATCGGTACGTTCTGCTCACGACATGCACAGCCATTACGACGGGGGGGCTCACCAATGCCAAACTTTCAGACCGTCGCTGTCATGGTCGTAGTGCAGGACGGCGTTGGATGTGACGCGGATGCGACGCAGGAGGGCGTTCACTCGGAAGGAAGCAGCGGACATGGGACTTCGAAGAGGACGTAGTCAAGACCCAGGCAGCCCACCACGGTTTATATAGGCGCTGGACGAAGCCCGCCACCGCCACCTTCCGTCGCCTTCCGTCGTTTAGGCGACTACGTGGGACTACGTGTGCCTCAACCGCCGGGCTTCACCACCTCCTGCCGACTACGGGAGTTTGGGCAAGTCGTGGGAAATTGAGGTGAGATATAACCCACGCTGCCGTTCTGTTGTCCCGCGTTTCAAATGGCGGACGATCACCCCACTCTCCCCTCCAGTGCAACGGCCGGTCGGCGCCTGAGGGAGGATGCCCTCCATGTCGGTGCGAGGAAGAAGGCGTGAGTAGCTTCCTCATCGGCTCATCGATTTTTCTGAGAACCCCATCTCCATGGACAGCTGCGTTTCGGACCCACTGGTCCACCACGGTCGCCATTTCGGTCGTACTTTGCACGCCATGACCAACGTTCACGTCCTCCTCACGAACGGCGTCCTTCGTAAAAGCGAGCTTACTGGCCGTGAAGATGCCTTGTCTACCGAGTAGGCGTGTTCTTCGGCGTCGAGCGATTCTCTGACGATGATCCTTTCAGGGAGAGAAGGGAGGATCGCATTTTTACGAAGCTGCTTCAGATGATCCCAGGCCTTGAAGACCGTCTCACGGGTAGCTCAGAGGAGGAAGTGGTGTTCATCGCGGAATTAGTACGTGTCTGAGCCTTTGCTCGCGATCGGTTGATCCACGGGTCGTTCAGATACAGAAGGGCGCATCAAGCGCCAGGTCCGACGACACGAAGAGCCTGAAAGGCTCCGTTTTGGATTGGATCACGCCTAGAGGCCAGTCGCTCAACCCTCCGCTAGCTCGGAACGTCAAGGTAGATCGAGGCTTCCATCACGAACGCACGGGCGCCTTGCTTTGCCCTGCCGACTTGGACTGGTCCAACAACGAGTGCGTCCACCCCTGTCCACCGTAGAGCCGTGAGCTTCAGCCCTTTGCAGCGTTAAAGAAAAACTACAGAGCGGAGAGTTGGCGGTTTCGGGCGACCAGTGGCCCATCTTTCTTTACCATGGGTACAGCTACGACGAGGAAGATCCCTGGAACGGACTCTTTCGGAGTTCCTTGTTGGTAACGGTGAGGAGCCCGTCTAGCCTGCGAACGAATTCCTTACGGGGTTTCAGGCGTACAAACACGTCTTCACGTCGCCCAGCTCCGTGGACAAAACGCCCAAGGCGACGCGTTCGGGCAACGCTCGCATTCACGGGATGACCCAGGTCACCCCTGCGTCTATCGCGTACATCGCCACTCAGGTACGTCGGTCACTTGGTCCGTCTGTTCCTGGCTTTCCTCTTCGTAGGTCCGCTTCGCGCTGGCCTCGTCGCCGATTTTTTCCAGGACCGACACCGTCACCGACTCGGAGAATTTTTATTCCTCGATCCTGGACCTGTTTGACGACGCTGACGAGCAGGAAGAAGTCGGTGAGCTGCTGGTGTGGTGGAACCGGTGCGATTTCCCTTCCCCCCTGCCCGAACCTTTCGCGTATTCAATCGGCTTCAGGCAAATATTCCCCAGCCATTCGGTGGCGCAGCGTCCTGCTTCGAAGACCAGCGCCTTAGCCAAGATCAGGGAAAAGCGAGCAGCGCTGAAGGCTGCAGTGGGTCCATCGGGAGGTTGAAAGCGACGGACGCCGTGCCCCGCGTATGCAGTACTAGTGTCACCGCATTGTAATTAACTGCCGCGTTCATTCACAACGCTTATAAACCGTCGCTTGTTCTGTCACGAGGGCGTCGCCTATCGCTTGAAGGCCGTGGTTCAGGTTCGGAACACGACGCAGGACGCTGAGAGCTGACGAAATGGAAAGTTCAAGGGAGAAAGACGACGACGACGACGACGACCACGTTTGCAACGAGAACATTAGCGAAATAGACAGCGACGAAGGTGAAGGTTTATGAAAGTCACTGAACGTCGATAGAGTTGTCCCTACAGATCCTATCGAGAGAACGGCGGCGACGAATTGTCTTGGTCTCGTAATTTTTTCCTTTCATTCGCACTTTTGCGACAAGTGATTTTTTCACATCGCTTTCCTCTACAAACGCAGATTACTATCCTACGGAAGGGGAGCCATCGAGGCTCGATTCCTACACTCGACGCTCCATCTCCTCTAGCATGGATTCCAACTCCATGACTATTCTCCGATGAGCTTCGGCGCGAACACGAGCTCGCGCAAGCTCCTCCCTCAGGACGGCTAACTCCTCCCCTCGAAACTCCCCATCGATAGCCCTGGCTTTCCCTTTATTGCGACGTTTTACCGCACCCAAGTCCCGCGACGACGACGCGAACGATGGTCCCACAACTCCTGGAAAGAGCGCCTGAGATATCGATGCAACAAACGAAAACCATCGCGACTCACGATTCCGTTTCTTCGACTTCGCAAATTCCAGCTTTCCCTTTCGAGTAACCCCATTCCAATAGCAGCACCGGTGGTAATGAACGCATCTTTGACAGCGATTCTTCGAATCATCGATGTCGCACACTTGTCCTCGTCGGGCGCATTCATCACATCTCTACGTGCGATCAATGAACGAGGGGTGTTTTCAGAGGAGATGGCTTTCACCTTTCCTTTGGCGGGAACCAGCCCAACATCATCCGCGCTTCGCCTTCGTTTATGAAGCCGCGAAGGAGTATTCTTTGGGGTCGGTGAACCAGCGGTCGATTCGACAAGTTGATCGACCTCGTCGTCGTCGGTCGTTTTAGAGGCAATCGACTTAGTAGGAGAAGACATGGCTGAAACCAAACAAGTCTGATGGTTTATCTCAAGGGCCCACCACGCGACGCGACTTATCATGTGACAATTTCAAATTCGTCATGTGTGCGACCTGCGACACGAAACGAAAAAGAAATTCAGGACTAAGCACACAAGTATACTACAGCCGTTCCAAAAGTCGCTCGCGCTGCTCCCCACCTACTTATGGAGATCGCCAAGTCGTCTGTACTCGTTCGGAACAGCCATGCACTGCAAATCCTGGTGATTCCTGATAGCTTGGAAGTCGCCAGGTATCGGCGAAAGATCAACGAGATACTGGAGCTAGATTTCCAGAAGTTGTATGTGATTGTACATGCCGTCGAGCTCTCCATGTTGAAGAACGGCATGTCGTGGTTAAGGAGCGGTCAGTTGCTTCGCTGACCGCCAGACTTCTCGTGTTAGTGACACGTGCAGGTCGGGACGTGGGTCCTTTCGCTTTCACATCCTTGGGCGAGAAGGTCTTCCGCACGCGCGTTGGGCGGGGAAAAATGTGGGCAGAAACGACCGTTGCTTGGTCGACCCCGTACGTCTGCGTTTTCTTCTACTCTTTGTAAATTGCTTCAACCCCTCTTCTTCACTGATGGCCACGCTCCTCCTCATTCACTGGAACGGTCTCTACCGCCGCCGACACCGCGAAAGGCGCTTCGCTGAACGGCGAATTCGCCTACACTACCAGCGGAAACGCCTCTGGCGCCGTGGAGTCGAAGCAGCCTCCGTCAGGTAGCGTTTCTCCCTTTTTCTTCGTCACGTCCACCCATCTGTTTTCAGACCCACTGGCTGGCATGGAGAGAGTGGGCGCGATCGTCGTGGAGGGCACCTCACCGTCGTCTGGGCGAAGCGAGATGGGGCTTTCGTCACTAAACACCACGTATACCGGTGAGACGAGGCGTACGGCCGGGAGAATAGGCGGAGAGGCAGTAGATAAAGTAATGCTCAAAGACCACGCCGTTTTGTTAGGCCTTGCTCTCATAAAAGCTTAGCTCATTTCGAGATCGATTCGTCGACCTTTGGGGGACATGTTACAGAATATCTACTACGCTTTATAAACCCTCTTGGCCCCACAGGGCTCTTCACTCGAGTTTCCGTCGACGCTTTTCGGCGGCGGGTTTTCGCCTAACGGCCTTCACCCGTCGCACACTCGTCCACCGAGTTGTCTTCCCCTTCCGCTCCTGGGGCGTCTTCGACCCAAAGTTCTCGCCCGTCCATCCCTCGCCTCGCCCTCTCCGTTGAGATGTTCTCTCTAGCTGCCACATTGCGCATGGCTTTCTTTTTTCGAGGCGCTGAGGGGTTGCGTTTGCTAGCATTTCCTTTGAGATACGCGTATTTTTCCGGTACGTTCAACCAGCCCTGCTTGTAATGATGCTTACGCTTATTCTTCAGGTATTGCTTGACTAGCTCCTCCGTGGCCCAATCGTTGACGAATTTTCCCATGAAAGGGTGCTGCTCCCTAGCCTACGCAGGGCTGTAACCTCTGGCCCACCCTCTGGACAACCGGGGCACTTACTATTTGAAACAGCATGGCCTTGTCTCTGGGGGGTATTTCGGCCCACTTGCTTTCCCAGTTGATTCGCGCGTTGAGCACGAGATCACGGAGGCTACGCTACCTCAACACATCAGCAGCGTTCACCCTGGTCGCGAGGTCGGCTGACGTACCTGTATGCCCTTGTAGATGTCATATTTTTTAGCGGTTCCCGACAAACCCATAGCCTCCTGGATGCTGAAGTCGGTGCCCGCGGTTCCTTTGGGCCTCAGGACCTTCACGTGGCCCCCTTGTTCGCCGCCGCGGGTCATCTGCGCAGCCGTGGCCTCATCCAGCTTTTCCTGGAGGCAGGCGTTGTCGGCTTGCTCCTTTGCTAGGGCCTCTTCAAGCCCAGTGAGCGTTGGCCTGCTTCGCCGGCGGAATTACGGAACTGACCCTGCACTTCTGCGTACTTCTGCCTCAATTCTTCCATGCTTTCTTCCCCCTGGGTGGCCAAGTTTTCATTCCCTGATTGGGCTGCTGGTGCCGTCGCATTTCCACCCAGCCGTCGAGCACCCTGACCGCCTTTGGAGGCGACAGTGGAGGGAACCTCGTCGAGCTGCCTAACGGTTCGCCCGGCAGTTTCCTTGCGCGTTGTGCAGCGTTTTGCAGAATTCGTCGACGCACGATCAGCACCGCGGTAGTTCGCCATGAGATGGAGCGGCACCTGCTGAGGTTGAGGTCCGATTGGCGTTCGGCTTTATCCCAAATTTTTCTTCAGCCCAATTTGACCAACTCGTGGGAAAACTTGCGCGCTGGCTGGCTGCATTCGGCTCATTTCCCTTTCGCCTCAGCCTTCCCCATAGCACTCCACTGCTGGCTTTTCAGGTCTCGTTGCCGCACAACCAAGGCCTCCGTTTCGGAAATCCGCAGGGGGGCACCACCCGTAGGGCTCAGTTGCCTCCGTTTCGGTGGGCATGCCTCGCCAGAACAGCGTCCTCTGCGCACACTGCGGGGTATACGTCTCTCGTAAGCAGGAAAATCAACACCGCAAGTTGGCCCTGGCGCCGTACGCACCTTCGCCTCCTCGGTTACCTTCTCGACTACGTCGTGTCTTCCGCGTCGGTTCCGAAGGCGAACCGGATACGGGTGCTGACGCAGACGACCGGGAAGGCCTGCCTCGTGACGGCGAGGTAAACGTTCCGATGTCTCAGGACGTCCTAGAGCAATACGACGCCGTGGGCGCCGTTGACCCGCTCGAAGACCAAGCTGACTGTGTTCCTGAAGCCCTGCAAGGAGCTGCCCACGATCGTTGGGCCCAGCCCTTTCGGGGGTGCGACGTGGATTCAAACGGCGATTCCGACAACGAGTCGCTCCTCGAAGAGAGCACGGATGGCGTAGCAGACGATGGGTTGATCGACTGGGACGCCATGGAGTCAGCGTCTGGGCTTTCGGGGTGGAGTGGTTTGGGAGAAAGTTACGAGAGGGATGCAATGACAGTTGGTGAGCGACAACGGTTTCTCTGGCTCGCTGCATCTCCTCACTTCACACGTAGCGGAACGTTTATGTGCCTACGACCGCGCCATCTGCCGGGCGTTCTCATATAAAGTCCAAACCCATACGACGGACCACGACTTCGAAAAACTCCCGTACGCGTTTCCTAGCGACTCCCCGCTTCCAAAGCTCGACGCGTTACGTTCTCGCGTGACTTACCTGGCTGGGTTCAAACCCCAAACCTACGACTGCTGCACTAACGCGTGCTGCTGTTACACTGGGCCGCATGAAGACCTCCTGAAATGCCCGTATTGTGGAGAAGGACGGCTCAGTGCCAACGGAAAACCACGCAGGACATTTACCTACATTCCCCTCATTCCCCGCCTGATTGCCTTCGCAGGCAACCGGTCAGTTGCGACAGACATGCAGTATCGAGGTGGCCACCACCACAACCCAGTTGTCACCACTGATGTGTTTGACGGCTCACACTATCGTTCTCTGCTTCAGCAACACGTCGCCCTCAAAGCAAAAGTCTACCCACATAAATATTTCGCCGATCACCGCGACGTAGCACTCGGCCTATCAACTGACGGGTTTTCCCCTTTTAAACGGCGCAAGAAAACTGCATGGCCACTGATTGTCTTCAACTACAACCTTCCTCCCGAGATACGCTTCCACCTGGTCAACATTCTTTCGCTCGGCGTGATACCAGGCAAGCCCATCGACGCTGATTCGTTCCTTTGGCCCCTGTTAAAAGAACTACTTCTACTGTCGGCAGGAGTGCGTGCATTTGACGCCCTCACGTCGACCCTCTTCACCCTTCGCGCCTTCCTCATCCTCATCTTCAGTGACATCCCCGCCATGGCCATGATAATGCGCATGAAGGGTCACAACGCCATTTATCCGTGTCGTATGTGTGAGATAGTCGGCTTACGACCTCCCAGCTCCCGCGTAACGACACATTATGTCCCGCTTGACCGCTCTCGGCACCCTCTTGTCCAGGACAGTGAGACAGCCGTACGGACCTACGATCCGAACTGCCTTCCCATGCGCCGTCCGGAAACGTTTTTGGCCCAAGCCAAAGCAATCCAGTCGGCTCCCACCGACGCCGAAGCTGACCGCCTGGCAAAAGCCTGCGGCATCAAGGGCCTTTCTATACTTTCCTCCCTAAACACCCTTTCTTTTCCGCTCTCCTTTCCTTTCGATTTCATGCACCTGATTTGGGAGAATTTGATCCCAAACCTAGTTCTCCTGTGGACGGGGGAGTTCAAAGGTTTGGAAAATGGGGAAGAGCCGTACCAATTGAGTCAATCCGTCTGGGAAGCTGTTGGAAAAGCGACGGCCTCCTCTGGATCCACCATTCCATCCGCCTATGGGATCCGCGTGCCCAACATCGCTCACAACCGCTCGTTCTTCTCTGCAGAGACCTGGTCATTTTGGACGCTTTACCTGGGCCCCGTTCTACTTCGACGACGTTTTCAGCGCCCGAAATACTACGTTCACTTCATCAACTTGGTTCGCTTGCTCAACGTCTGCCTTCAGTTTGAAATAACAGCCGACGAAATTGAAGAGGTCCGCAAGGGGTTCATCCAATGGGTGATGGAATACGAGGAGTAAGTCTCTCATGCTGGCCCTCCCACTTCTCGACAGGCCCTCTGACCTCTCTGAAGCATATACTACCAGCACAATCCAGACCGCATTTCGGCATGTCCGATCACCGTCCACGCCCTCCTCCACATCGCCGACGGCATTAAGGCCATGGGGCCCGTCTGGTGCTACTGGGCTTTCCCTACGGAACGCCATTGCGGCACTTTAAAACCAGCCGTTCGAAGCCGTCGATTTCCTTACGCCTCGCTGGATCGTTTTGTGGTCGAAAACGCCCAGTTAACTCAGATAGAAGTCGCGTACGACCTCTCACCGGAATTGTCCCTTCGTCCGCCGCGAGCAATGATCACCGGGGCCTACGCTGACCCGTCCTGTAAGCTTCCTGACTTTTCTGTTTCAACGACGCCGCTCACAAAGCCACATTCTCCCCAGATCCGACCTGCCTGCTTCTCCCTCCGAAAGACCTGCGAAGGCCCGCACAGAATCTCCTGAACGGCATCGCCGCTGCGCTGGTCACCCGATTTGAAAAGCCCGTCGTCGCCGTCAAGAAACTGCTGGAAAGTGCGTCCATTCAACGTTGGGGCAAAATCCGCCGCGTCGATTCAGAAGCAGGAGACACCATGTCGGCTTCCTCCCTGACTTCCGTCCGCGATGATACTCGAGATGCCACTTATGTTCGTGTAGGTGTCACCCCGCTGTGATGAATACGCGCTAACCACCCGTAGTATGAGATGCTTGTGGACGTCTTCGCACGTCAGAAGCGGCATCAACCGAAATACGAATTGCAGACCTTCTACGGCCAACTGCAACACTTATTCAGCGTTCGTTTCGAAGCCGCGGGCGACGGTTTGGGTCCGACTACCGTACTCCTTGCCGCCATCAGAACCTGCGTAATCGAAAAAAACGGCTCCCCTGAAGGCCTTGACATCCACCCGTGTTCTCGAAACGGACCGTTGCATTATTTGGACGTGAAGAACATTCAGTGCTTGGTTGCCCGCACCCTAGATCGAAACCAGTGGGTGATTATCGATCGGAGTGGCTCCTTGGCTCGTGCCTTGCACGTTGACCACATGTGAAGTTCGACTTCTGACATCATATGTACGTCGTGCTGGCATATCCACACCCCATTGCGTTTTGATTCCTTCGCTAAGCTACCAACGAAGGAAACAGGAATAGAAAGATCACGGGAAACTGACGACAACGACCACGACCACGACAGGCGGTGAGATAGAACCTCAACAGACGACGACTTCAAGATCAACGAGGACGCCATCAGGGTGAAGAGCGAGGATGACACGTGAAGACCACGGATCACGACGAGAACGAGGGCGAAAACGACGGGCTAACGCCGCCATGATGACGACGAAGACGACAGACGAGGCTCTCTCTCTCCTCCGTTTTCCATTAAATAAATTTTGTAATCATTTGTCATGATTTATCTCGTATCTGTGCATTTCACTAAGTGAGATAGTCTGAGTGAGTGCTAGCACCAGGGTGTATTACTGCTACGCTATATCTGAAGCCAGGTAGCCTAGGTTAACCGTAATATCTCTGGCTATAAGATGACGTGTGGCATTAACAGGGCCTTACCAGTAAGGTATCTCTTGCAGCTCTTCTCCATGCCTTGTAAACTTCCATCAATCTGGCCACACCTTGCCAAGACAACCGAAATCTGTCGTTGCCTTGTCTATTTATCACCTATGTATTGTAACTTTGGATAGACTTTACCTAGACGACCTGCTTTTACTGGGGTGATGATCCACCTGTGGTAGAGTGATTTCTTAGGTTTGTTATCAACATTCAGTTCAGGTTGATACGCGACGACCTGCATAGCAACCTATCATAGATCAGAAGTTGAATTTCAACCTGAAGCTCGTTGAATTTCAACCTGGTCTAGCTCCACAGTGATAGGTCTAGTAGCAACCTAATATAACAGACTGAGGAGAGATGCTATCTAAGCATGCGGTCGTAATGGTCGTACTACGATAATTCGGAATGGGTGAAACAGCTATGTAACTTGAAACAGAGTTCGAGTTCGAGGGTATTTGAGAATCGTTGTCGGAACCGGTCCGTTACAGTTCTCGTCTCGTTAGAAGGTATCAACATACCGATATCCTTATTGCTAACATCCCAGACGCACAGACCTTCAACCACATCCCAACAAGCGAGGTCGAAGGTGGTGGTTGATGGTAGACATCTCAAGATCATGTAAAAATTCTGACGGCATAAAATGTACATATAAATGACACTACAATTACATGTCATGATCAGGAATCTCCTATGCGTGAAGTATTCATACATTAGTGAATCTGCCAGGGAAGGGAGAGAGCGAAAAAGACATCCGTGCAACAAAAAACAAGAAAAGAGGGGCGGTAGGACAAGAAGCAACGAGAAAAAAAGTTCATGCCCACGTACTATCCACCCACCACCGCTTCTCTGCTCCCCTAATGCTCCACTCCGCTACCCCACTAACGCTCGCAACATACATGTATCCCCCGGTCGGGTCGAAACAAGTGCCCGCCAAATCCAAATCCAACTCTCCGCTCCCCGTACCGGCATCTCCGTCATCATCCACCTCTTCCAGCGGGTTCAGGCGCCCACTGATCTCGCCATGCGTCCAGGTCCGCCGTCTTGTGCGCTGATCAGTCGGGCCCGCATTGAACACTGGCACAGGAGCAGCGGTCGCAGGCGGTGTTTGCGCCGTAGGAGCCGGCGATGAAGCGCGGGACGGCCCATGCGAAGACGCACAATCAGACTCCAGTTCATCCACCTCCATATCGTCTCCACCACGGCCCTGCTGCTCGCCCACAAACCCATTCGCAGACATGGCCACGTCTTCCGAGAAAGTATACGTGTCACGGTGCCGTGCGCGTATGCCATGGCGCTCCAACAGGCGTTGAACGTCGTTCTCCACAGTGCGGTCACCCAGCGGTGGGATGACCACGAGATCGTCTTCCTCTGCCGTCTCAGCGTCCCCACCTCGGCTACGCATGCGCCGGGCGCGCCAACGTGTGGCGGCTGACAAGTTTTGCGAGGTCGAGGCTGATGCGTCCGATGATATGCGGAAAGTGTCTTGGAGTGCTAGCACGATGGGGGGCGGTGGTGGCTGCTCCTGCGGAATAGGTCGAGAAAACACCGCACCGGTGACGGTAATGTGACGTGGGGAGTGAGATCGGCGAGGGGGTGCGGGTTGTCGACGGGTATGGCCAGAGAAAGTGGGCATACGCACAATTTCCTCCGTGTCGAATGTATGGGCGTCAACGACATGCACGAGAGATGTATGCTGGAGAACAACAAGATCAAATCGAATGGAGTACCAGAATTGTCTGTATCTCGCACCTCAGTGAAGGTCATGATCTCCTTCCCTGGATGTCCGTACTCGCCGCCACTTCCAAACTTGACGCTCCTCACACCCCATCCGGGCGCCTTGGAGCCTCCACGAGACCAATCCCATGGATCATCACTCAACCATCCACTCGCACCTCCATTCCACCCCACTTTTCCAGTGCATGTCCGAGTCTTGTCTGTGTGAAAGACCTTGAGCGGCTTTGAGCTACGTACATCCCATACGACAACCGAGCCTTCCTGCGACGCAACTGCGAACTTGCTCCCATTCGTGGAGAAAGCTGTCGAGAATGATGCAGCAGGGGAGGAAGACGCATAGTTTAGAGGTGAAGTTGACGGCGGAGGGAGTGTCAGTGTCGTTATAGGCGAGAAAGTGATCCATCCACCGCCTGTAAGTTGATGTAGATATACTTTTGGCGAGTCGCCAACAGAGAGGAGTGTGCGGCCATCCGGAGATAGCGAAGCTGTGATAGTCTTTCAGAGACGAGAATGACGATTAAAAAAGGCAGGTAAACTCACAGTGGTTCACGGCAACATCAAGTCGAAGTATACCTGATTCTCTGACGGATTTCGGGAACAGTTCACCTCTAATTGGGATGTCATAGAACTTGACGGTACAATCGTTGTTGCTGACCGCAACCTTGGGCTCGACGGCGCTTTCGTAGGACCTTGTAAGGTTCATCGAGGTGAGGAGAACCGAGTTGTTGATAGAACCCAGCAACCTGCTCTCGAACTGCCACAAGGTAGTGCTAGTCATCTCCTCTTCCTGTGAAGACGAAGAGAATCTGGGTGTATGCAATGAAAGGTGGAGGTCGGCTTCAAGGCCGCCTGCTGCATAGAGAGTGGCATCGGAATCAGGAATCCGCAGCGCTGCGATGGCATTGGGTCTGAATGTGAGCTCTGCAAGTGTTCGGGGTGTCTGGAATATCAAGGGTAACAGGGTGGCTAGACCAGGTGGCGCTTGTACATACCAAGTGTGGAGCGTGCAGGTTGTGCTCGATGATAGACCTGTTCTGAAGATAGTTTACAACCCCGTGTTTGCGAGGACATACGATGAGATCGCGCAGTTGTCTGGACAGAAATCAGCGACGGTGAGTGGGCGGGGCGAAACTGGAGCTGAGGATACACTGACATGTGTCCGATTGTGACGTTGGTGGGCGCAACTGCTGTTGGCGTCGAAGACGTGAGTAATGGCGGGTTTCGAGCCATCGGATGGGTGTCGGTGGTGGCCGTTGAAGTTGGAGGGTTTCGAGTGCACCCGGGGCCCAAGCTGAGTAGCAACGTCACGCTTCGGTCACCAGTCACCCCGGATTTTTATTAATATTGGGAATTTCAACGCTGTCCGTGACGATGACCTCGGACTCAGAATCACCCGCTTTACCCGTACCACAACAGCAGAAACAGCCCAAAAAACTCAAGCCTGCACGGAAGCAGGTAAAACCCGGTGACGTCGAAAAGAAGGAGACCCCACAGACCGGAAAAGAGTACAGTGCGTCTTCCCGGTACTTGCACTAGCTTGTACTTACCCGTTCTTCCAGACATCTGGTACAATAAATGGGCTGGGGGTGACCGTGAGGACAATTACTCAAAGTAAGTCCGCCGCCACCCCATTCACAAGGGACTACTTTTTACACAACACACTTGACAGTAAAACAAAGTCTCAAACCCGCTGCAACATAAAAAAGGATGCAGGCCTCACCCGTGCCAACACAACAGGCATCAAATATACCTGCCTCTTCTTCGCCCGTGGGTGCTGTCCCTACGGCTGGGAATGCGAATACCTCCATCTCATCCCCGACCCACTCGCTTCTCTTCCTGACAGCTCTAAGGATTGCTTTGCTCGTGACAAGTTCGCCGACTACAGGGACGACATGGGTGGCGTTGGAAGCTTCAACAGACAGAATCGCACTCTCTATGTAGGGAGGATAAAGGAGACGGGGAACGGGCAGGAGACAGAGGAAGTGGTCACCAGACACTTCAAAGACTGGGGTCTTATTGAGCGAGGTGGGTCTCAGCAATATGTCTTTTCTTTATAATGATGCTTATGTATGCAGTTAAAATCCTCCAGTATCGCAGCGTGGCCTTTGTGACTTACGTGCACGAAGTCCACGCTCAGTTTGCAAAGGAGGCTATGGCTTGCCAGTCTCTTGACAACGACGAGATCCTCAACGTTCGCTGGGCAACTGAGGACCCCAATCCCGTGCAAAAGGTTGCCGAGAAGCGTCGTCTGGAGGACATCGGCCAGGAAGCCATTCGCGCCCGCATGGATCCGCGGATTGTGGATGCGATGCGTTCAGTGAGGGCACTCGAAGATGGGGATCTGTTGACGGAGGACGGCGTAGAGGTGATCGGAGATAGGGAGGTGGAGATGGAGGATGGAGCTGAACAGCATTCAAAACGGCCGCGGCTTGAGCAACCGCATGATAGCCAGGAGGAATCACGACAACCCATGGGATTACTCACCGCGGATACGCTGGAGGGGCTGAAATACTTTGCAGAGATACGTCAACGAAACGGCATTGGGCCCGTTCACGCGAAAACGACAGCACCACCAAATATTCCAGCTGGGCTTGGGCTGGCAGACTATGGTAGTGACGAGGAGTAGCACACCTTACATTTCCACTATAATTTAATTATTTTCTTGACTTGCCTCTGGCAGTTCGCCACAAATAATTGTCATGTCTCCCCGCTACCGCACACTTCAGGCACTCATCCGGTCTTACGAAGAACTTATATCTCGAAAGCCTCTCCCCATTCTTCCCCCGGAGCTACACGACTACATCATTGACTACCTGCACAATAAGAAGCACTCTCTTGCTGCCTGCAGTCTTGTTTGTAAAGCCTGGGTCCCATCTACTCGACGGCATCTCTTTGAATACGTCGTCATCAGAAACAGCGAAATAAATAACTTTTTCGCTCTCCTAGCATCTCCGTTGTGCACTATAGCCACACACGTTCGGCGAGTCTCACTGTACAAGGCAGACGATGTTGTTTTGCTATGTCTTGCTGCCACCATCACTAACGTACGACACCTTGCCCTCTCCTCGTCGTACTTCAGTCTAGGCCACTTTGGAGCTCAAGGTTTCAAGGAATTGTCAAACTTAACACTCATGGACATGGAGTTCCACTCCATGAGTGAGTTGTTCAACACTCTCTGTACATTTCACCGATTGGAGGGACTCCTGATCTCCAATGCTCGAACAACATTTTCGACCGTTTCAACCTTTCTACCACATGCGAACCCAGTCAAACCTCCCGCCTTGCGCCAGTTGTGGCTAACAACAAGCCAGACAGTACAGATTCTGGAATGGTTACTTCGGTACCCACGATCACATCACGCCCTATCTGATTTTACTGTTGGAGTAAAGAGGCCAGGGGAGGTCTCCGTTGTTGCCAAGTTTCTCCATGCTCTTGGCCCATCCTTGGAGAAACTTGAGATATTTCAACACACATCAGGCATGTCGTGATCACCTTGCATAAACCCTCCCCCGCTCTGACCATACCTTCAACCTCAGAACTCTTCACTGGACCAGGGGCAGTTAATTTATCGCACAATATAAATCTTCGCGTATTCTCCATCCACCAGCGATCGTTAAAATCCCTTGGACTTGTCATCCCCATCCTGTCCCAGATCAATGCGCCAAGTATCCAGAAAATTACTATCGACTACGGGAGTCATCTCGATCGAGATGTGGCGTGTTGGTTGATTTTCCAACAATATCTAGTTCGATTAAATCTTCGCAGTGTCATTCTCCATGCACACGAGGAAGACAGAGCCTGGATCACCAAGCAATTACCGGATCTGGCCATGCATCATATTCTCAAGTTTACCCACTGATTCTCTAAATTGACTCTTGGCTGGTGTCCATTGACTATGTATGTCGTTCCTAGCAAGAGATTTTATCCTGCCCTCCAAAATTCTGATCAGCAACATAACTTTCCCCCATGATTACAAAACCTGCTATACAACTGACAACTTTGTCACCCGCGCCATTGCTCTGACGTGTCTATATGACAGATGGCCATGCTCCATCCGTGCCCTCATGTTGCGAGAATCGGCCTTGTTGCCCACCTTGTCAAGCTCCGAGTTGAATGAAAAGAAATGCACTGAATGATTTCTTTTGGTTTCTCCTCTTTTTTTTTTAGTAGTGAGCTTTATTTATCAAGGTGTCTGCTGGTCTGCTGGTAGTGTTTGGAACATTGGTTGTTCGAAGAGAGGTTCATGGGCTTTGCTCATGAATAGATACAGAACTAGAGTATATATACTATACAGTATATAGTCCGTGAACCTCTCGTCGTCTCGTCGAATATCAGCAGACATCTTATAAAGTTCACCACCGAAAAAAGAGGAGACCGAGTAACAATTCTGCTGATGATGTAGACTACTCTGCAGAATTCACCAAAAAAAAGAGGAGAAATCCATTCAGTGTTTCTTTTCATTTAGGGTGGGTGCTGATGATGTAGACTGCTCTGCAGAATCAAGCCATGTCCGGACTTTCTCCCGGGTCCTGTCTGCCTTCATTGCACGCGCTTGACGCCGACCCTTCCTCGCATTTCCCATCCATAACGCCAAGATCATGTCGGCAAAGTCAGGGTTGTTGCTTGCTTGCCGACCAACTGCCTCTGCCTTCTCTTGCCGCCTGGCAGCCTGTGCGGTGCGATCACGTATCTGCTGGAAATGTTTGTCACCACCCGATACATCATCATCTGGCTTCCCACCACCCCTACCGCCATTACCACTCTTGTCGTCGTCGCCATTATCTCTATTGTTATAGTAAATATTCTTGGTGCATTCTCGAGCGAAGAGCATATATTGGGGCACTCCCCACGTTTTGAGGGCGGCACAACCATAGGCTACGTCGAAGATCAGAGGCGGTGGCCAGTCATTACCGTCCGATTGTCTTGCATCCGAGTTGTGAGGAGCTATGCACCTGGTGGCAGTATCATTGACATTGAAGTGCTGAAACGTGAGGCGACTGGCGGCAGCCGATGGTTGTGTGTTGAAGTTGACATCAGCAACAGTGGGTTGCATGACGAGGTCCACGTCGTTGACAGTCATCGCGAAATTGGGGGTCTATGAATTATTTAATTCATAGAAGACAATTGGGTGGAATAACCAACTTGCAAAAAAGCGACCTCAGAGGCCGCAAATGGAAAATGCAGCTGTAAGGCAAGCAGGATTCCGTTACGTGTGTCGTTGATGTCGTCCAAGGGTGGGTCCAGAGCTTCGTGCCTGTGATTGGCGAGATTGGTCATGTACTTGGCCTGGAATGAAAACTCGAAATGATTCAGGAGATATTCAGAACACACCTGGTGTCCTTTTGCGTGAGGAACGATATGACAGGCCTGAAAGTATCTTGTACCAGTCATCACGCAGGTTCCGTCGCGACCTATCACCCTGTCTCTGAAATTGCCCCGGCTGGTGGAGATATCTGATGCATCCGAAGTTCTGTCGGACATCAAATCAGGATCGAGCAAAAACGCCTCTAATATGAGGGTGAACGAGGGTCCTTGAATACCGAAATCACTCACCTTGTGATACATAGTAATAAATTCCAGGCTTTATGTTAGCTTGATGATAGTCGACCTCTAGGCCATCAGGTAAGATGGAGATGTGGCCTTCTTTGCCGTAGATTGTAAACCCAAGATAACGCAGCCAGGTTAGAGGATATACTGAGAAGCGCTCACACATGTTGACAGGAATGGATAGTGTAGGCTGGTATACATTATCGAGTTTAGTCTGGAGCTCAACGTTTGCGGCCATGGTGAGTGTAATAATCCGGATCACGTGACCCCGGAGATCCACGTGAGCCAGGTTAGACTATTTCACAGGAGACGGATGAGGATTTTTACACCATGGCCGCAACCGTTGAGCTCCAGACTAAACTCGATAATGTATACCAGCCTACACTATCCATTCCTGTCAACATGTGTGAGCGCTTCTCAGTACATCCTCTAACTTGGCTGCGTTATCTTGGGTTTACAATCTACGGCAAAGAAGGCCACATCTCCATCTTACCTGATGGCCTAGAGGTCGACTATCATCAAGCTAACATAAAGCCTGGAATTTATTACTATGTATCACAAGGTGAGTGATTTCGGTATTCAAGGACCCTCGTTCACCCTCATATTAGAGGCGTTTTTGCTCGATCCTGATTTGATGTCCGACAGAACTTCGGATGCATCAGATATCTCCACCAGCCGGGGCAATTTCAGAGACAGGGTGATAGGTCGCGACGGAACCTGCGTGATGACTGGTACAAGATACTTTCAGGCCTGTCATATCGTTCCTCACGCAAAAGGACACCAGGTGTGTTCTGAATATCTCCTGAATCATTTCGAGTTCTCATTCCAGGCCAAGTACATGACCAATCTCGCCAATCACAGGCACGAAGCTCTGGACCCACCCTTGGACGACGTCAACGACACACGTAACGGAATCCTGCTTACCTCACTGCTGCATTTTCCATTTGGAGCCTCTGAGGTCGCTTTTTTGCAAGTTGGTTATTCCACTCAATTATCTTCTATGTTGTTGAATTAAATAATTCATAGACCCCCAATTTCGCGATGACTGTCAACGACGTGGACCTCGTCACGCAACCCACTGTTGCTGGTGTCAACTTCAACACACAACCATCGGCTGCCGCCAGTCGCCTCACGTTTCAGCACTTCAATGTCAATGATATTCTCACCAGCCACGTAGCCCCTCACAACTCGGATGCAAGACAATCGGACGGTAATGACTGGCCACCGCCTCTAATCTTCGACGTAGCCTATGGTTGTGCCGCCCTCAAAACGTGGGGAGTGCCCCAATATATACTCTTCGCCCGAGATCGCACCAAGAATATTTACTACAACAATCGAGATAATGGCGACGACGAGAATGGGGATGACGACGACGAGAGTGGTAATGGCGGTGGGGGTGGTAGGGGTGGGAAGCCGGGTGGTGGTCGGCGTGAAAATCTCCAGCAGAATCATGATCGCAACGCACGGGCTGCCAGGCGGGAGGCGAAGAAGAAAGAGGCAGTTGGTCGGCAAACAAGCAACACCCCTGACTTTGCCGACATGATCTTGGCGTTATGGATGGGAAATGCGAGGAAGGGTCAGCGTCAAGCGCGTGCAATGAAGGCAGACAGGACCCGGGAGAAAGTCCGAACATGGCTTGATTCTGCAGAGCAGTCTACATCATCAGCACCCACCCTGAATGAAAAGAAACACTGAATGGATTTCTCCTCTTTTATTCGGTGGTGAGCTTTATTTATTTATCAAGATGTCTGCTGGTAGTGTGGGGAACATCGGTTGTTCGACGAGAGGTTCACGGACTACATAGTTTATAAGTCCTTGCGGCTTTTGCTGAGAGCTCAGAATGTTCACATGTACACTCAGCTCTCAGCCATGCACCAACAAGTACCTTTTGAAATATGGGCTGACATTTTTCCTAAATGTCTTCCCTCTGACAAACACATTCGTCCCAGTTCTTTGCATGCACCGATGCTTCTTTGCCAAGTGAACCGAGCTTGGAGGTCATACGCGTTGTCGCTACCCGAGTTGTGGTCCTCGATCTCGGTGTTCAATAACCATTCTGATATTCAGGAGCAGGTGGAGGGATATAGAACCTGGATTGAGAGATCGGGTTGCCTCCCGCTCACGGTGTTCATTCTGCTGAATAACGAGGAAATATGGGATTTGGCTATCTCATTCATTGGGCGTTGGGAAGATGTGGAATTACAATTCCCCCCAGGGCCATTTCCTGGTTCAGTCACGGCCTCGAGCATTCGATCCTTGCGGGCACCCATACTCAAGCGTTTCGAGGTCACTTTTGACTATGACGTTCAGCACGCGGTAGAACCACTCTTTTCCATGCTTTCATCGTCCCCTCACCTTACAGACCTCAGTTGGTATGATCATCACGACGAAGATCCATCTACGTTCCAGATTGCCCTAGTCACCCTGCCGTGGTCCCAATTCACCCGGTTTCACACTGATTATATCATCGACGTGAACGACTGCTTCATGGTGCTCCGTCTATGCCCCAGCCTGACCGAATGCACTTTTCGACGTGTTTCCCATCCACTTCCTACCCTACCCGAGAGGCCGATTGTTCACCCGCATCTCCGTGCACTGACCCTTGGCTCTCGATACGAGGTATTACTTCAGTTCTTCGACTACCTCACGTTACCTGCTCTTTCTGGTTTCTCGCTCGATTCATGTTGGGGCAGGCTGCCACAAGATCCATTCACAGCTTTTCTCTCGCGATCGGGCTGCTCTCTCAAAACGTTTGAAGCCAATACTATCCCTAGTAATCAACTCATAGAGTTGCTCTCCCTTCTTCCAATGCTTACCGACCTCTCCATCAGAGGAGAGGAAACCGATGCACTCGGGGACATACTGTTTCGCAGTCTTACCCACGACGAGACCAAAGGCAGGTCGTGCTTGTGTCCGGAACTCCAGGTCATTATGCTTTCCGGCCACATTGCTTCCTCCAGAGGAACATTAGCTAAAATGTTGGAGTCCCGGTACCACCCGGATTCAGTCTCATCTCAGGTCGCATGCCTACAGAAAGTTACAGTTTATTCTGTGCGGAAAGAGTCCTGGGGGGAATTGGATGCGATACGGGATATGGGACTTCAGGTAATTGTGGAGTAGAGCGTAGTCAGCATCGACGGCACCATGCTTGCGCTTTTCGTGAATAGGTGCCATCAAGCCGAGAAGAGAGATATTACAAAGAACGGGTGTAAGGGCGTGGCAACTGTACATGAGTGTAATTCCAGGGTATAATCAAGCCTTCTTAACAGGATGAGTAGGAGAATGGATAACTTGGTCATTGGCATTCCTTCCCGCTCCTTGCAAAGCAGGTATCAGGACGAAGCAGAATTTGTAAGAGACTGCAGGTGGATCGTAGAAGTGGTCATAACTTTGCCGAGTTGAATGACCATCATCATGAGAAAATCGTACAGCATTAATGTTGCACTAGTTGTATTGCCTAGCTCCTCTCAAAACCATCGTCCTGAAGTTCTAAATTTGCAATCCTCCGCTCCTCTGCTGCTAGATCCTCTTCCTCCTTCTCTTTCCTGTATTTGTCGAGGTCCCAATCATCCGATACATTCCCGTCGTCCTCGTCTTCAAACCATTCGGGATTATATTGGAACTGTATTGACAAATTGAGTGAGCATTCTACCAGAAAAAAAACAGCCGAAAAAACAGCAAAACGTTATACGCACAAGATCTCTTCCGCTCATGCCAACATTCTTCCCCGCGGCATGCTGTGTCTCCTTGGCCTTACGCAATGCCTCCGTCTCCGCTTCTTTCTTGTCCATCCTCGTCTTTTTCCACTTTGCGAACGTTTCGGGGGTCACCGGCGTCAGATTGGGGCCCAGCTTGTGCCGCTGTGTACCAAACCCATGTAAAGATTAAGAGATGTATTTGCACAGTGTTGCAGGGCGCACCTCGACCTCGAGGAAGTCTTCTAGACTGATAACCTTACCCTTTGCGGCCTCTTCCGCTGCTTTTCGCTGCGATTTGAGGACAAACCCTGGGGGAAGGGCATGCCTGTATTGGCATTGTTCACCGTTTGGACATTCCCAGAACCAGCCAAACCTATAACAAACACTGTGTGAGTAGCATTAATAAGTTGTAGGGAAGGGGCGGATACTTTTGGCTCTCGATGGCCTGGATAAAGTGTTTACAAACAATCTGATATATATGAAGAGTGGTTATTCGTGCAGTCAAAAAGGCAGAATATGCAAGTCACAAACGTCGGTTGTGGTTCGTGGGTTTCCAGCTTTCGATAGCACCACTTGCGCCAATTTCTCATCGTCCCACTTGTCCATGGTGTCTGCAACAACACAACTTCCTCGTCAAAAAAACTGCTATAAAACAACATTGCCGACACAAACACACCTTCCATCTTCTCCTCCCTGCTATCTTGATACAGATTCTTCTTCTCTACCTTGCGACCCACATTTAGATCATGGCTGAACTTGCATTTCGTCCCTTTGTCGCACTGCCCCGCCTTGAAGAATGCACAAAGCACCGTCTTGGGGTCCACGCCAAAAGGCACCTTCTGCGTCTGCACTGGCTTAAGCAGCGCTGCATCCTCCTTTGCCCGCTTTTCCTCATCAGCCTTTTGTTTTGCCCGCAGCGCCTTCTCCTTCTCCTTCTCGATCGTATCCCGCGACTTGCCCGTCACAGCAGCCTGTGCCTGCAGCTGAGCAACCTGCTGCTTCACTTTCGCAGATTTATTTTTCTGTGGTTGAACGGCACGGAATTAGGGATTAGGTGGGGTGGGGTTGGTGGGTGTCTGGTGGTTGACGACCAGGCAGCGGGCAGATGAATATCATAAATACGTACGTTTTTCAGGCCAAAGGTCTGGTGTGATCGTGCGTTACGCCTTCATCGGTCAGCGTCCGTCGAGTTTTCAGTGTGATGGGTGAAGTCACCTTGTCTTCCTTCACTTTTGAAGAACTTGGCGTGTTGGATTTCTTCGGGGGCATCGCAGTAGCACTACTACTAGTAGTAGGTTCAAGTTTGTGGCAGTGCTGGTCTGCCAACTTACGGTCAAACAAAATATCAAAATATCATAACTTACCAACAACCTCTCTACGACAAGTATTCTCAGAGAGAGGTTGTGCACCGAGACGAAGACACCGATTTCCGGATGATTGAGGCCAACTCTCACTATAACGCTAGATTAGCCCCTGAAATTATCAATAATATATTCCAGAACTAAGGTGCGGTGCATCAAATACATATCAGGGTATGCGTGCTAAGCATCATACATAACGAGATACGACGGCCGAATAGCGTCGTTACAATAAACTACCAACTCATCATAGTTGAGACTTCCACCTTTCTCCGCAAGCACCTGGCGAAGACAGTCAGAAACCGGGATATAAAGCTTACAAGGTCACTTGTGACACGCACTGAATCATATCCAGCAGGAGCCGCTGTCAGGGAGGTGTTGTCCTGAGTCATCTTGTAACCCTTGCCGACAACCACCTTATTCAATAATATCGCTTTCAGAGTTGACGTACAGTCGTTGTGAGAGTAATCGTTGGATCTGAAAGGAGGTTGTTGATAATGGTGAACTTTAGATCATCTCACTTACTTGGAGGAAGTGGAGGATGTATAAATGCCCTTTCCGAATCTACAACATTTTGGCTCCGTAAATGTTCCAGTGAAGGCAAGTTTATCACTAGTGAACCCACCTTCCCCAGCCAGTCTTCTTTCCGAACAAGCTCAGGTCATACGACGTACGGATGATGCAACACAGCGAACAAGTCGTGGAGGAACAAAACTGAGTGCGTCCATTGTCCCCGATGTTGCACTGTCGATGCGTACCATGCCAGCGACGATTCTCATTCCCCGCTGAGCGTCCGGAAGATACAAACCGGCCACGGGCTTCGGCAGCGTCACTGACAGTCGAAAATGGTCTATAATTTCTTCACAGGATATCGATAGAGTGCGTACCGGTATGCGTTATATTTGGCCAATGAATTCGGTGCAGATACAATCTTGTACACTTTCCTGACGGCCGGACACGTGCTCCCCGTGTGTCTCCACGACGTCTTGAACTGATCCGCAACTAAGTCAGGCTGTTAGCTCCACGACGGTATAAATAGACCATTAGCCCACCACTGTTGAAAGTGACGTGACCGACAGGTACTTCTAACAGTACTGGGCCGCGCTTATCGGCTTCCTCGGCACAATGCTTACTGCAAAAATGTGAATCATTCTGCTTGCCGGCTTGCCGACATAAGAGACAGACAGATTCCCCAAGCCTAGAGAGAAAATCGTCAGAAACAGCAGAGAAATTGTCACACATTAAACTCACTTCTTATGAACCGCAGAGCAATATTCCGATGTTGTCCCGGTTGATTGGATGTGTACAACTTTCGCGCACCCTGGGGCCCGGCAAGTGCCTGAAAATTTTAATTTACTTACAGTGGGGAGCATAAAGAATTGTAAAACGTACCTTTAGCCGTGCTAGCACGGACAGAACCCTTTCTCTGAACAGTACCATTCACATCGTAGTTCTTGGCGCATGCCTTGCTACAATAATCATGCGTTCGAGTTCCATCAAAGTACTTGGGGCGATTGTGACAAAACTAGACAGCACGTTCTCAAACACCGTAACAGAATCAGTCGTCATCACGCACATCACACTGTCCGGGAGAGGTATTATTCGATAACGCGCTATTGGCAGTTTTCATTGTGTTTGCGGCGGCCGCACAACTCTTGCCACAAAAAGGATGGGTCTTCGCACCGTCGAAATACTTGGGACGTAGATGACAGTGCTGAAATTCATGGTCCCGAAGAGTATACAATGATCAAATGTCTAGGCACTCACCTCACAGGTGTTGGATGTAGTATTTGAACCTGGAGTCCCATTAAATGTCTTACTCATGGTCGTGGGTGCGATGCTTGGTGCATTCATAGGGGCAGATGGGATGGCGGCATTGGTAATCGTCGTCAAGGCTGACGGGGCGGCGGCAGCAGTTGATGCGGGTTTATGACCGGCCATGGAGGAAATAATAGACAACGCAGTTTGGAAGGGAGTGGAACTTGAAGTGGACGTCATTGTCAAAGAACAGATGTCAGGACGCAACGCGTTTGGCTCACCTGGAACCCTTTTGCATATGAGCCCCGAATCAACGCACAAAGAACACATTTTATACCGCAATGTTACCAAGCCACAAAAGCATCGTAATGGTTCGGAAACAACGAGGCCAACTGGACCAACACGTGTCCAGTTTGGTGGGAGATAATACTTACATCGCCTCGCCTGCATTGCCAGATTTCTGCTTCACATCACAACCGCCATGAATGTCGTCAAATCAGTTAGACACTGGGGATTTCAGAAGATGTCGAGTCAGAATGATATGTGTGAAGTATGCAAATCATTTACTGACGCGATGCCCAAGTCTTACTCGGTTATTGATTTCGATAGATATGTGGAAAGAACCAAAAATACGTTGAAAACGGATTTCAGCATCCATATTGTAGCAGAACGTGTGCCAGGAGCGCAAAAGAGATTAATCCTGCCGTGTGTGCATTTCGCGGTTGCCGTTCCACCGGAAGAGCATCCTTTGCAGGTTTCTGCTCAGAGGCACACGCAAGGTTAGGTTTTCGTCCGGCATGAATTGACGTGGAACTGGACAGCCATTGCAGGGACGCGGTTTTTAGTGGTCAAGTACAAGGCTGCGGTCGGTGCAACTCTCAACCTCGAGCAGCTGGAGAGTACTGTGTGTCATGTGACCTCACCAACATAAGGGAACTGAAGAATGGCACCGAATTCAAGGGTGACATTATTTTTATCACCGAAAGTATTTTGGCAACTCTTACGGGTTAAACCACAGTTGAAAGCCACTTCTACAATCAATGGCGATCGTCAAAAGGTCTGGCGACAATTGACAAGATTTACGAGGTCACGATTCCTCCTGATGTCCGCGCAAGACATAATGTCCACCGGTAAGACATTTGTTTGTCCCTTTCTAGAGAGCCGTTGAACCAACCACTCTCTATCATGACAGGAAAAGCCTTTCGTCTAGCCAAGAGATGCGCACTTACCACAGCTCACAGTGCATCTGTGATTTGGGTATGAACGGCCCTGTGCTCTGCGACCAACGTTCTTGTGGTATTTGCGTAATCGTAAAAGGCTTTTTCAAAGAATTTGCTTTCGGAGCTCCCAACAACATCGGCAGGTGCGACATCTACGAAAATACTCTCTTAATGGATTTTTATCGAGATCTAATCCTTAGACATGGCGCTGGAATATACTCTTACCAGAATCCAGCTATCGCGGACAAATTTGCGACATCATGTACATCCTCCCCGTACCGCGTCATGATCGCATGCGATGTGATCGTCGAGGCAAAGACTCCAATTTCCCCGATTAAGACAAAGGCGGTTCGTTTAACATTCACCATTCACGTATATCAACAGAACTTGTTCTCAACAAATGACTATTAGATCGAAGAACCAATATTCGTCACGAGAGTAGACGCCATTGTACCAGCATACATAATCATGTATCACAGACGGCTTTCAGAATGACTTCGCACCCGGCTCTAGTCGTACATGGAGTGGTGAATGATATTATTAATAAATAAAGACAAATCATCTAGTTGAGGAAGCTATCATAGCGTCCACCGAGCACGCCGCTATGAGGCAAGCGGGGTATGAAAAAGTGTGGAAACTATTGCCTTGAACTTGGAGGTTTCGAGCTTTGATTCAGGAGCGTTGCCGTAAACGACAAGGTAAGCCGGGCGTATAGCGTCATTGGTATAAACAACCGTCTCTGGGTAGTTCAGGTCCTCTCCGGGTTCGCCGACGACCTAAGGGTCTCTGTAATGAGGTGCAATGGGGTGTTTCAAATATAAGCCACTCACCGATTGATATCCGGGTGGTGGCGCGGTTAAATGCTGGGCATTCCGGCGTCTTCTATGTGCCCTTCCAACAACGACACGATTGACGAGCATAACGCGGAAAGCAGCAGCTTTAGCTATGTTGGAAGTATAATCATCCGCCTCTGGCCTCAAAATGAACACTGAATGCTGCAAAAATACAACAAATCACATACTGGAAGAAACTGGTGTAGTGTAGATACCAGATCCAAATCTATCACAGATGATTGAGCGATTTGGTTGACAGGAGCAAAGCAAAAGGGTTAGTGTACCGTCTAAATTTGTGCTTCGAACCTGCGGATCATATGAGCCAAGAAAAAGTAAAGCTACGTTTGACCCACCACATTTATTGACATCAAACGAGTAGCGGATGATGGAACACAACCGGCATGCTTGCAAGCCACAAAGTCGTACGTTCTTGCTGTTTTCTCCCACAAGACAGGCTCTATTCGTTCCGTGAAAAAGCAACAATTCATTTCCAGGATTCCTCGTTATATTTACTGTTGACAACGCCTGCACAGAAGCACTGACTTGGCATCAGTGTGGGGATCCTTTTAATGTAGAAAGCCTCACCGATACCGGAGATACGGATCGAGCGTTGCTCCAGAGGACAATATTTTATATACCGCTTGAACGGGAGGCTTGTCCTTGTCGTGGTGCTGCCAGCCTCTGCGAAAGAGCTTGACTACTGTATTGTGTGTGAGGTGTCGTGGTGAGCAATAGATACACAAAAAAAGTACCTTGTGAATAATTGGCATCCGTAGCCTTCAAAAGGATCAGACGATTCCATGAACGGGAAGTATTATTAAGTGGATTCTCGAAGCAAAATTCGTCGGTGGACATCTCCAAAATCGAAGTTGATAGGCTATGGCGTTCTCCCAGAGAACCGTAATATAAGGATGATTTGTGCGGTTTTATGGCGCATGCAGTGGTCTAGTTTGAAACTTTGATGCAACAGAGAGCATATTCATTTCTGTCCGGGGCTGTGGGCAGACGTTAAATATTCGTAAAATGGCTGATATCGCGTGCCAACTTACGACTCGTTGGTCACCGCAGCCGCGCGATGATCCAAGGACGGGGATGCTCGAATTTCCAATGGCCATTCGTGACATCATGGTAAAATAGTTGTGAAGAACACTTGGCAGAAAGCGTGTCCTCTGGAGAATAGCCCCATGTCTGTACCCCATGAGGCACAACAGCGCAGCATTCAGGCGATATTCATAACCGGAAACGCGCTTGTAGCGTGCATCATAAATGCGTTCAGTGAAGACGTGAACCTCGTGGATGTCAGGCGCCTTGTTGAACTACAAGAGGATTGCTGCCGCTGGGGAACGACCTTAATCTCGCCTCTCAACGCCGTCAGTGTCGATTCCAATGACTACTCAGCGCTCATCGGTCATCGTGTTTCCAAGACCTGGGACACCCACAGCCATCTCGGCTTTCAATTCCTGTCCCTCTAGCCCGCTTTCCAGGACATTTAGCCCGACACCTAGAAGTGAGGCTGTTCAGTATCGCATCGAGGAACGTCGTCGAACCATTTTCGTGACATCCGACTCACCGCCCACCGTTGAAGAGGTTAACACTATTTTCCAACTGGCGGAAATTCCCGATTCGGAGAGCCCATCTTCAACCACGGACGGAGAGATTTACGTTGTTGAGGGCCCCACAATTTCGACTGCACTTGGAAATCCACCTGGTCACCCTAATACTCATACTACGATGCACAGTTCGAGAAGTGCTGTGACTTTGAGAGTTGCCGACAATACCAATACTCCTCCCAACAGTCCCACCTACCGAGGATCGCCGCGTACTCCTGTCCGCCGGCGCATTTTGTTTTATCACAAGAATGCTCCCCATTATGGGTTTACGAATTTCTCTCCACATCCTGTCATGTACCATGGTCAAAGATACCCTACTAGCGAACATCTATTCCAGTCCTTTAAAGTAACTTCAATCTCTCGTCAACTCGTGTGCTCAGATCTAACGGGGCATCTAGTTTCAAGGGCATCGGCCAAGTCTTGCAGAACATATCCGAACATGTTCGGAATGGCCAAGCGTCGCTTTCAAGGAGGCTCGTCGTTTTCAGCCTGAGGTTAGGCCCGATTGGAAGTTAGTGAACATTGAAAAGGTCTGTTCCTCCGTCTTGTAGTGTACGCCTTTTATATCCGACTTCCATAGATGGATGAAACACTGTGGCACAAATTTACTCAGCATCGTGATCTCCGAGAGGAATTACTTGCCACTGGTGATGCCGAACTTGTAGAGGTACTTGATACACCATTTCACCTGTCATCTGTTGGCTGACTCATATCATAACACAGGATTCGGATAAAGATGCCTTCTGGGGCGTGGGAGCTGATGGTCTTGGTCGCAACGAATTGGGCAAGGCATTGGAGAGACTGAGGGCTCAGTTCCGCAAGCAGTGACGAGTTATTCAACAAGCCACTTCCCCATTAGTCTTCTTACCCACAGTTAACCATGCACTGGAGATGAATAACATGAGGTGTTGGCGTGTTGCGGAATCCGTCTAGTAGCAGAAACTCTTGAGCAGCGGAGGTCGTGATCAGAATTCCAGTCTTCAAACTGTGCTGTGCGTGAAATAACTTGATTTATTATTTAGGGACTGACCGTACAATATTCTAAAATCGTCTGGTTGTGTTTAGTCTCGTATTCATCTAGATTGAATTTTCTTTGACAACGGAACTTCTTGCCCCCACACCGAATGCGCCTCATTCTCAGGACTATTTGCGCCCAACCTAGCCAAAACAAGATGCTTCTGGTCACAATATGTACCTTTTGTACTTCTTCCATCCACTTCTTCTCTCACGTCGAAACCTGGGGTCGACATTGCATTGACCTCGACCTCCTTCATCGTGACCTTCCGAAGCACACCCGTTTTGACTGCGATTGGGTGACTTATCGAGCCAATTAGGGGTCAAACATGCGTGGCGTACCATCCTTGACAATGTGATCGCCGTTCAACGATAAGAGAAAGTTATCGGAGGCATTGTGACAGGAACAAGCGCAGGCTTCTGAAATCTACTTACGTTACGTTCCAATCCCCTCGACTTTAAACCGTGCCTTTGAAAGACCTGGAGTTCAAACGGACATCCCCCCCACCTTCGTCTTGCCTCGGCTTTCACCTCTCTCGTTCTACCCATCGTACCTGCTGATGAAGGACGACCAACTACTCATCCCACTCGATTCTTCTGGTGCATCGTCTTGCCTATTCGATGGACCATTAACGTCGGTCCCCTCTCATTGACAGGATGATGCGAAAACAAGTTTAACGGCACGGCCTTTTTCTTTTGCAGCGGTTCCACGTCTGACGAGGATGAGGATGCCGCTTTCTATGAGCTGTATTTGTACAGAGACTGTCCTCTGGCTTTGTCGTGCCCTGAGTCCATACCTCCCGTGCACTTTGACGGTCATGACGTAACGAACGTTTGTCCCGTCATTGTGCCTGACGTGTGCAGGGCTATTGCAGGGCCCGTGACGGAAAAGGGCCTTATGGTTAGACCGGACATCTATGGGGATTCTGTTTGTCTTGCGTGTAAGTGTTCCATGATGTACATACTTTTCCTTTTATATTACTTATTTCACCGGTGTCTAACAGGCCGTATAAGCTTTAACAAGAAGCCAAGTCGATGTCCCAATTGTTGCAAACCAGTTATCGTCAACGAACGAAATTGATTATTTATAAACGGGCGAAACGCAATGGTGAGTTTTGCTTGAAACAATTGCGTTCAGTCCTTGATCAACGTTCATCGTCTAACAGTTACCAACGTAATAAATGGATGTAAATGAACTGGTTTCCGTGTTTGTGTGTGAATGTAGATCAGCCCCACATGCCTTCAAATCCTGAATAATGATTCGGCGGGAAACGAGTGGGTTAGCACGAGGCCGATATCGATGGGACTCTTTCAGAAATAATAAAAATTGGTTTCTCATGACGATTGTTTCTGTCGAAGACGTCGTTGAGGTGTCAAGAAGCGTTGGCACAGGTACAAATTGATGTTGTGAAGTGCTCTCACGCTGACATCCCAAAGATGGACCCAATTTGCCAAGTTAACAACTGATTTCTTTTCCAAGTTGTAAATCTCATAAGTATAGTAAAATATTGCGAGTTACGCGCCACTCGCCGCGATCACCAGGCCGATTCAAGTTGGCGTGTTGCGAGGTGAACTTGAGGCGCGTGCTCCTTGTTGTCCGGTATATCCGCTCGCGGCTGGAGTCCTTGGCGTGGGGGTTGTCGGCATCGGCACGCTGTGCAATGCTGGTATTACGGACGGCAGTAAAAATAGCGTGCACAGCTCACAAAAGGTTTATTTTGCCCTCGGGAAAATTGATGTTAAAAGTATGGAACTGGGGTTACGAATATTATCTCGTACTAGAAATCATCGTGGAGACGGTGTGACAAGTGTTGCGAGGACATTGAGATGTGGCAAGGCGATGTGTACCCTGTAACTCCATAACGTCGAAGAAACAGCCAAGTTTGTATCGCATCGTGATTACTGTAATCACATTCGGGGTGCCTCCACAAGCTTACGTGATTGTAATTAAAGGTTGCTAGGGTAACAGTGTCTGTGCCAAGCGGAGCTTGGCCTTCGTACCACATTGCAAGCAACTTGAATACAATGTACGACGTGCAGCCTGCCAGGTGTGTGTTCGTCGATGACCGGTTCCCTGAATGATATTTGTCACTGATGAATAAAGATATTGTTGGGGTGCATAATAACGTCCGAGTCCCACTAAGCGTGCTTGCAGGCCACGCCGCTCACGACCATCAAGGTCGACGTAACAGCCCTTGGCAGTTCGATCGTCGTCGGACCAGTTGTTGAAAATTTGAAACATGGAGGTGCCCATCATTCGAGGTTTCGGCTGCGTTAGATCGGGACTTGTCACATAAGCAGATGTTGTCATGATGAAGGCCGTGCGTGGGTGAGAGGGTCTGGGATGGTATAAAAACTGATGCTGATGCACTAGAGTTCCTCAGCTGCGCTCATCCCTTGCATATCGACGGTGCTGGTTACCTTAGATCTTTACGACAAACTACTTTCTTCGCAAACTACCTTTTCATTTCACTCCAATATTATTCAACATGGTCAAGACTGCTTCCGCTCTTCTTTTGGTCATCGCGACCCTCGCTGCCGCTGCTCCTTCTTTTGCCAACGCAGGGGATGTCTCCATTGACCGTCGTGAGGATGGTTTATCTCTTCGCGAACTCGACGACTTCGAGTACGTTATTCTTTTTCATACTTGTCTTAATATAGTGTTCTGACAACAGTTTGCGCCGTCTCTAGACTGTTTGCTCGTCAGGATGCAGCTCCCGCCGACGCTGCCCCTGCTGCCCCTGCCCAGGAAGCGACACCCCCACCGTCTCCAGTTGAACCGGCAAGCCCTGGCCCTGCTAGCCCCCCTGCTGGCCACAAGCACAAGCACAAGCACGGCAGGAAGCACCGCAAGCACAGGAAATCGCACTCCAAGAGGCCCCGTGACCTCGATGAAGTCGAGGAGTGAGTTCTCACTTCCCATCATATCTCCAGCGTCGCCTTCTGACCGGTTCTCGGCTACTAGACTCTTCGCTCGCCAGGATGCAAGTGCCATCGCTCCCCCCGATGCTGCCCCTGCCCAGGAAGCGACGCCCCCGCCGTCTCCAGTTGAACCGGCAAGCCCTGGTCCTGCTAGCCCCCCTGCTGGCCACAAGCACAAGCACAAGCACGGCAGGAAACACCGCAAGCACCGGAAATCGCACTCCAAGAGGCCCCGTGACCTCATCGATGTTGAGGAGTAAGTCACACTTCCCATAGTTTCTTTGGCATCGCCTCCTGACTGGTGCTCGGTTATCTAGGCTCTTTGCTCGCCAGGATGCAGCTCCCGCCGACGCTGCCCCAGCTGCCCTTGCCCAGGAAATGACACCCCCGCCATCTCCAGTTGAACAGGCAAGCCCTGCCCCTGCTGGCCCCCCTGCTGGCCACAAGCACAAGCACAAGCACGGCAGGAAACACCGCAAGCACCGGAAATCGCACTCCAAGAGGCCCCGTGACCTTATCGATGTTGAGGAGTAAGACACTTCCCATAGTTTCTTTGGCATCGCCTTCTGACTGGTGCTCGGTTATCTAGGCTCTTTGCTCGCCAGGATGCAGCTCCCGCCGACGCTGCCCCAGCTGCCCTTGCCCAGGAAATGACACCCCCGCCATCTCCAGTTGAACAGGCAAGCCCTGCCCCTGCTAGCCCCCCTGCTGGCCACAAGCACAAGCACAAGCACGGCAGGAAACACCGCAAGCACAGGAAATCGCACTCCAAGAGGCCCCGTGACCTCATCGATGTTGAGGAGTAAGTCACACTTCCCATAGTTTCTTTGGCATCGCCTTCTGACTGGTGCTCGGTTATCTAGGCTCTTTGCTCGCCAGGATGCAGCTCCCGCCGACGCTGCCCCAGCTGCCGCTGCCCAGGAAATGACACCCCCGCCATCTCCAGTTGAACAGGCAAGCCCTGCCCCTGCTAGCCCCCCTGCTGGCCACAAGCATAAGCACAAGCACGGCAGGAAGCACCACAAGATGCACAAGATGCACAAAATGCACTTCAAGAGGCCCCGTGATCTTGAAGATGACCTTGTCGCCCGCGGCTGGTAAGTCGAAATAGTTTTTTTACCATCCGCTGATTCCAGCGCTCATTCATTGTGAATCTAGGGAAGCATTGGAGGAGCTCGAGTAAAATGTTTTTGAGTTGAATACGATATCCCGTACATCTTACGAGTTTTGAAATGGCATGCCTTGGAAAGTTGCTTTGTATGTACATATGACCCGCCGTCGATGTGAGACTACATGCAATTATAATCTGCACAATGACCCAATGACTCAAATGCCCGTTAACTTCCAAAAAAGTCCGATGCCCTTGCTAACGTTGGACACGGAGAGAGTCCTCGAGCTAATCGCTGGCTCAGAGGCTGAGGCTGAATCTGAATCTCTACTGACTACTAGATCTACTACTCCAACGTCAGGCGTTCATTCTCTCCACTTGAACGCCCTCGATATACCTGACCGTAATGTTTGTGTACTGTCTGATACGACGATAGCCATTGATTACGGTTCAAAAGAACGAGAATTGTCAGGTTCCTCCAGTCCCTACCACATCTGTTTGCAACTGTACAATACTACTACGTTTGTGTGACCGGTGAGTGAGCTAGAGGCATGAGTGGGGAGAATATCTCACTGTGGCCCAATACGGTGTCTCAAGTTCCATAGAATTCACGAAGCTTGGCAGCCATATCGGCAAGAGCCTCTGTTGCATATTAGCTGGATTCAACAGGAACGACTGCGTGTGCTTACCCCGAGGACCAAGCTTTGTCTCGTTGCAATGTTTCACCAAGTCGGGTAACAACATCTCACAGGATTCCATAAGCTAATGTGGGGCACATCATCAGTCTTTTCACAAAGGACAACCACGGTGAGATGATGAAGACATGCCTCTAGGGATCTAAAAATATCCGGTGGAATCCCAAACAAGTTCACCCAATGCTCGGGATCCCTGGATATGGTATAAAGATCATGGAAGTTGCTGTGAAACTGAAGATGTGTGATCTTGAAGGACTCAGAGCATTGTACATTGTTGCTCAGTGGATCTGGAGGAACAGATGCAAAGTGGCATCCGAGAGCACCTCGTAGCGTGAATTTCTTGTAATCGGAATACTTAAATGTCCACTCAGCAGCAGTAGATTGAATTATTGCATGGTCCTGAGCCGCGAAGTGCTCGTACGGGTTAACCAGGGAGAGAATTATTGATCCAACACCGTATTGCGAAGTCACAAGAAAGAAACGGGAAATATTTGCAACGCCGATCTCTGAGAATACAGAGTCAGAGGTGCCGATAAAAAGAAGGCAAAGAATCATGAACCAAAGGTTTTTACTTGGAACCGCTTATTGTCTCCCCAACATGTGATTTTCATGGATGCAATCGACATGAAATACTCCCTAACGACTTGATCCCAGAATGATTGCTGTAGTTTCTATAACAATAATAAAAATTGGTAAAAGCTTTTGACATTGCAACGCGACGTCGAGCATACGTGATCCCCATGACTGGCAAGAATCTGACTGAACTCCTGGAACCGCTGTTGAGCTGAAGGGATTGGTTGACCTGGCCACTGATACTGCTGTGGCGGATATAAATGGGTACTCCTGTCATAGAGAGATCGGGGTATCATATCTTGCGGAATATCTGTATTATTCTTGCCGGGAGGAATTAAGAAAGTGACCGCTGTTTTTGAGTTCAGCCGACTGACCTTCAACCATTCGGTCACAATTTGCAGTTCCTCGTTGATACATATCCAGCTGCGGAAGTGGAGGAAATATTGAACAGCCTCTACAAGTTCTTTAGAAGGTGTTGACTGGGAAAGATGATATGTCCACTTCCGTAGGGCATATTGGAGTGGTGACCTAATGGGGGTTATACCTCGAATAGGTTTGAGGACCGTGGATGGGAGCCTACCTGGAGTCCCCAAGTAACCTTTTATCACCTAAATTGAAGTGATCGGTCCATTCTGTGATGAGTCTCAAGCAGGAGCGAGTAATAACAGCATGTTGTAAGCTAAAATCAATGAAAAACCTCTTGGAACGGGAGCGATCCACGAGGAAGTCGGGAAGCGATGCATGGTGAAATCGAATGTGGGTAATTGCGTATTGGTGGCGGTCAGGAATGTGTACAAGCGAATGCAATCCACGCAACGCCAAGCGGACATCTCCATAGTCAAGGGTAAGAAGAGTCTCAATTTGTGCGGGGAAGAGAGCTGGCCCTAGGAAAAGGATGATCCCGAGTATGTGTAGGAGGTAAACAGTATCCGGGTGTGTTGAGAGGATCTGGGCATACAATATGTCGAGATCCGCAAAGGCCGTCAAACTGGTACGAATGCGACCCAAAACCATCTGGAGCAGATGAGTTGGTCGAAGGTATTCGTTGTCCAGGAACTTGAGCACAGTAGCAGCATAAATGAACTGGCCAGAAGACTTTTGGACAAGTTGCTCAATATCGGCACGAGACGGCCAGGATGTTGGGACACAATCCATGGTGTGGGCATGTTTCTGACGAATTTCAGTGAAACCACTTTCAAGAAAAATGCGAATATCCTGTTCAGAGGTAAAAGAATTGTCTAGAGCAAGGCGCCTAGTGATCTTCTGCAAGACAGAATGGGCGAAAGCATCCTGAATATGGGCATCAGGGCGACTAGCGATGAGAAAGCGCAGTGGGAGCTGATGTCTGGTCAAAGCATTAGCGATAAAAAATAATGCTTGACGCTGCGCGGCATTGCCATCACACTCATCAAGGCCGTCAACGACAATGATAGTAGGCAAAGACACTTGTCGGTCGATTGTCTGGTAAGGCTCGACAATCAATTTTTGGAGTTGAATGTCCATGGATTTGGAGGGGAGGGTGGGGTCGGTCACTATAGCCTTATTAATCGCCCCTCTCATTCCTGGAACACTCAGAGCGAGTTGAAATGCGATTGTTGAGAAGAGCTGCATTGCATTATTACGTCCTGGCTTCCCGCGTGAAAAGAAGAAGCTGGCAGCGAGCTGCCGCGAGACGTCCCCCTGGAAATGTTCCGCGATGGTCTGTGCAATAGCTGATTTTCCAGCACCGGCTGGACCGTGAAGCCAGAGAATTGGATCTTGTCCCCCACGGTCTGCTGCCCACTTCAAAATGTCTTGTCTGATGACTTGACGGGTCTCTGGATGGCATTTTGGAGGGGGAAAACGTTCAGCAGAGTCGTGAGAGGCACCCAAAGAGATTGCTTTATGCAAGAAATCCAATCCTGTCGAGTCGGAAACTGCTTTGAAAACCTACGCCAGGGATCAAGATAGTCGTACCGACACGCACCATACTCGCCTGACTGTTGGAAAACACTTTCAATGTTGTAGATGTTTCCTTGGACGTCGTTGAGTATGCAGTCGTTGATGCTGAAATGATGTGCGTTGAGGAAAGACATACTGGCACTGGCTGCGCCCTGAGAACTTCAATCCGTGGATCCGTACCACCATGAATTACTTCCTCACCACCGGCACTCGCTCTTCTGGTGCCATCCTCCGGTCCCCTTGGAATACACGTCGCCTCTCGCTCAACGCATCACCAACCCCCAATCCTTTGCCAGCTACTTTTTTTCGCGGCGGGACCTCGAAAGGCATATTCCTTAACAGTGCGCATCTCCCAGCCGACCGCGCAGAGTGGGCCCGAATCTTTCTTGGGATTATGGGATCGCCCGATGCTGAGCACCAAATGCAGCTGAATGGGATGGGAGGTGGCAGATCCAGCCTATCCAAGGTGTGCGTCGTGGGTACGGCCTCCGATGCGGACAAGGCGCAAGGAATTGACGTCGAGTACACGTTTGCGCAGGTGGGCATCGCAGACGGTACTGTTGATTATGCCGGTAACTGTGGAAACTTAACGAGTGTAGTGGGGGTGTTCGCTCTCGATGAGCAGCTCTGTAAACCCAAGATCGCAGGCGCGCATGCGACTGTGCGTGCCCTCAACACGAACACGAGCAAACTCATTGATACAACGTTCCCAGTCGTTCCTGTGGCAGGAGCTGACGCTGTAATTCCCGTACTTGATCGTGCAGAGGCTGATGTCGCAGGTGTTCCCGGGATGGCTTCCAAGATCATTCTGGACTTCATTTCCCCCAGCGGGGCACGCACGGGTAAACTTCTCCCGTCAGGCAGCCCGACTGATATAATCAACATTCAAGCTGATGATAACCCTACGCCGATACGCGTTTCCCTCGTCGACGCGACTAATCCTACCGTATTCATCACTTCCTCAGAACTGCACACACTCCTCGCCAGATCTCCCGACTCTCCAATCCCTTTCTCAGACTCACGCGTACTCGCTCTTCTGGAATCCATCCGACAGCACAGCGCACAACTTATGGGCTTGGATCCTTCTATGCAGTCGCAACCTAAAATTGCGATTGTCAGTTCTCCGTGCCAAGATGAAGGCGCTCGCAGGCCGGACATATATGTGCATGCGCTGTCAATGGGCGTGCTTCACCGTGCTGTGCCAATGACAGTTGGGCTGTGTCTGGGTGTCGCGGCGGGCGTGGAGGGAACGCTCCCGTGGGAGATAGTCAAGCGTACAAGGGATGCCCAGGGAACTACGCTCGGCGGGCTGGTTCGGATTGCACACCCCAGTGGCATGGTGGATGTTGGTGCCGAGGTTGGCCTTGGTGGAGAAGTTGTCAGTGCGAAAGTTGTGAGGACGGGCCGTAGGCTGATGAAGGGGGTCGTGTGGTGGTGAGAGAAAATTGTAAGTGAGAACACGATAGCATTCTTTCATCCTAATCTCGGCTTTGTTCAATATTTTGTTCAACATGACGGGCAATTATGCGAATCTTGACATTGTGACGCTCGACAGTCCACAGTGTTGGTATACGCTCCTTCAAGCAGGCTGACTTCTACTCCCAACCATGGTGACCATGCAGATGTTTCCTCATCTCAGGGCATTGCTGTGAAAGAATTTCATGGGTGATTATAGAAAAGCCAGCCTATTTCTACCACACGACATATTTCGCCCTCATCTCACATTCATCCACAGCCTGATCATCTGGAACCTTCAGCAGGTTTGGCTGGAGCCAAAGTCTGCAAGGACGTATTGCACAGAAATACGTCGATCGAAATGCAGGAGGAAGCTGAACTTCTATCCACGGGTCTCCTGGCACTCCATGATGGTTCATTGGGATGATTTCGGGAGATATGCCCTACGTACAAGACTGAACATAGGTCTGAGGAACGTAGACAGTTGAACTGACCAACTAGTGTGCTATCAGATTTAGAAACAAAAACGCCAAGGCCTAACCACTGGCAACTAGAAGTCTAGCACGACTCACAGATTTACCGTCTCCAAAAGATTTATTACGAGTGCGAGAAATCGGCTACCATATTATACCGCAGAGCGTTTGGCGCACTTTATTGGAAGTAGTCCGTGCTAGCCAGCTGTGTCTCGCATGTCCTTTGGTGTGGGCAAACTTCCGGAGTTGGTGAACTCGTTGACCGCTTTACGATGGACGAGTACTACAACAACATTCCTGACCGATATCTTCCCTCACACTGAAGATTTTCAAATCGTCCAACAGCACAAGGGTCCCATATATCGGCTCTATCGATTTCACCACTAACTACATCGTTCGCAAACGAATGTGCCCCGTATTTCTTCATTGAGATTAAGCCTTTCCCCCATCTTGACGAAATCTCCACTCGTGAGAATGCGGCTCGGTTGGAAGGAACCTCGTCATTGATATTCCGAAGTTGTATAGAATCAACACGGTGGGCACTCGATTTTCAGTCTAACACCACGGAGAGGAACCTGCTTCCACCGCCTTCCATTACATGTGATGCCAAGCATGTGTGCCTGCAGACCGATGGAATTGTGAATTATTGGAACACATTGGGGAAAGATGAAGGAGTTGGTCGTAGAGGTCAAAGCCATGTGCGAGGATATTATAGCATGTGTGTTTGGTGATTGCCCTCTGTACTGATTTCGCAAAATGAAATGAATCTCATCGACGATCCTTAGGTGAATCTTTAGCGAAACCATGCCTTCAACTGTTATCGTTAAATGGATTTACGTGTCTCATAGTTCGACCTCCCAACCTTGTAACGCCCGACGCTGATGAGAAGCGCCTTACGGTCCAACACGCGAATTATGTTGAGTTCATGGACGTCCCCCAATACAAAGCAAGTCGATGACACCGAGCCACATACGGTCTCAGACGGTTGGTGCTCTTGATTGGAGAGGGATATGTGTCAGTGAGCCGGAGTTGAAGTGTAGGCGGGACTCAGTGGAACTAGACACCGTTGTCGTGTTGGATGGCTAAATGTTGAACTTGAGGAAGTGGTGAGGCTGTTATTCCTTTCCAGTGACCCAAGACGGTGAGATATTTGCGTGATAGGGATTGGGGTAGGTCGTCTCATGTTATAACTGCAGAACCGGTCTAATTGGGACATCTAAAGTAAGGTTTTGCATCGAAGGAGTTATAGAAGAGAGCCGATCACGAGGCTACCGTAAAGTAGTGTACGACGCGCGACGCGTTTGAACGGCATGTACTTGATGTGGCGACTCACTCACTCAGCATGGCCCATCGGGGATTGAAAAAAAAAAAGGATCGAGATCTTTCCCTATTTAGATAGACTTTTGAGTAAGCAATTTGAACGTAATAAAAGTCTCTTACATTCGCATGGATTTTCGTTAGGAGCTGCTGCAATGCCATATTGTTAGTCATGCATAGTAAGGAAAATATGGGCCGTTACCTCGCGCTCCAATGTACTCGTCTGCGATATCCCAACAACTTCATCGTGACGTTCCCGGTGTACATCGTCCATTTCAAGAAAGGTAGCCGTCATGCGTTGCCAGGTTTCTGTATGTAGTCGGTGGACACTCAGTTCCAAATTCACCTGACGTGCCAATAAAATTTAGTATAGATACAACAGCGTTACTACGAGAGAACCTTACACCAAACAGGAGGATGGCTTCATCCAGTAACTTGTTGAATCGTTCAACGTGTTTCCTGTTGTCATCTTGACGTGTGTACCGCTGTACAAGACCTTGCTCATCGAGTTGCCTCATGAAAGCGATAATATCCCGAAAGATCCTACAATAAATATATATCTCAAGAAATCCAAGAGGAATGGCGAAGACACCGACAATTCAATTTGACCAATACTATGCTGCCCTTCCGCAGGCAGATGATCACCATAATCATGCGTCTGTCTCCATATATCATGCACAGTCTCTGCAGCTCGGTGGGCCAGGTGCTTGCAGTCCTTCTTGTTTGACTTGGCTTTCTGATATATCGTGAACATCTCGGTGGTGCCCAGGATTATCAAACAAGACGGTCTCACCTCGCTCATCTCCCAAACAATGACCACCACCGCAACAACCGATTGTAGGGGCGGAAAAGCACTTGCCGCATCCCTGACAGCTCGTAGGGCGACACCTGCAGCTGCGACAAATGTGTCGGCTTTCTTGTTTTTGATACGGAGAACCGTGGTCGAGAGCATGGAAGTGTGTGTGTGGTTTGTGGATAGATGCAGGGTGTGGGTGGGGTGAAAATGTAGACGAACAGCTTTGTGACATCACCAGCATGCATGGTTGTCTGTCAAACCCTTGATTCATATCCGAAAACAGCTTGCAACACCGTACAGTTGGGGACAGTCAAAGACAGCAAAAAAAAATTTGATTTTTTATGACCTCGGACTTATGGTCGGTTGCATAAAGATTGAGAACCACAAAAACTTGTTTGTCTAAGCTTGCCATGACCTTAATTTAGCAATTTGTCACGATCAGTCACACATCATCACAGATCAGTCACAGCACCTTATCAGTGGGTATGTTACAATTTTTACCTTTTTGCCCCTGTCTTTTGCTTTGACAGCACATGATACCCATTGACCTCTACATTCCCACAAAGATGTGCCAAGTCCCACGCTCTGATTGGACGATACCTTGTTACCGAACTCTTGGGTTGACCCCATGTTCTCATTGGATGACTTGACGGTGCATAACCATTCATGCACAACCAGGAGCTGAAGAAACCTAAAGACAATCCGAACTTGACCATTCCATTCTTGTCACAACCCATGACCAGTGTGCATACCCGGAGACAAGAATACTCCATGACCCAACTACCGATCATACCCAGGAATCGGAATACTCTGGTTCTTGTTACCTTTTTCATCCCTTTTCACCCTGCTTACTCATCGCTCAATTCCCATGACCACTTTCCCACGACGAAGTGCCAAGTCCCACGATCCCATTGGCTACCGTTCCTTCGGTCCCAAGTTCTCACGCTTTGACATCACCACATGTATGATCAATCACATGTCTGGTTATCGTCCAATCACATCACGCTTACTCACCCAAGATAAGAGAGCTTAATGCTATTGGCTGGAGATAAGAGGGAGTTATGCCATTGGACGATAGAGTATTACCTCCCCTCAAGTATGTTCCTTTATATATCATCGTTGTAGGTACATTGTACTTTACGTTTAGTCTGGTTTATCATACCGGATCAATAATATCCTCCTTCTCCCTCTCATCGCTCGAAGTTAGTTTGAGTCCGTTTGTTGTCGGAGCCGTCCCGTAGACGATCCGTAACAAAAGACTAAACATTCCACTCTCCCCCGACAAACCGACTCACGTCACGAAGACGCTTGCCTATAGTTGCTGCGCTTGTAATCGGTTTATCTGATACAAGGCCTATACAAGCCCCCAAACCCAAACCCAAACCCGAACCCGAACCTGCTAGTCAAGACGGATTATTTCTATAATCGAGAAGACTACGAGAATTCCCAATATCACTTACCTGACAACTCCTTCCCTCCTTACCTCTACGACCCAGACTACATTCCTGACCCCTCCACTCCTCCTACACCTTCACCAACACCTTCCATACGGTCTGAAGAGTTGATCGAGACCGTACCCATCGAAACAATAGTCGAACCCGTCCATGTTGTAACGCCCGATCAACCCAAAGTTTGGCCATTCTATCGTTCGACAAACCCACCTGATCCCCGCGACCACTTCTTTGATTCTTTCCATGGCACTGAGCCAGCATTGGGCAGGGATCCAGTTGATATCCCCACTGGTTTGAAGGAAGACTCTGAGTGGCAACGCAAAAGAGGCAAACTTCCCGTCTTTCCTGCACAACAGACCCGAGACGTTCCCGTCACCCCCAACGACATTCGCGTAGTTCATACGAGATCCCAGAAGTTCGCCAACTTCATCCGGCATCATACGAAAGCCACCGAATCCTTCCATCGTTCAATTGAAAGCTGGATTTCCATCCAACTGTCCAGGATATTTGCCACTCGTGTAACGCCCCCTTCCGAAATCGTATCATCTACAACAGGTGGTGCACAGCCCGACTCCTCGAAGAAGACGGATTCTTTATCCGACATCGTATTCCAGGAAAATCCTACCTGGTAGTTGACCCGCCCCTCGTATATCCAATCTATCGAGCTGTCGTCTGGACCAAGTGGACTGAACCATTAGGCGATAACTTCCTCTCTGACTGGGAGGTTCCTGTGCACTCTGGTCTCAAACTGAAACACGAAAATTATCGCGAATGTCTCCCTTAGTGCTGCCAAAGTTCAGTTCTGAACTGATCCGAACTCAGTTCGAACCCTGAACTGAACCCCAAGTTCAGTTCAGTTCAGGCCTCTTGGCTGAACTGAACCACTTAAAGAGTTCAGTTCAGTCAAATTCATGTCTGAACTGAACCAATTGCCTTATATAGTAAGAGTTCAGGGTTCATAGCCTAGGCTGAACTGAACTGAACTGAATTTTGCAGTTCAGTTCAGAAACTTAGCTGAACTGAACTCCGAGTTCAGTTCAGGGTTCACAAAAAAAGGGTCTGAACTGGACTGAACTGAACTTTGGCAGCACTAGTCTCCCTGTCCCACCGTCACATTTCCCCCTTACTCTGCGATCCGATTACGGTGATTCAATCCAGTTACTCGCCAATCCCATAACTCATCTCGATTGTCTTGTCACACGTCGTTACATCAATAGTCAATTGAAGAACGACGCGGGAATACGACGGTTACTCAGGACCCTCACACGTAAACGAAAATATACCTCCGCTTGGACCACTAGTCCCGCCTATGATCACTACCTCCGAAGAAAAAGACGATCCCCCTGAAAGAAAATGTCCGCCCTTAAATCCCTCATCCCTCTCCCCTCGAAGTACAACGGCGACAAGGAAGAATTTCGTTCCTTCTCCCGCGCCGTCACTGTCTTCATAGCCGCCAATACAAAATATTTTGACGAATATGGAACCACTGAAGTCCCCGTCCCCATCGAAACCAGACATGAGAGGAAGATATTCCTCGTCTTGTCTTTGATGGACAAAGGCATTGCGTCCGAATGGGCCAACGACTACTGCGACACTGTCGCAAATGACTTTACCGCTCGGATGGCTACATACCGAGTAGGAGCACCGAACCCCCCGCAGATGAACTGGGGTACATGGAATGGTTTTACTGCGCTGATGTTCGCGCAGTTTGACAAACCTGATGACAAATGAGACGTGGTGATTAAGCTCAACGTGATGAGTTCTGGCTGCAATTCGAGATCCTGTATAAATGCGCTGGATGGGATCCCGTTGTACAACAAGAGCAGTTGATCCCTCTCCTCAAAAATCACCTGAATAAACCCCTCGTTGACCGAATTTTCGGTCTGGAAACGATGCCGACCACTGTTGCAGAGTGGAAGGCAAAGACCATCTTGTTGGACCGCCAATGGTGTCGTCGCAACGAGATCGAACGACTTACAGGTGGAAGTAACCCGACAAAGAAGGGTGAGAGGTCAAAGACAACCTACACTCCTGCTGCAGTTGCCGCAGTGCCTGCAAAATTGAAAGACCCCGACGCCATGGACGTCGACCGAGCCGCTGTCGCGGCTGAGAAACTGAAGCAGCTGATGTCTGCTGAACGAACGGAGTTGATGAAGGCCGGACTTTGCTTCAACTGCAAGCAACCTGGACATCTCTCACGCAACTGCCCGTCCTGCGTACAACGTGTACGCGTATTGAATACCAAACAGGAGCAACACGTCCGCTCCATGAATACCGAACCAGCGTCGAGCGGTCAAGACATCATCCAGATGCTTGAAACCCGCTGCGCCCAGCTTGAGGATGAACTGTTACGGATCGTCTACGGGACGGCTCCGACAACAAACAAACTCAACAGGATTCGGACGATGAAAGGGAGAAGGAAGTATATTAACAATCCGGTGGGATAAACCAGACTAAACGTAAAGTACATTGTTCATACAGTGACATTATATAAAGGAACAAACTTGAGGGGAGGCAATACTCTATCGTCCAATAGCATAACTCCCTCTTATCTCTGACCAATGGCATTAAGCTCTCTTATCTTGGATGAGTAAGCGCGATGTGATTGGACGATAACCAGACATGTGATTGATCATACATGTGGTGATGTCAAAGCGCGAGAACTTGGAACCGAGGGAATGGTAGCCAATAAGATCGTGGGACTTGGCGTTTCTCCGTGGGAAAGTGGTCGTGGGAATTGAGCGATGAGTAAGCAGGGTGAAAAAGGGGCAAAAAGGTAACAATACACCCCCCACAAGGTTCGCGACCGCGCGAACAAGAACGGGGAAGGGAGGAAATTAAACAGAACGAATAGAGGGTATATCAGGGACGGACCATGTGCCATACATGGCGGCCAGCAAGGCTGCTTGGGGGCAGACTGTGTCGGGGGGTCGCAGATCTGGCGGATAAGTTATATCGTAGCCGACAACAGAAAGGGGGTCTCCAAACCCCCAACTCTGTACATCATAGTTTAACGTCGTCGCGGACGAGCGACCATCAGAAGATCCAGAGGAAAGGGTTGACCGGGTGGTCAGAAAGGAGACGGGGTGGTACTTCGCAGAAACGAAGAGGGGGCAGAACGTCGTACCGGTCCCACAACAGGGCGGAAGGAAGGGGAGTACGCATACGATGCATCATAGCAATCGGGTATGCAAAGGTGGAGAGTCGACCGTCATTGAAAGCAAGATTACTGAGGCCATCTACAACATCACGGAGATGACCACGAGTAGACGGTGTACCGATAGTAACGACATGAGTTATGGCATTTACTTCACCAAGTTCGAACAGCCAAAGACGACGAACTGAGGTCGGGAAAGCGAACGACCGAAAGTCATGATTCTCCTGCCGTGAGAGAAACGAAGTGATGACTTTGGGTTCAACGGACACAATGACATCGGTCGCAGGAGAACGTAGCGGAGAAGCATCGATAGGACGAGGAATGATAGAGATGCGTAAGCTGGCCGAAGTAGGCGCACGGGGGTGTAATCGATGGAATTCGGAGACAAGTTTTTTACAATTCTTTGTCTCCGATGCAGGTATCCATGAGTCCTCCTTGCGGGGATAACCCAACCAATGGACAAGATAAACCAGACGATTCCTACGAATGACGGAATTGATAACTTCTTCGACTTCATACTCTTCCTGTCCATCAACAATCTCTGCAGGTGGTTGCGGCAACGCGGTGGCTTGCTGTGGGAAAGCGGGTGGAACATATGGGGACAAAAGTACTTCATTGAAGATGGGGTACTTCTTCAACCATGTCAAAGGGAGTTCCAATTCGTAGGATGACCTTCCAACCTTTTTTACGATGGAAAAAGGACCATATCGTTTATCATCCAGTTTTTTGGATGGTCGGAGAGAATCAATATTCGTGGATTCTAGCCATACTTTGTCACCGATATTATATTCTGGGGCTGGACGATGTTTCTTGTCATAGAACCTTTTCATCTTCTCTTGTGCAACGGCTAAGGCACTGGTTGTCTGTTCCTGTATGCGATTCATTCGGTCTGTGAAAGAAGCGGCAGATTCATTGACGATTTCTTCTTTGACCGGCTCTTTCCCTTTCCAGGGATGGAAGCCAATTGTTGCGTAGAATGAGGACATGCCGGTAGACGAGGATTCATGATTGGCCAGGGCAAATTCCGCCAGAGCTAGCCATTCAGCCCAATCATCTTGTTGTTGATTGATGAAGAAACGGAGATATGTTTCGATTTTGGCGTTCGCTCATTCGGTTTGTCCGTCTGCTTGTGGATGATAGGCGGTTGTCGGATGTCCGATAATTCCTAACAGACGATTTAATTCTTTCGTGAAACCAGATACGAATTGTGTCCCGAGATCAGAGATGATGACATGTGGTAATCCAAAGCGTTTGAAGACGTGATCTCGATATAAACGTGCAGATCCCTCCGAAGTCAACGTAGTATTGGTAGGGATGAGGACCGACAGTTTTTTCAGTTTGTCCATCACTACCAGAATGGCGTTGAAACCTTGTGACTCAGGTAAAGGGCCGATTAAATCCATCGTGGCAGTATGCCATGGATACGGGGGAATTGTATGAGGATGTAACAATCCCGGTTTCTTTCCTCGATGGATTTTCTTCTGTTGACACGGTAGACATGCTGCGACATATTTGTTGACATCAGCACGGAGAGATGGCCAAGTGAAATGTCGTGCAATAGCTCTGAACGTGTTTTCCTGCCCAGGATGTCCGGACAAGGGAGTATCATGATGTTCTTGTATGATTTCTCCCCGGAGATGGTCATCTTTTGGGACATATAGCAGATCGTTATGGTAGATCAAACCGTCATCCATACATTTCCAGGGGGAGTTAGAATCTTTCAATCCTTCGCTGACCTGTTCGTCCAATTGAAGTCCATACTTGATAAATTGTTCTTGCCATTGGGGATTCATCGTAGTGGTATCGAGGAAAGCCATGAACAAGGAGTCAGGGAGTGCGACAACGTTCTTATTGTCGTCGAGACCTCGGTCATGGTCAACACGCCTAGAAAGCAAGTCTGCCTTGCGGTTCAGGGTTCCAGGACGGTGATGAAGCTGGAAATTATAATCTTGGAGGAATGAGATCCATCGGGCCTGTCGTCGAGTCAGATTTTGTGGCTGCCGAAAGTATGTGAGGTTTTGATGATCGGTGTAGACGTCGATAATTTCCGGTGTACCAAGAAGGAAATGTTGCCATTGTTCGAAACATCGGATGATCGCAAGCAATTCCTTATCATGGACATCGTAGTTCCTTTCCGCAGGAGACATACTGTTCGATAGGAAAGCCACTGGATGCCATGTGCCGTCATCTTGTTGTTGTGACAGGATGGCACCGGTAGCGAAATCTGAAGCATCACACTCGATCTTGAATTTTCCATGATTATTGGGGATGACGAGAACAGGATCTGTTGTAATGATCCGTTTCAATTCCTCGAACGCGACTTGTTGTTCTGTATTCCATTCCCAATCCTTTTTGCCGGTCAGGGAATTCAGAGGTAACGCGATCTGTGCAAAATTATGAACGAATCGTCGATAAAAATTAAGGAAACCAAGGAACGACTGTAATTCCTTTTTGCTCTTCGGTACGGGCCAATCGGTAATTGCATCTGTCTTAGTGGGATCCATTCGTACTTTTCCGTGTTCGACGATGAGTCCCAGATATTCCACTCGTTGGGTGTCGAAAGTACATTTTCCGATCTTCAGGAACAATTTATTATCTCGGAATTTCTGTAATACTTGACGTGTTCATTCTTGATGTTCCTCCAGATCTTTAGAGAAGATGATGATGTCGTCCATGTATATGTGTAACCAGCCTGCTCGTATCTCATATCGGAATATATGATTCATCATCCTCTGGAACGTAGGAGGTGAATTCCGTAATCCAAAGAACATTACTGTAGGTTCAAATAATCCTTTCGGGGTTAGGAATGCGGCTTTATGTTGATCGCCTTCTTTAATCCGTATATTATTGAAGCCCCATCGGACATCTAGCTTTGTGAAATACTTGGCACCATCGAGTTGATTTATGATGTCGTCAATCAACAGCAATGGATAATTGTCTGGGATCGTATGTTTGTTCAGTTTTCGATAATCTTGTACACCATGTAATTCGGTTGCATCCTTCTTATGTACGTAGAAGAATGGTGAGGCGTAAGGTGACTTCGATGGTCTGATCTTGCCGGCCTTCAGGTTCTCATCTAGGAATTCGTCGAGTTTCTGACGTTCCGGGGGTGACAATGGATATAGTTTACAGTTTAGGTGGTCGGGTGCATCTGGCTTCAGATTGATCGCATGATCCCAAGGTCGGGATGGTGGCATAGAATCAGTGGCCTTCGGATCGAATACGTCGGCATAGTCTTTATATACATCTGGCAATTGGTCAATGATTGATTGTTCTGATTTGACTTCATCATTGACCATCTTGGCACGAGCCAGTTCTGTCGATTTTGTCTGGAAAGCGCGATACCAAGCAGGTTTGTCGTAAATCGCAGTCTTGAACATCACACCTTCGATTTTGCCAGGAGAAAGACCACAGACGGAAAGACAACGAGTAAAGTCAACCGTCTGGGTTAACCAATCAATCTCGGGATTGTGTTTCTTCAACCAGTCAAAGCCAAGATAAATGTCGATTTTTGCGAGGGGAATAACCGTAAGATGTATTCGTTCCATATGTTCACCGAGCCGTAGATTCATTTCAACGTATTCTGTAATCAATCCATCTTTGGACATTGTGCCATCTCCGTTGTAACTAGGGAAAGGCTTCTCGTACTTCTGTGTCATGAGATGATGTTGTTGTACGAAGCCGGAATTGATGGCTGAGACAGTACAACCAGAATCCAATAGACAAGTAACGGAGAATTTCCGTTGGTCATCGAGCGTGGTTAATTGACCTTTAACACTGATTGACATCATCATAGTACTGTTGTCCGATGATGCAACCAATTGTTCGATTTGTTGATTGACTTCTCGAAGCCTCCATTCTGCGGCCCGTTTGTCAGCTTTCGTGATGAGGGGTTCCATCTGACGCATCCTATGAATCTTGACAGCCGTAGGTTTCACGATTGATTCTTCTTTTGTTCCCGTAAACTCTCGATATATTTGGGGAAGTTCCGTGATCAAATACTCAACAGCTTTGTCAATGGGCATATGCCGTAACTTCACGACCAGTCCTGGACCGATCTTCATGGTATGTTGTCCATGAATATCCCAATCGTTCATGAGGTCGAGGGCGCCATACATATCGGTATTCATGATGGCGACCATTGTTTCTTCGGCGTTGAATTCACTTTCGATAACTGGTTTGAGTGACGCGACCGTAATAGACACCGGTTTCCTTTCTACTGGCGTCTCAGTATACTCAGGTTGTATATCCGGTATTTGTTGTTTCCTTGGTAGCTTCGATTGAGGCCACCGTTCTGTTTGTTTCTTCTTGTTCATTTCTTTTTGCATGTCTTGTCTCATCATTCGGAGTTCATGTAAAATGCGGTCGAATTTGGCAACGATTGGTACATTTACATTTACAGGGGGAGCGGTAAGTAGATGAGACTTGGTCGAAGAGTCCATGCGTTTCTTCGACCGTTTTAAAAATCCTTCTTTGCAGTGGCGAGTTCATCCTCGAGTTGGGCGCAGCGGGCCTCAAGCATTTGGATGATGTCTTGACCGCTCGACGCGGGCTCAGTATTCATGGAGCGGACGTGTTGCTCCTGTTCGACGTTCAATACGCGTACACGTTGTACGCGGGACGGGCAATTTCGCGAGAGATGTCCGGGCTGCTTGCAATTGAAGCAAAGGCTGGCCTTCATCAACTCCGTTCGTTCAGCAGACATAGGCTGCTTTAGTTTCTCAGCCACAACAGCGGCTCGGTCGACATCCATGGCGTTGGGGTCTTTCGATCGTACAGGCACTGCGGCAGCTGTAATAGAAGTGGAAGTCGTCTTTGACTTCTCACTCTTCTTCATTGGGTTACTTCCACCCGTAAGTCGTTCGATCTCATTGCGACGACGCCATTGGCGGTCCAACAAGATGGTTTTCGTCTTCCATTCCGCGACGGTAATGGGCATGTTCTCGAGACCGAAGATTCGGTCCACGAGCGGTTTGTTCAGATGATTTTCGAGGAGTGGGATTAATTGCTCCTATTGGGTGACCGGATGCCAGCCAGCGCGTTTGTATAAGACTTCGAACTGAAGCCAGAACTCGTCGGCTGTCAACTTGCCTTGACAAAGCGCGTTGAGTTTAATCGCAGCGTCCCGTTTGTCGTCAGGCTTGTCGAACTGTGCTTGCATCGATGTGGTGAAAGCAGGCCATGTTCCCCAGTTCATTTGCGGGGGATCCGGTTCGCCGTGTACATGTGCGGCCAGGCGAGTGTGATAGTCGGTCGCGATAGTATCACAAAAGTCGTTAGCCCATTCAGCAGCGACGCCTTTATCCATCAGCGACAAGACGAGGAAGATCTTCCTTTCATGTCGCACTTCGACAGGGAGGGGATTGTCCGTGGTTCCGAAGTCTTCGAAGTACGTGGCGTTGGCAGCCAAGAAGATGATGACTGCCCGCATGAAAGAACGAAACTCTTCCTTATCACCATTGAACTTCGGGGGGAGGGGGAGAAGCGATTTCATAGAAGCCATTGCTTAGGTGGATCGTCGTTTTCGTCGGATGTGGTGATCGTAGGCGGGACTAGTGGTCCAAGCGGAGGTATACTTTCTTTTGCGTGTGAAGGTACGAAGTAACCGTCGTAGTCCTGCGTCGTTCTTCAACTGTCTATCGATACAACGACGTGTGACAAGACAATCGAGGCGTGTTACAGGATCGGCGAGCAACTGGATTGAATCGCCGTAGTCTGTTCGCAAGGTGAGGGGGAAATGTGATGGTGGGATGGGGAGACGTTCGCGGTAATTTTCGTGTTTTAGTTTGAGACCAGAGTGTACAGGTACTTCCCAATCAGAGGGGAAGTTATCGCCTAACGGTTCAGTCCACTTGGTCCAGACGACGGCTCAATAGATCGGATATACAAGGGGCGGGTCAACTACCAGGTAGGATTTTCCTGGGATGTTGTGTCGATCAAAGAATCCGTCTTCTTCGAGGAGTCGGGCTGCATGCCACCTGTTGTAGATGATACGATTTCGGAAGGGGGCGTTACACAAGTGGGCAATATCCTGGACAGTTGGGTGGAAATCCAGCTTTCGATAGAACGATGGAAAGATGCGGTGGCTTTCGTATGATGTCGGACGAAGTTAGCGAACTTATGGGATCTCGTACGTATTACGCGAATGTCGTTGGGAGTGATGGGGATGTCTCGGGTTTGTTGTGCGGGTACGACAGGGAGTTTGCCTCTTTTGCGTTGCCACTCAGAGTCTTCCTTTAGACCGGTAGAGATATCGACTGGATCTCTGCCCAATGCTGGTTCGGTACCGTGGAAGGAGTCGAAGAAATGGTCATGGGGATCGGGTGGGTTTGTGGAACGATAGAAAGGCCAAACTTTTGGTCGATCAGGCGTTACTACACGGACAGGTTCGACAACTGTTTTGATGGGTACGGTTTCAATGAGTTCTTCGGACCGTACGGAAGGTGTTGGAGAAGGTGTAGGTAAGGCGGATGATTGGTGATGGTAATTGTAGTCGGGATGGTCTGGGTCGTAGAGGTAAGGAGGGAAGGAGTTATCGGGTAGGTGGTACTGGGAATTCTCGTAGTCTTCGCGACTATAGTAGTAATCCGTCTTGACTACTTGGTTCGGGTTCGGGTTCGGGTTCCCTGCACAGGCCTTGTATCAGATAAACCGAATACAAGCACAGCAACTGTGGCCAAGGTTCTTCGTGACGTGAGTCGGTTTGTTGGGGGAGAGAGGAACGTTTAGTTTTTTGTTACGGATCGTCTACGGGACGGCTCCGACAACAAACAAACTCAACAGGATTCGGACGATGAAAGGGAGAAGGAAGTATATTAACAATCCGGTGGGATAAACCAGACTAAACGTAAAGTACATTGTTCATACAGTGACATTATATAAAGGAACAAACTTGAGGGGAGGCAATACTCTATCGTCCAATAGCATAACTCCCTCTTATCTCTGACCAATGGCATTAAGCTCTCTTATCTCCAACCAATAGCAATAAGCTCTCTTATCTTGGATGAGTAAGCGCGATGTGATTGGACGATAACCAGACATGTGATTGATCATACATGTGGTGATGTCAAAGCGCGAGAACTTGGAACCGAGGGAATGGTAGCCAATAAGATCGTGGGACTTGGCGTTTCTCCGTGGGAAAGTGGTCGTGGGAATTGAGCGATGAGTAAGCAGGGTGAAAAAGGGGCGAAAAGGTAACATGAACTCGTCCAGGCCAGAAAGGATTTTTAAAACGGTCAAAGAAACGCATGGACTCTTTGACCAAGTCTCAGTTGTTTACCACCCCCCCTGTACCTATATCACCGATTATCGTTGAATTCGATCGTGTGTTATCCGAACTCCAGACAATGAGACAAGACATGCAAAGGGAAATAAAGAGAAAACAAACAGAACGGTGGCCTCAATCAAGGCTACTGAAACAACAACAAGTACCAGATGTACAATCCGAGTATACTGAGACGCCAGTAGAAAGAAAACCGGTACCTGTCACGGTTGCGTCATCCAAACCAGTCATCGAAAGCGAATTCAATGCTGAGGAAACAATGGTCGCCGTCATGAATACCGATATGTATGGCGCCCTCGATCTCATGAATGACTGGGATATCCATGGACAACATACCATGAAGATCAGTCCAGGACTAGTCGTCAAATTACGACGAATGCCTATCGACAAAGCTGCTGAATATCTGGTCACAGAACTCCCTCAGACATATCAACAACCCGCCGAAAGGAAAATGGAACCGGTGATGAAACCCACCGCGGTTAAAATCCACAAGATGCGACAAATGGAACCCCTCATTACAAAGGCTGATAAACGATCTGCAGAATGGAGGCTTTGGGAGGTCAACCAGCAAATCGAACAACTGGTTGCCTCCTCCGACAGCAGTACGATGATGATGTCGATTAGCGTCAAAGGCCAACTGACTACGATCAACGATCAACGGAAATTCTCTGTCACCTGCTTATTGGATTCTGGTTGTACTGTTTCTGCCATCAACTCTGGATTCATCCAACAATACCATCTTACGACACAGAAATATGAGAAACCATTCCCTAGCTACAATGGGGATGGAACTATGTCTAAAGATGGATTGATCACGGAATATGTCGAGATGAATCTACGACTCGGAGAACACATGGAACGTATCCATCTCACAGTGATTCCCCTAGCAAAGATTGATATTTATCTCAGCTTCGACTGGCTGAAGAAACACAATCCCGAGATTGACTGGCTGACCAAAACAATCGACTTTACACGATGCCTCTCCGTTTGTGGTCATTCCCCCGGTAAAGTTGAAGGCGTAACATTCAATACTGCGATCTATGACAAGCCAGCTTGGTACCATGCATTCCAAACCAAGTCTACGGAACTGGCTCGTGCCAAGATGGCTAACGATGTTGTCAAACCAGAACAATCCATAACTGATCAGTTGCCTGACGTCTATAAGGATTATGCCGACGTCTTTGACCCCAAAGCCATTGATTTGATGCCACCATCACGACCTTGGGACCATGCAATCAATCTGAAGCCAGATGCACCGGATCATTTGAACTGTAAACTGTATCCACTGTCACCCCCTGAACGTGAGAAACTTGACAAGTTCCTCGATGAGAACCTCAAGGCTGGCAAGATCAGACCGTCCAAATCACCTTACACCTCGCCATTCTTTTATGTACATAAAAAGGATGCGACCGAATTACGTGGCATCCAGGACTATCGGAAATTAAATGAACATACGATCCCAGATAATTATCCATTGCCGTTGATCGATGACATCATAAATCAACTCGACGGTGCAGAGTACTTCACAAAGTTGGATGTTCGCTGGGGCTTCAATAACATCCGGATCAAGGAAGGGGACCAATATAAAGCAGCGTTCCTAACTCCTCGTGGTCTCTTTGAGCCAACGGTTATGTTTTTTGGTTTACGGAACTCACCGCCAACATTCCAGAGAATGATGAATCATATCTTCCGATATGAAATACGTGCTGGATGGTTGCACATTTACATGGACGACCTAATTATCTTCTCGAAGAATCTTGAAGAGCATCAAGAACGAACATGACAGGTTTTACAGAAATTCCGCGACAATAAATTGTTCTTGAAAATCGGAAAATGCACATTTGATGCGCAACGCGTGGAATATCTCGGCCTCATTGTTGAACACGGAAAAGTACGAATGGACCCAACGAAAACTGACGCAATTACCGACTGGCCCATCCCAAAGAATAAAAAAGAGTTACAGTCGTTTCTTGGCTTTCTCAATTTTTATCGACGTTTCATCCGGAACTTCGCAGAAGTAGCATTGCCTTTGAATTCCCTGACTGGCAAAAAGGATTGGGAATGGAATATCAGTCAATAAACCGCATTTGATGAACTAAAATGAATCATCACGACAGACCCCGTCCTCATCATGCCTAACAATCGCGGAAAATTTAAAATTGAATGCGATGCTTCGGATTTTGCTACTGGTGCTATTCTATCACAACAACAAGATGATGGCACATGGCATCCTGTAGCCATTTTGTCAAACAGCATGTCCCCTGCAGAAAGGAATTACAATGTCCACAATAAGGAATTGCTCGCGATCATCCGATGTTTTGAACAATGGCGACATTTCCTTCTCAGTGCACCGGAGATCATCAATGTCTATACCGATCATCAAAACTTAACCTATTTCCGGCAACCACAGAACTTGACTCGACGACAAGCCTGATGGATCTCTTTCCTCCAGGACTATAACTTCCAGCTTCATCACCGTCCTGGGACCCTAAACCGCAAGGCAGACTTGCTTTCACAACGTGTCGACCATGACCGAGGTTTTGACGACAATAAGAACGTTGTTGCACTCCCTGACTCCTTGTTCATGGCTGTCCTTGATACTACCACGATGAATCCCCAATGGCAGGAACAATTCATCAAACATGGGCTTCAACTGGATGAACAGGTCAGCGAAGGTTTAAAAAACTCTGATTCCCCCTGGAAATGCATGGATGATGGTTTGATCTATTATAACGATTTGTTATATGTCCCAAAGGATGATCGTCTTCGAGGAGAAATCATACAGGAACATCATGATACTCCCTTATCAGGACATCCTGGACAGGAAAATATGTTCAGGGCTATCGCACGACATTTCACTTGGCCATCTCTCCGTGCTGATGTCAACAAATATGTCGCAGCATGCTTACCGTGTCAACAGAAGAAAATCCACCGAGGGAAAAAACCGGGGTTATTACATCCTCATACGATCCCCCCGTACCCATGGCATACTGCCACAATGGACCTAATCGGCCCTTTGCCCAAGTCGCAAGGTTTCAACGCTATCCTAGTAGTGATGGATAAGCTGAAGAAACAATCAGTCCTCATCCCCACTACCACTACATTGACCTCGGAAGGATCTGCACGTTTATACCGTGATCACATCTTCAAACGATTTGGATTACCTCACGTCATCATCTCTGATCTCGGGACACAGTTTGTATCTGGTTTCACGAAAGAGTTGAATCGTCTACTGGGAATCATCGGACATCCGACAACTGCATATCACCCACAAGCAGATGGACAAACTGAACGAGCCAATGCCGAAATCGAAACATACATCCGTTTGTTCATCAACCAATGACAAGATGATTGGGCTGAGTGGTTGGCCTTAGTGGAGTTCGCCTTAGCCAATCACGAATCTTCATCCACCGGCATGTCCCCATTCTATGCAACAATGGGTTTCCATCCCTGGAAAGGAAAGGAGCCAGTCAAGGAAGAGATTGTCAATGAATCTGCCGCCTCATTCACAGAACGAATGAATCGTATACAGGAACAGGCATCGAACGCTTTGATTATTGCACAAGAAAAGATGAAGAAGTTCTATGATAAAAAACATCGTCCCGCCCCGGAATACAAAGCTGGCGACAAAGTGTGGCTAGAATCCACAAATATCGATTCTCTACGCCCATCCAAGAAGTTGGATGACAAATGTTATGGTCCTTTCCCCATTGTAAAGAAAGTTGGGCGATCATCGTACGAGCTACAACTTCCTTCGACATGGTCAAAGAAGTATCCCATCTTCAATGAGGTTCTTCTATCCCCATACGTCCCACCTGCCTTCCCCCAGCAAGCCGTCACATTACCGCAACCACCTGCTGAAATCGTTGACGGACAAGAAGAATATGAAATCGAGGAAATCATCGATTCCGTTGTCCGACGTAACCGTTTATTCTATCTTGTCCATTGGTTGGGATACCCCTGTGAAGAAGACTCATGGATACCCGCTTCAGAAACAAAGAATTGTAGGAAACTTGTTTCTGAGTTCCATCGATTACATCCTTGCGCACCCACATCGGCTGATCTTCGCATCTCAATCATCCCTCATCCTGTTGATGCCTCTCTGTTACGTTCCCCGGCTACCGATGTCATTGTATCTGTTGAACCCAAAGTCATCATTTCGTTCCTTTCACGTCAGGAGAATCACGATTTCCGCTCATTCGCCTTTCCAACTTCGGTCTGTCGATTGTGGTTGTTCGAGCTTGGCGAAGTAAACGCCATCACCCATGTCATCACCATTGGTACACCGAGTACCCGTGGTCATCTCCGTGATGTCGCTGGTGGCCTCAGCAATCTTGCCTTCAATGATGGACGGCTATCTACATACGCGTATCCGGTCGTCATGATGCATCGTATGCATACTCCTCTTCCTTCGGCCTTATTGTGGGACCGCTACGACGTTTTACCTCCTCTTCGTTTCTGCAAGACTCCGCCCCGTCTCCTCTCCGATCACCCCGTCAACCCTTTCCTCCGCATCTTCTGATGTTCGCTCGTCCGCGATGACGTTAAACTATGATGTACAGAGTTGGGGGTTTGGAGACCTCCTTTCTGTTGTTAGCTACGATATAACTTATCTGCCAGATCTGCGACCCCCCGACACAGTCTGCCCCAAGCAGCCTTGCTGGCCGCCATGTGCGGCACATGGTCCGTCCCTGATATACCTCCTATTCCTTCCGTTTAATCCCCTTCCTCTCTCCGTTCTTGTTTGCGCGGACGCGAACCTTGTGGGGGGGGGGTATTGTTACCTTTTTTGTCCCTTTTCACCCTGCTTACTCATCGCTCAATTCCCACGACCACTTTCCCACGACGAAGTGCCAAGTCCCACGATCCCATTGGCTACCGTTCCTTCAGTCCCAAGTTCTCACGCTTTGACATCACTACATGTATGATCAATCACATGTCTGGTTATCGTCCAATCACATCACGCTTACTCACCCAAGATAAGAGAACTTAATGCTATTGGCTGGAGATAAGAGGGAGTTATGCCATTGGACGATAGAGTATTACCTCCCCTCAAGTATGTTCCTTTATATATCATCGTTGTAGGTACATTGTACTTTACGTTTAGTCTGGTTTATCATACCGGATCAATAATATCCTCCTTCTCCCTCTCATCGCTCGAAGTTAGTTTGAGTCCGTTTGTTGTCGGAGCCGTCCCGTAGATGATCCGTAACAGTACTGCAGGGACTACAGTTGCTGGTGTATGATTACCAGTGTTCATTGCATTGCCCCCATCATGGTTCTTCCCATTCAGTGATTCGCCTTCTCCCCTGCCTCCAATGATGAAGCATCATGTTCACCTTTCCATCCCGATCCCGCATACACATACTCATAGTCGTATGCTGCTATTGGCCAAGCATCTGCTGCCAATGCAAACCATCAGGAAGACGAACCAATCTCATCATTCCCAAACTAGGAATTCAGCCACATGACATCCACATGGCCACCTCATGTTCACCATGTGCTCACTGACACATCCATGTTATGGATCGCTAGATCAGCGGGCTCCAGCAACAACCAACTAAACTGAGTCGAGATCAGACCAGAGGAAACACAAGGAATAAAGTGTATTCATGGTCGACTACTACTATACAACCAGTAGCAGCCCAGGGGAGGGGGGAAGGCTAGGTAAGCGAACCAGGGGGTGGAAACCAGACTAAACGTGACGAAAGGGAAGGGAAAAAGAGGAACAGTTCGAAGATGAAGGTTTAAATACAAAGAAGTTAGGGAAATGCCATGAAAGACAGACTACCGGGTCTGTATGTACAAACCGAGAGAAATGTAAGAACAATAAGGCTGTCCTGCAGATACAGCATGTCCATCAGTGTTTCAAGTAGTGATTGCAAGGAAATGGTTCGGAGCAATCAAGGGTCCAGACCCTGCGCCTCATGGTTGCCTCATGGCAAGGAGGTGGAACAATCCATGAGTGGATGTGTCAGTGAACACATGATGAACATGAGGCGGCCATGTGGATGTCATGTGGCTGAGTTCCTAGTTTGGGAATGATGAGATTGGTTCGTCTTCCTGATGGTTTGCATTGGCAGTGGATGCCTGGCCAATAGCAGCATACGACTATGAATATGTGTATGCGGGATCGGGATGGAAAGGTGAACATGATGCTTCATCATTGGAGGCAGGGGAGAAGGTGAATCACTGAATGGGGAAGAACCATGATGGGGGTGATGCAATGAACACTGGTAATCATACACCAGCGACTGTGGTTCCTGCAGTACGATAAGCAAGGGTGCTTCATATAACCCTTCTTGGCTACAGGGTACTGGATGACTGGGATGTCGACTAGGTGTGGTTATTCTCGACCAGTGGACTGGTACACAAAGGTGATGAAACATGTCGGAATGCAAATCTTTGTGGAGCATCAAGGGAACTTGTCATACATGCGAGTTCGGGTTGTTAGCTGAGCACCGGCGGTCAGCTGATGAGAAGAAAGCGAATGAATGTGGAGGTGACATGTGAAGAAGAACAAGATGGTCGGCCAAGGTAGGTCAAAGGAGTCATCGGTTGCCGGCAACTATGACGGATCCGATGTCTGAGTCATTGTGGGGAGGTTGTGTTATCCGAATATAGGTTGCATAGATATAGACGCCCACAAGGGTGGAGATGCCAATAGAACATATGACAATCGTGGCGATGAGCTGGGCGTCAAAGGTAACCATGAGGATCGGGATGACGTGTCGGTCTTCTTCAAAATAGGAAAGTCGATCGGTCATCAGGCACAAGGCTATTCATTCGTCTGTGACAGGCACAAGGAACCATGTCGGTGAATTGTGAAAGAACAATAACAATGTCATGAGCATATGGGTGTGGACATATGATCGGTCGGCGGAGAACCAGAGTATTCCGATTGCTGGGTATGATCGGTGGTTGGGTCATGGAGTATTCTTGTCTCCAGGTATGCACACCGGTCATGGGTTGTGACAAGAATGGAATGGTCAAGTTCGGATTGTATTGTCTTCAGGTTCCTTCAGCTTCTGGTTGTGCATGAATGGTTATGCACCGTCAAGTCATCCAATGAGGACATGGGGTCAACCCGAGAGTTCGGTAACAAGGTATCGTCCAATCAGAGCATGGGACTTGGCACATCTTCGTGGGAATGTATGGGTGTCACGTGCTGTCAAAGCAAAAGACAGGGGCAAAAAGGTGAAAATCGTAACAATCCACTCATGGATTGTTTCACCTCCTTACCATGAGGCAACCATGAGGCGCAGGGTCTGGACCCTTGATTGCTCTGAACCATTTCCTTGCAATCACTACTTGAAACACTGATGGACATGCTGTACCTACAGGACAGCCTTATTGTTCTTGCATCTTTCTCGGTTTGTACATACAGACCTGGTAGTCTGTCTTTCATGGCACTTCCCTAATTCTTTTGTATTTAAACCTTCATCTTCGAACTGTTCCTCTTTTTCCCTTCCCTTTCCTCACGTTTAGTCTGGTTTTCTCTCCCTGGTTCACTTTCCTAGACTCTCTCCCTCCCCCAGACTGCTACTTGCTGTATAGTAGTGGTAGACCATGAATACACCTTTCCTCTTGTGTTTCCTCTGGTCTGATCTCAACTTGTTTTAGTTGGTTGTTGCTGGAGCCCGCTGATCTAGCGATCCATAACAGGGTACGACAACGCTCTTATTCCCGAAACCCACTCTCACCCGTCCAGTGCTGCTCGTGAGAGGGGATTTCCTCCACTGTATTCAGAAATGATAAAGAGAATGTGCCAAGCTGCCCCTCTGATGGTTGGCAACAATCCAAGTTGGATTGGTAGTACTTGGTCTTCTTTTATTTTTATCATTATACCAGTTAGCCAGTGTCTTCATAGTATTGAATAACCCTGTATACAGTACTCTGACTACATCCTACAAGATTTGTGATTTCTCTAGCCATACAGTCTTCTTGGTACCAGGCGAGATACTGATGATAACAAGTGGCAGCGTGACTAAGGGAAAAGTCACACCAGACCCTATTGCAAACTTAGACAAACAAGGTTTTGTGGATTGTGTTTCTCAATCTTTATGCAACCGACTGTATTCGGGATTGATAGCCACTTCAAAATGCTGTCAATTGGTGCAGGGCTCATGAGATTTGGACGAGCCATTCTTTCTAAAAAGGGTAATTACCATATGGGGGGGTCAAAAATATTCGCCAACCCCCAAAGAAATTGATAAATTCTCAAAAAAATTGCCAATCGCTTCCTTTTAATTGATAGTATCTTTCCCCCCATACATCAAATATTTTTATCGAGTTGCTGTACAGGAAAAAATTTATTAATTTTGGTACCTTTGCTGACAAATACTACATATGAGATGCCTATCATTACTGCAGTGAATCATTTACACAATGAAAGCGTGAGGCTGTCCTCTTAAGAAAAAGAAAAAAAATGTCTCTGGCCTCCAAAACCAATCCTGAACCTCACCAGCTCTTTCTGACACATCAAGCAACTTGCCTGCTGGCATAATTGATCAGCAAATTGTCAGTCCAGTTGAAGAATCCCATACTGTTGTTGACAGCACAAGGGTCCATTGGGAGGAGGAGGAAGAGGCACCAACACACTGCTCTGTGTCACAATCAGCCCTGATGGCATTGGAATCAATTATATCTCATTACTAGTATCTAATTTTTTGGAAAAAATACTGGCAACACCCCAAAAGGGGTATACTTAATACAAATTTTTCCCCTCAAAATTTTGGCCAACCTAAATACTCGTGGGAAAAACTTCGGACATCATTTTTCTGACGTTTTCGAGGTCCCTGAGTCCGAATCTGAACTCAGTTTGCCCACAAAAATTCTTGTTCACGTGCTACCCAAATTGCTGTACACGTTCAGTAAAAAAAAAGCATTTCGGCAACACTGCAGTGTGGCAACAAGGTTAATTATTCATATATTCATATTTCTCACGGAGTCGTGGAAAGAACGGGCACTTCAAGATGCCTATCAAAATTTCGCGGCAACTAGAATGAAAGTTGAATTATATCCCAACTTTGTCCTTAATATATCCTGTGTTTTTGTCTGCGGCATCTTAGCCCCTCATCCCAATCATCAGATCCGACACCCTCTGCGACGAGGAATAGATCGTCGGGATCATATTTCCTTTTAGTCCTCTTCAGCGTATCGTAGTGTGGTCCAAAGAACGTGTCTCGTGGGTTCGGCTCATACAAAGACGCCTGAGCAGTGATCGTGTACTGTACCTTCAGAACTCTGGGGAGCAAGATTTATAGCACGCTACCAACGTACCTCATTGAAATAACAACCTAAATCAGGAGCTAACATCGTCAGGTTTGCGAGTCGTTGCTTCAGATGATCCCTCGCAGCGTCGATCTGAACAGAAGTCGATCCATCAGCCCAATTCAAGCCAACAACGGCGTGGACCAAGGCCTTGCGCCAGGCTGGATTGAGGCCCATAGAGGCAGGGTCGACTTTAGACAAGGCCCCACCAGCAAGGCTGTAGGACTGGACTCAGTTACCGTTCCAACAGTCAGATCGAATATATTACATACATCCAATTGACTTGGCCAACAATGAATGCCTCGGCCACTTTTTCATGATCGTCGAAAACCTCCCGAGGGAGAAGCCGTGATCCTACTTCCGTGTTATGGCCGCCATTGCCCTCTGCTCCGGAAAGGTCCAAGTATAAGTCGTAATATGAATCATATGCAATAGTGAAGGCGTCTAAAATCACCAAGCCTTCTGAGACGAGATTTTGAGCGAACGAAAAGAAAGGATTGATGCTCGCGTTCGCTTGAGCGGATGAGACATTGGGACGAAAGTAGACAAATTTAAAAACGCTGGGGTTCGAAATAAGGCCGTATCCACTCCACCCGGCATCCGATAAAGAGGGAGTGATGCGGACGGATTCAGTAACCAACTTTTTCGCTGTGCTTCCATTGGTCATATTGGCTGTGAAGAAGGCCGCGATCAGGGGGACGGAGGGGTGAGTGCGATAAGTGGCGGAGGTCACAACGCCATACGTGCCGCCTCCCCCGCCTCGCAGAGCCCAGAAAAGGTCAGCATGAGAGTAGGAGTTGACGGTTAGATGTTTTCCATTCGCAGTAACGATAGTGATCTGAAGCACATTGTCGACTCCTTAAAAATTGCATCAGCAACTTCAGAATAATGGGACAAAAACGAACTCACCAAGACCAAGATGGGGAGAGATGAGACTATAACCACCTCCGAGAAGCCACCCGCCAGCAGCGCCGACTGAGCCGCTGGCAGCACCCACCAAAGTTCGACCATGGGCATGAACGGCATTATATGCATCACGCCATTGAACACCAGCCTCCACGGTGACGACTGCCAAATTTCAGCTGGAGAGTAAGAAAGCAGGTAGTAGTAAAAACAATACCATCATATTGCTCAGTACATTTTGGTGCACCTTCTGGTACGAAAGATGCATGATAAGTGATATTTTTCATATTGTGGGTCCAAATCATGAACGATCCACGCGCCATACTTCTTCCCAGGTAGTCGTGACTATATACGAAGGATGCAAAATAATAGTCCGAGTCAGTATATAGATATACTGTGATGCAAAAAAAAAAAGTGCTTGCCCTGTATTCTTTACAACCAGACGAAGATTGTGATCAGCTGCAAACTTGACCGCGGCTTGGCAATCATTAGCCGACCGCGCATCGACACCAATGACAGGGACACTCCCTTGTTTGCAAGGGAAGCCCAGCGTAGTATTCACGTAGCACGCACTGATGGTGCCATTTGGAGTAGTGTATGTTTCAAAATTGGGCCACTGTGCAGAACCGGGCTGTTGGGCACGCCAAGTAGCGTTGAACTGGTATAGTTGGACAGCCGTACAGTCTCCCGACCCCATCCCCGGATAACATGCTGAGGCAGGTGGAACAGGATTGAGGAGAGGCTGGGAGACTTTTAAGGCAAGTTCAGCGAATTGGGTGGCCTTGGGCCAGCACTTGTTATTGCTATAGTAGATGCAGCGACACCCATCCGATGAGGCTGATACAAAGTGCGGAATGGCATTGAAAAACAAGACTGACAATAAGCTGATCTTCATCAGTGCATCCTCCGTGAATTCTCGTCCAGTTTATATACCAGCATTAGCGTGGCAGCGTGATATGGCAAGGGGATCACATCGTGTGGCACCTAACTTATCGAAGTCGAACACCGGCAAAGCCAACCCGCCAGTCCAGCTTCTCAAAGAAGTTCCTGCCCTTTGGTGCAGACTTGTTGAAATCCCCAGTGAGCGGTAAGTAAACAGGGATGACTAGCGAACGGAATCCTAATACCTAATTAGTATTCCGTTCCCACCTCGAACCCAAAGAACTCTCGGTCTGCCCTCGATTCTTCGCTAGTGGTTCTAGCAACTTGATGTCTTTCTCAATCAGAAGTTTACTCACAAAGGCCTCTCGCCGCCAAGAACACAGCCCTCTGTCCCCAGGTGACCGACATGAAAAGTCCGTGCGTTCCGGTGAACCAGGTTTGAATATTTGAGCTCTGAATGTAGTTACCGATCTGACTGGACAATATCTTGTTATAAACCAAGCATGCTACGAGGACTTGGGCAAGTCTAACTCTGGTGAGAGGAGGGGTCTTGGGTGTGCAGATTTTGGTCAAGTGGAGACGATGTCCCAAACCTCCAGTGTCCTAGAATTGTCAGTCACCGACACCGTTGTTCCTGGAAAACATCCAAATTCGCGGGTCGCGGACGCTCGTGATAAGTTGCAATTGGCATCCGATCATTTGTCGGAGACCTTTGACGAATATATTCGCAAGCACCCCAACACGCCACGTTTATCCGTTGACGATTTGTTATCTGCGCTCAACGGACCTTCACCAGAAGGCTCTGTGTTTATTTCTGGGGAAACCTTCGGTGTCGTGGTTGAGCAAGTGTTGATCAGTGAAACTAGTCAGAAACAGACCATAGCGAATAAAGTTGGCCAACAAATGGGTCGACTTTACCCTCTGACAAGCCTTATTCTTGGCGTGGCTTCTTCTGCTGCAGACGTGAGCGCCCTCTTTAATACTATCGTATTTGGAAAATTTCTCACTCATGATTTCCGATCGCGAAATTCATTCATTCCATCCCATACTGCTTGTCGCTGTCCTTTATTTACTCCGCAAGGTTGCGCAGTTTCCTCCGGTGAGGGTAGCCGCGAACGCTCTGTCTCTGATGTTTGGCGTTAGTCCCGTAACGTTACAGTTGGCATCTATTGAGATTGATTTGTTATTAGGCTTTCGAACAAGAGCGAACGCGATGCGAGGATGTTTATCGACAGCTCAATAACATCAGCTACCAAACCCTTCGCGTCAGCGAGATCCAGAAACATCCTGAGGCAGTGATCGGCGATCTTCTCCTGGAGAAGTCCATTGATTTGATGACATCTATCATGGAATTCTTCACAGCCAGTCTGTCTTATTTCTTGCGTAACTACCTGCACAATGTCGGAAAGAGTCTGCTAGGAGGTGCCCAGATCTATGCCGACGGAAAAGCAAAGCTCAACAATGCAATTGCTGAATACGATCAAGCTTTGTGGAACCAGGTTGCTAATGTCGTACTGTTGTCAGCTGGTGACAGGCACAAGCTAGGTCCCAGCGACGCGCAAGACGAATTAATGGCATGGCTGCAGCCGTCCATATGGGAAGTCGAAGCACAGCTCTCAACAAATCGTGAACTTAGGACGCCAGGCACTCTAGCCTGGCTAGTGGATGTTGAGGAGTTTCGAAAATGGCGGCTAATCCCAGAATCCAAGTCGGCGTGTCTCTGGTTTACGGGGCTACCTGGTGTCGGCAAGTCCATCATCGGAGCGTTTCTCGTCGAGATCCTGCGCATGCATCATCCTGATGCTTGTGTCTTGTTCTTTTTCTGCAAACAGGGAGAACCTATGCTAGAAACCGTCGACAACATCATTCGCACTTTGGCAGCCCAACTTGCGAGTGCGGATCGACAGGCTCATCGCCGCTTAACAAAATTGAAGAGTGACCGATTCGTCCTCAATGCCGACCCCGCATTCCTCGTCAAGGAGCTAATCTCAAAAACCATCGCAGAATGCTCTCGCAACATTTTCATTGTCATTGATGGGTTGGATGAATGCGCGGCCCCTCCTACTCCCAGAGGACCGACTGTAGTCCAGTCATTTCTCTCCTCACTCCTTGCAGTCAATTGTCGATTAATTATATCCAGTCGTCCAACTCCAGATATTGCTACTATCCTTGAGGGAGCATTTACCAGGGCGATCGGATTCGAGGATTCCGGACGCGACATCGCACTGTACGTTACCCGATGTCTTTCGAGCTCTGCGCAGTTGGTCAAGGGCTTTGAAGTACTGGGTGAAGAAGCAAGTGCATGTCTTGTCTCGTGCTCTAACGGAAATTTCCTATGGGTATCGGTTGTGCTGCGACTGCTGGAAGGAGTCAAGTCCGCCAAGGCCTTCAAGTCAACCCTTGACAATTTACCCGCCGAAATCGGAGCCTTGTATGACAAGGCAATCCACCGACTTGCGGACCGCGGCCAGCTTGAACTAGCGATTGTCATGTTACAGTTAATCCTCTTTAGTCAACGAGTTCTGTCTCTAGACGAGCTGCAAGTCGCCGCCGAGTCTATGCTCGACGATACCATCCTTGATCTACCTCAATTCATTAGGACAGAGTGCGGCTCGTTTCTCAGCATTGTACCGTCAGGGGCAGTAGGCACGTTTGCGGCACAAATCGGTCATGAGACATTCCGCTCGCACGCCTTGAACGCCGATTTGCACGGCCATCGATTGAACGCGTCAGAAGCGCACGCGAGACTAGCAACCGCATGCTTGGCTTGCTTATTGAAGGAAGGAGACGAGGCCAAAGGCTTTCGTGACTATGCAACGAGGTACTGGGCGGAACATCTGATATTAAGCAAGCCGGACTCCAGCGGCTTGCTCGAATTGGTAAACGAATTCGTTCAAGGACCAGGCTTTCAAAGATGGTTAAGAGGTGTCGCGAATTGGGAGGGAAAACACCGTATTTACCTCTGCAGATCGCATTTATTGAAGGTCCATGACCACGTTCTTGCTTGGGTAAAGTCTCAAGCCTGTCCGGACAGTCAGCCAGCACATTCGTGGGCAAAGCAGATTCATACAGACAGCAGCGTATATTCTCGAGCGTGGTGTTTTCATCTCGCTAAAGTCTGGTTGGATACTCGGTGGTCGTATTTAAGCCACTCCCGCTGCCTTTTCACGATTGCACTCAGATTTTGTTGGATATTCCAATTACTTGGGCCACCTGGGCCACCGACTCGGCTATGGATCGGGGAACCGCAAACGTATACTTGGCGAAATTATGGTGGCTCCGAATGGGATATAGCAGCTCCAGAGGATGCTGTGTTTATTGCTGCCCTCGGGGGGTATGACTCCACGTCGGACATTCACCGCGGCAACCTTGCAATCGCGGAATGTAGGCTTCATTCAGATCGTTGCATGGATACCTTTCAAAGAGCTCTCGACAGCGATCCTGAGAACTTTGTTTACTATCATTGCCTCGCAGAACTTCACTCTTACCGTGGTGACGAAGAGAGCGCCTTATCATTCTACCAAAAAGCCATTGCTCTGGACCCACAGAAGCCACCAACATGCATTACTGCTTATTCTACCCTGCTCGCTAAGACAAGGGAAAGGATGGGCGATGTTCAAGGAGCAATTGAGACTTTCCGCGATGTGCTAAACCAAGGCCCGTCAGATCAAGATTGGTACTATTGGAGCCGCATCGCAGATATTTACAAGGGTCAGAAGGATTTCGAGAGCGTTAAGCGGATTTTTCGAGAGGCCATGCAACATTACCCTGAAGGGCCACGATATTGGGACGAGATTGCTGCTGCTTGCTGGGAGACTCGAGACTGGAAGGCAGAATGTGCTGTTTGGCGTGAAGCAATAGCTGATGATCCCCCCAATGCCCCAAAGTACAGGGATGGTATAATACGCAGGGCAAATTCCTTTCGGGAACGCCAAATTTGGGGTCCTGCCATACAGATTTTTGCAGACGCAATCACCCTGGACTCGGAGTCGGAAAGATTGTACAAGGAGGCACGAGTCCGGTGTTACTTGGCCATGACAAAGTGGCCGGAAGCCATTCAAGACTTGGAGTACCTCTGCGCGACCGCAGGCGATAATTCTCCTTTTACCTTGTGGGAAGAACTCTCTGATGCGTACATGGCTGCTGGAGAGATCGAGAAAGCCATAGATGGATATAAACGTGATACAGAGCGGTATCCAAATTCATCGATAGTATTCTACAACCTCGGACGTGCATTTCTTGCTGGAGGAAACTACCAGGGGGCCGTCAGGCACATCATTAGTTCGTTACGAATGTCCCAGACAAGAAGGAATGAAAACCTCGATCTCGAATACACTGATACCGAACTGTTTCACGAGGGCGACAGGCAGCACTGGTTGGGCACAGCGTACGAAGGCTTGGGTCGCAATACTGATGCCATGGAACAATACGAAAAAGCAGTGCAGGCATACTCCGCCGCATTCTCATTGCCGAAGGATCCTGGTTACGAGGGAACGCTTTGGCGCTCGGAAGGCCGCAAGAATAGCCGTTTCGGAGAACTGTTGGAGAAAGTCGGGAGATTGGACCTCGCAAAAGAGCAGTATGCCAAAGCAGTTGACATTTTTGAGAAGACAACGTATGTGGAAGACGACGAGTTGGAGATATCTGAGGCGCAAGAAGCAGCAGACAATCTGGCGAGGCTGATGGTAGATCCACCCGGACCGTCGCCAGAGCTTGCCGAAGCTACCGTTCGGTTTAGGAGAGGGCGGGAGATTTCCCAGAAGAGCAGGACCAATTGGGGAGTCGATGGGGAAGAAAAGCTTCCAAGGCGACGCCCAGAATAATCCGAGGAGTCATCTCACTTTGTGAGTGCTTATTCTGCGGCCTTCAACTATCTGACCTTCTCACACTTCGTGACTCAGAGCGAACTTGAGTAACCCTGTTCCAAACCGCAATAAATGTGTGCTGGGATCACCGACGACAGGTCCGAGAAGCCCATATGGATGTCAACTTCATAGAACGAGGAAAGGAAGAAAGCTCGTCGGACTATCTCAGAATATGTTCCTTCACCAACTCCAAGACGTGCTGAAATCGTTTAAAAAACACCTTCAAAGCCCACATTAATTTTCGCATCAAATAATTAAATAATACACACGACCTTCATCGGCACTTGAAGCGCGTGGTGATCAGTCGGACTGAATAATATTATTATAAACTCGTTTGAAGAACCGTTCACTTTTATACTTGCCCGAACTTAAAGCTTAAAGGCTCTACTCAGCTCTTGCCATGTCCCGCGACTCTATCGACAGCCAGCCTCTCCTCCCCACGACGTCCACGTTTGAAAAACTTGAGCATAATAAACAGAAGCCTACTAGTTCATGGCGAAGAAATGCCTTGGTGGCCACTTCCTTCGTCCTGAACGTCGCTCTCGCACTAGGATATGTGCTGATGTTGCAAAGAGAACGCAAATGTGAGCCACAGGTGTACTGTGAGTTCATCCACTCATACGAGTACTTGGCATGCTAATAGACTGTACGTATAGCGCCAGCCCAGGACGTTTTGGAGTATGTGCCGAAAACATTTGATAGTATATGGGATAAATCCATATATAATGCCCCGCCTTCACCTGATGTCGACGAAGCATGGGAAATTTTGTATAGCTGTAAGTAACTCTCGCTTAAATCCACACATTTCTCACAGGCCTTTTGATCCTCCCAGTTGGAGTCATGCAGATCCCGAAGAGTCAAGCAGCCCTTCTTCCCAACAGGACGGCGCCCATCCCAGGCGACGAGCAAAACTATATTCTTACATTCGACGTATTCCACCAGTTGCACTGTCTTGTAGGTTTTTCCAGAACCTGCTTGTTAATGTCGCTCATACCCAATCAATATAGAACATGATAAGACAAGCCCTGTACCCAGAGTATTACGATTCTTCGTATTACATGAAGTTGGGTATGCATTCCCCGCTGAACGTACAAGTAGAGGGGCATGAAGATTTCGACCACACGGCTCACTGTATCGACAGTCTGCGAGAGACGCTCACTTGCACTGCGGACTTGACGCCAATTCTTTGGACCTGGGACAATCAGCACCAGCGGTCAATGCCGACTTTGGAAAGCGTGAACCACGTCTGCCGGAACTATGAAAGGATCGTGGATTGGGCAAAAGCGCACACATTGCGGACGCATTTCAATGCCACGGTGCATATCGAAGACGATTTGAAGTTCCCAAAGCTTGAATAGTGCCTTCCGTATAGGAAAGCTTCTTCGTAGTATTCAATTTTCTCCAGCTATAGGAGTGCTTCCGTGGCATCCGAGGAGTATCATCCATCTCATACGTTTTCATCTGGATTCTCTGAAGCATTAGATGCTCCAGCTCGCTAGCAAATACTCAAAATTCCCTTTCCAAATATAATCGCGGTCAAAGTTAGGGAAAGTCTTCTACTAAATTGCTTTGGAAGCAGACTAGGAATCACTACTAGGACGTAACCAGCTGAAGAAGTTTACGCCCTGGAAACGAATCGTCCACTGTATACGGACACATAGAATGATAAAGAGGCAGCCAAGCTCATTCTAGGCAGCAAATGAATGCGAAACCTGGGGACCACTAGCTCCCCAGTTGGCTCGGGTCAAGTTTCTTCCCGGCGGTTAGCGCGGTTTTGCAACAGGTGAGTCTCAGACTCGAACCAAAAAGCCTAACTGATATGTAGCTTCGAGTAAATATCGATAGATGGATCACACCGTTGGTGAAGCAAGATTCCGAAGTATACTTCAAGAACAGAATCGAAATTGCTACGTAAATTGCACCCATACGGGATATAGTTGCGCTTTCGTTTGCTTTTGGGTTGTGGCTGGATGTTTAACTACCGGCTGCCCCGAATCGAGTACGTCAGTCTTATCGCTCAATGGCGAAGTTGTTAGAAGCGCCGTCCGCTGTTCCATGATACATGGCTTGTATAAAACGGTAAGCTCTTGGAGTTCCCAAGCAGACATCCCCTGTCTTCGAACATTCTCCCTTATACACCATGCAGTTCAAGTTAGCATCTGCTTTTGTCCTCAGTATTGTTGTATCTGCAGTCACCGCCGTTCCTGTGACGAATGTTCCCACCGCTGGGTCTGAAGTATGCTTTAGTTTCACCCATGCCTTGCTTAGTGCTTATCGCTAGGGTCTTGTTTATCAGGTACGAGATGAAAAGCCAGAGGTATCTTCTGGCAGTGCATTGTAATTCTCCTTGGATACTTTTAACCACGATCCCAAGGATACGAACGTTCACCACTACAACATTTATAGGGCACGAGAGGAAAATCCGGAGGTATATTTTGTCAGCGCATTTTAATTCCTGGACACTCTTAACCACAACGCCCCAAGGATACGGATCTTGAGTTTTACAACTATAAGGCGCGGGAGGAAAAGATAGAGGTATATTTTGTCAGCGTATTTTAATTTCCTGGACACTCTTAACCACAACGCCCCAAGGATACGGATCTTTTCTTATCGGCTTATAGGGCACGAGAGGAAAAGCCGGAGGTATATTTTGTCAGCGTATTTTAATTCCTGGACACTCTTAACCACAACGCCCCAAGGATACGGATCTGGTCTTTATTTATAAGGCACGGGAGGAAAAGATAGAGGTATATTTTGTCAGCGTATTTTAATTTCCTGGACACTCTTAACCACAACGCCCCAAGGATACGGATCTTTACTTTAAGTATAAGGCGCGGGAGGAAACGACAGAGGTATATTCTGGCAGCACATTCAATCCTCCTTGAATACTTATTATCTTAAAGGCCCAAGGAGTGGATACTGCTTATAGGAGAGAGGAAAAGCCAGCGATGTCTGCTAGCCTAAATGCTTATTTATAATCTCGAAGGCCCAAGGAGGAGCGGCACAGGTATATATCTCGGCAACTCACGCTTCTGATGTTTCCCTCTTATCTTGGCCTTTGAAATTCCTAAGTTACAATAGTCACCGCATGTCGACGTGCAGTATATGTGTCGAAATTTTTTGTTTCACCCATGTAGCCATCCAGTGCTAGAAGTATTGCACCCATGCTTCATTAGTTAGCGGGAACTGTAAGATTCCAACATTGCATGTTTTTTTTTACGTTTGCTGATGTCGTCAGAAATATAAGACGAGGAGCCACCTTTATTGTGAAACGGCGTTCTCTTGCCATTTGCGTTTACTGCCTTTGCCACAGCTTTCCACGTGTCGCACAGCTTTGCATAAATTGATCGCCCACTACTCAGATGGTTTATAGCCCATTACTACCTACAAATCCTTGGAAACTGCGAACACACAGCGGCACAATGGACTGTCGGTTCTCGTTTTTCGTGGACAGCAAGCACAGGGGATTCCGACAAAACCCATTGTTATACCTGACGGGTTTGTGCACCGCTCTGAGGACTCTGCACGGCCTCCCTTGACCGCTTTCAAGAGCTGTCATTCGTCGGCATATATAATCATGGGTATCATACGAATGATTCGATTTCCTCCTCAACAAGCAAATCATGGATGGCCCTCAATACTCAGCACTATACCCTCCCGACCTCGCCGTCTACCTCTCTGAGAAGGATTGGACAAACACGACGACGACGTTGGCAGACACGGTGACGTCGACGGCGACGACGACCCCATTTGATTCAACCATAAACCTTGATCCTAAATCTGAAGTCACGCATCGGGTCGACGGTGGGTTTGAGGCATGGGGTGTGGTCGTTGGTGCATTTTTCGCATTATTCGTTCAGTTTGGCCTAGGTAAGCTCGCCTTAACTTGCCGTACAAATTTGACTTGTGATGACTCATGGATTTCTCAGGCAATAGTTATGGCACCTTCCAACAATATGTGAGACTTTTACATCCTTTGACACCATCATTCTGACACCCATTGATGCTCACAGTATTCAACGCATCAACTGACTGGCTACACACAAGAGGCTATAAGTTGGATTGGATCTATCCAACTATTCCTCATCGTAAGTGGCGCACTGTCTTTTTGTCGCATAGGGAGGTTAATTTGTTCCGCATGGTTCAGTTCGTTCTGGGAACTGTTTGTGGGAGAACATTCGACGCTTATGGACCTCGATGGCTCCTCGTGTCAGGATCCTTCCTTCTGGTTTTGAGCTTGTTCCTTGTTTCTGTATTTACTAAATATCATCAGTTGGTACGCAGTGGCTTCTGCATTTCCCTTGCGTTCATTAAATGGTGTCAACGTAGATGATTTGCCATGGCATCCTTCTTGGAATCGGCAGCGCACTGATCTACAATCCTTGTGTCGCAGTGATCGGTCAATGGTTTATCAAACGTAGAGCTGCTGCTGCAGGTATTGTCGTTGCAGGTGCAGGCCTTGGTGGTGCGTTCATCTTTGTATCTTTCCATTGCATACGCAGTGACACTTGCAACTTTTTCTCAGGTGTCGTATTTCCCATCATGTTCTCCCGTCTTTTTGGTCGCATAGGCTTTGGCTGGACCGTTCGTGCAGTCGCATTCATCTCCATTGCTCTCCTTTCCATCTCGATCGCCACAGTTAAGGCTCGTCTTCCTCCACGCACGCCGCCTGCGTGGTCTGCACCCCTTGTTGCCCTCACAACTGACAGCGCCTACGCGTGGCTTGTAGCCGCAAGTTTCTTTGGTTTTTGGGGGTGAGCTGCCTTCACTTCACTCTTGTGCTGGAGGCTCATAGTTGGATTGCACCATTCTAGGCTTTGGATCCCGTTCTTCTTTATCGGTGACTTTGCTATATACCGGGGCGTCTCGACCGACCTGGCCTTCTTCATGCTCCCCATCATGAACGCAGGCAGCATCTTGGGTCGAATGATAGGTTTCGTCGCAGACAAGTGGGGAAGGTTTGTATTACCATATAATTCTTGCATGCATGGTTGGCTTACTGTTCAACTTGAATGGGGATAGGTTCAACATTCTAACCCTGAGCGGTTTCTTCACTGCAATTGTCGGACTGTTTGCGTGGACGACTGCCAAGAGCCAAATGTCCATCTTGGTTTTTGCTGTTCTATACGGCTTTGGATCTGGTTAGTCAAATTTTTGAAACTACTACTCTTACTACGAAAACATGAACACTCCCCGTTCATGCAGGTGCATTTCTTTCGCTATTCCCGCCGTGTTCCGCACAGATATCACCCCCAGAGCTTATCGGCTCGCGACTGGGCTTCCTATGGTTAGTCATGTCCTTTGGCACGCTCACTGGGGCGCCGATCGCTGGCGGTAGGTTTCTATACGTGACATAACCTAACTCGTTTTCGCGTATGCTGACTATTTTTTTGCTTTCTTTCTGTTTTTGACAGCGCTCCTACGAAGGGGGACGGTTGAGAATCAATACGTAGCTGCAGCCCTGTTCAGTGGTGCCACGATCTTTGTCGGCGGGGTTTGCGTGATGTTCTCTCGGTTATCGCTATCGCAGAAGATACGCAAGGCCGTGTGAGGCCAGGTTTACTTGCGCTTTTATATTTTTGAGACTTCCGGAGGACGCTTTGTGGACTCTTTGTAGCCATGACTCCTTTTTTTTGTTTCGAAAGCCATATCTGGTTGGAGGAACTCCGAGGAAGGTCGTTGTTGAACTGGGGAGGTATTCCACTAATGGAAGAACGAGTTCTCGGGCAATACTTTGCATTTACATATACTATACATTTGTGTACATATACTGACGGAGAGATAGTGCGGCTGTTATTAGTTCTGTGTGCGGCGTCGAGGTATAAAGTTAAATCTATTGGAAATGCATGATGAGTTGGATTCTACGTTACAACAGAAATTAAACGAAAGTCAGTTGACACCATCTGGTGGTCTGTTATGTAATAACTACAAATTTTAAAGATTCTCAACTGTTCGATTCACTCCTAACGGTACTAATAATGACACCGAGTTGCAAAATGTACATGAAGGGAACGTCATGACAAACAACTTTCAGGCTGCTTTCGAATATCCAGGGGGGGCATCCTCCTCATTCAATGGGGGTTCCTGCCCACTCGTCCCAAGTTCAGTCTCACCTGCCGAAAATTGGGTTCCGCTTGCCAAACTGTCAATTACTGTAGCCAGAGCCGGCCCTGGGACATTCTGCTTTGACAGATGATGGACGAATTCCAGTTGAGATTGTGTGAGCCGTTGATTGCTTGGCGAAGTCGGTGGGGATGTGGGAGGAGATCCAGGGTCAAGCAGCCTAAGTGCAGGCTAATGTAGGTGTATATCAGTGCGCTAAAGCAGGATCGGAGGGATATTCAAGTTTACCTTTGAGCTCCCAACTGCACCTCCTTGCGCCTGGGACGACTGTGTCGATGACCAGTTCGAATTCCTGTCGGAATGTTGGATTGGAACAGGCATCATTGACATGCCGTCTCCGTAGAAGGCACCGCCTTGGGACGCAAGACTTTTAGACTCGACGGATTCTGTTGGTGACACGGTGGGTTTCTCAGACTCGCGGAAGTTGTGGGCTTCGATCAATAGTGGCGAGGGTTGAAGTAAGCGTTGTCTCTGACGACGGCGATACCATAAAACGCCCACGACAAGCAGGAGGATCACAAGAGATCCCATCACTGCTCCGGCAACGGCACCGGCTTTTGGCGACATTTTGTGAGTCGTTTGAGTCGGAGCCGACGTCGTTATGCTCGTAGTTGGAATTGTACTGGCTGGATTTGGGTTGCCGTGGGATGGGTCTGGGGAACTCGCGTAGCTGAGAACAAGTTTAGTCAAGCAGGTCTAGAATAGAGTTATTGCACAGGGACGTACACAAAACTTTGTAGCCACACATAAACAACAGAGGGATTAGCAGGGTTACCTGAACCGAGCTGGGTAATTGTGATGGTATGTTGTCCTGCAGTGAGGTTGCCCGAATGCCATGCATATGGGGTGCAAGCGGCATCAGGCTGCCCCGATACAAATGTATTGATGTGGACGAGATCTGACCCATCGAGTGTCACCTGTGCTATGGCTCCCGCATATTCGAGGATGAAGTTGACGGTGATGTCAGTACCTGAGAAACAATTAAAGTGAGAGGAGAATTAGAAACAGCAATGTGAGCTCAATGAAAAGATGTAGAGTTGCTAGGTCGATCTAACCTGTGAATGACATAGATACAGTCTGGCCCATCTGACTTGTCCACCTGCTGCCACCACAGAGTGCAGAATAAAGAGTTCCCGACCTCCATGTCCCGGGTAAGGTTACATTATCCACGATGTGAGCGTATCTGCTCACCAATTTGGTGGTGTGGTGACGAAACTTGTGTCATTGAGAAACACAGTCACGTCCTGGGCCCAACACAAATTTACCAAAAATACAGCGAAAGTGAACGTGAAGATAGATGAGACCGTCATAGCAGAGTGAAAGGTGGAATGGAGGAAAGGAGAACGTCGATTCGTCGCGTGGAAACAGTTAAGAAACCCTGGCAGACCCTGGGCAGAGGAGCCTTCCCATTTGGCGATCCCGAACCCGCACTAGTCAGGGCCACTACTGAGTAAAAGTGTCCCAGGCTGACAAAATGATCCGGAATCACCTTGGAGTCAGACTGTTTTTGCTACGGTTAAACTTCAAAATATGGGCACGGCCACGCCCCACTAGATCCACGTCGCAATCGGCATCAATATTTTCCTCCCAAGGTCCGTGGAGATGCGTGGATAACCTGATATTGCACTCCAAGATAAGAGCGTTCCGCAAGAGATTATTGTAAGCAGTGCCATTGCACTCAGGCATAAGGATGTAGATTGCGATAGCCGCCATCACAACGTGTCCGTTGCTGGACCCATAAATGCAATATTTTGATGTGGCTCAGGGCCGACCGCGGGCTCCAGTTTTGAATGTCCTTCACACGAAATACCTGGAGAACGAGGGTGATCTCCAAGCAAGAAGTCCGTACTCTTCAGCAAGCTCGGTCTGGTTGGATTTTTGTCGATTTTTTGGGAGGGTGAAACAAAGTTCACTGGAGATCGGTATTCGACGAGTGCAGCCAAGCCCCAAATTGGTGGTGGTTACCGTGTGTGCCGTTCCCGTCAATGTTGGCACGGTCAGCCAAGGGAGCAGTTGATGCGCCATCAGTGGAAATGACATAATATGGCCGTCGCTAAAAGCTATCCCCAGCGAGTATAATGTATCAACACGTTCTGCGTATCGACATGTTCTGCCCGGAGTTGGTGACGGTTGCTAGCAGGTTAACACTACTAGTTGGCCCGGGTTGGCAGATCGATAAAATAAGTGGTACGGGCAGTCCGGACGAATTATTGGTAGGCGAGAGTTACAGTAAACACTAACGAAACCGGTGGAGCTTATTGGTACGTGGGCATTGGAAGTTTGCGCGCAGTTAGTTCTCGAACAACACTTCTTCCAAGAATGGTGGACAAGCATGCACTGCCATTGGCATGCAAGTTATTATACAGTTTACCTTGCAGCGCTCTACCTATGATATTTGCCAGCGACCCTTGCACGATATCAACAGTACTAATCAGAGGTGTCCTTCAAGGACCTTTCATTAGTCACAGCCTAGTAAGCAATAAAATGATCACACAAATCTCTCAATCCCTCAATCATGCCAGTGATGGGGTGGACATAAATCCGGGTTTCTCAGGCCTGCGGTAATTGTCGCCGTCGATCAATAACAATTGAGGCGAGGATTGAAGTAGGCGCCACCTCCGCTGATGAACAAAGTATAGAATGCCTGCAAACAGCGAGAGAGCAGCAACAATTCCCAAAACAACGCCGACGATGATACCGACGTTGGACGATGTTGTGGATTCCGCCTGCGCTGGAACAGCCGACGCAGTTGTGCTCGTGGTTGAACTTGTAATGGCTGGGTTTGTGTTGCTCTTTGATGAGGAGGGTGTGTAGCTGAGAAAAAATTGATCAAGTAGCTCTAGGATTGGGTTACTGCATAAGGACGTACACAAAGCTGCGCATCCAGACATAAACGGTGGAGGTATTAGCAGGGTTACTTGAACCAAGCTGGGTAATTGTGATGGTATGTTGTCCATCAGTGAGGTTGCTCGAGCGCCATGCGTATGGAGCACAGGCGGTGTCAGGCTGCCCCAATACGAATGTGTTAACTTGGGTGACATCTGCCCCATCGATTGCCACTTGGGCTATGGTTCCAGCAAATTCCAGGATAAAGTTGACCGTGACGGCGGTGCCTAGAACACAATTATTAGAGTTAGAGGAGAAATGGAAAGGCACGGCGCGAGCTCCATGAAAAAGTGTGTAGCTGCCCTAACCTGTGAATGACATGGATACACTTTGACCCAATAGATTTATCCACCTGCTGCCACCACATAGTGGCGAATAAGGAGTGTCCGACCTCAATAAAGATATTCTGGTTAAAAGTGCATTGTCCACGGCAGTGAACGTATCTGCTCACCAATTTGGCGGTGAGGTGACCAAACTTGTGTCATTGAGGAACACAGTCACGTCCTCAGCCCAACACAAATTAACAAAAAATATGGAAAGCAACAAGGTCAACTTGAAGCTAAAGAAGGCCATGGAAGAATGGAAGGTAAGTGAAAGGACAGAAAGACGTCCAAATGTCGCCTGGAAACTATTAAAGTGACCTGGCTGTAGCCGGGATGGCCAGGATGAGTAAGTACGGTATCGTGTGCCATATTGTATCCATATCGTTGCTTCGCCTAGAAGTTTCTGCGAATAAGATAGTCGTTACATACTATCTCCGACATGTTTAGTGTCGGTCGGTATACGGGGATATGGCCAAGGATCACGGTTTGTTTACTTGACAACTGTGACAGAGCCACACTGTGGGGAGCTATAGTCTATACCACAGCTGGGTATGTCGTCATGAAGGCTGCAAAGTGACATTGTTACCGGATCCCAATCCAGCTGATGGATTGACAAGATCTGGGCAGACCGGCAGGCACAGGTAACAAATTTGCAATCGTAAGGTACTACTACTTATAAGTGCACTGTTATTTTAACCAGTCCCGATCTCTATCGAAAAACTTGAGTGATTCTGAAACACAGAATCGTCTACATAATTGTTTTTAGGCATGCGATAACGCCTGAAAACTTCTCGCTACCTCCATACCATTCCTCACACCATCTAAGGCATTCATATTTGTTTTCCGTTGCTCTTCTACTGGACCAGCCAGTGCTGTTTCCCACCATCGCTCGCCCTCAGGTATATTCCTCCATCCGCCTTTCAAAAACGATACAAATGTTTTCATGCTCCCTCCCGGTGCACGCTGCAGTGCTCTGACATCCTTCCAATGAGGAGGTGGATTCCCGTGCGAATAAGCAGCTTGCGATGCGCCTTCGGAGTTGATGCTGGGAGGGGGTGATGAGAAGCCATTAGACGCTATCACAATGGCAGGCGGAACGGTGATACGGCCAACTTTGAAGCAGAGTTGAGTGATGTGGATACAGTGAAGAGTAGCGCCATCTGGTTCTTCAGTCAGCGAGAGGCCGGCCGTGAGGGCCTTCACTGCTGCGGCTGCAGTGCTCTGGGCTGACCGGTGGTTGGGAGATGAATGGCTAGGGGGTGTTGATATATCGTTAACGATGCGAAGTGAGGGGTTGAAAGTGATGTCTGGCGTCCCCGGCCCCGTATCCTCTGGTGTCTTGGGCCGAGATTTCTTCGCCTTGGAGTGCGTGACGAATCGTGCCATCATAAAGACCTACGAAGAGGGGTGAGCGAAATGGAGGGGATGCCAAAATAAGAACTTGAACCCATTTATTGTCCCAGCCGACTAGGCTAACTCTGACTTCGTACCGGGAAAACATAGGAATTTCTCGAATGAAATTGTAGTGGGTTCCTGGGTTGAGATAGCAAAAAATGGAAAAACAAAAATGAAATATGTAAAACGGACTATCCAAAATACATATCACACACCAGCTAACGCAATCCATCCACCAGCACGGAACAGAGAGGGAAAGTGTGATAACGCTACCTTGATGCGCCCCGCGTCAAGTGTCTATTAAATAACCCAAATTGTTAGAGAAGACAAGAAGGACCAGGATTTTTTAAAAAAAAGATAACGCTGAAATCTGAAGCAAACTCACCTTGGCGTAGCTAGAGTTGCTAAGGTGTCCGTTAAAATCGCAATCATCCATACCTAGCGTTACAACTAATTCAGCACCGATCCAAGTTGGCATTGAGAGTAACCTACTAGCCCAAGTTTTGTACACCGTAACACATTCGAACGGATTGCGGCCGATTGGAGATATAGAGTCAAACCATAACTCCCTCTCTGTTGCACGAACCGAACGTGGTTTAAAAAGACAACGCAGTCGGGAGAGGTAGTATTGGAGGCGCAACTTGAGGGCTGGCCGGAACACACGGACTGGGTAGGCTTTCGTCAGTGTTTCCAATACACACTATTATATATAATTTTGAATATCAGAAAGTGCACGTACTGTGCCATGCCAAAGGGAAGGAGCGGATATTGACGAGTAACAGGAGCCAAAAGAGAAGCTTGAAAATGCCAGGTAACTTTCTAATGAGCTGAGAACAAAGGAAGTGAAGAGATTTCGCTGCCGTCGCCACATTAACTGTGGTCATTGCGGAAAGCGGTCTCTCGACCATAATTACTAGTAGAGCTTGAGAGGCCGATCAGTCATCAAATATTACTCAGACACGTTACAGAGTCATTTATTTCTCCGATTGCGTAACAAGAAGGAAGCCTATGTATGAAATACACTACGATCATGCCCAAGTACTAGTACACTTTGCGTCTTCTGCGGACGGCGTTGACAAAAATTCCAACTTCACTTTGCTCGATTAAACGAGCCAAACCCTCGTTTTCCATGATCTTGATGATATGTTCGAGTTCATTCACAGCGTGGACGGGTGGAGCAGGTCTACCTTCGAGAATCATCTCGTTGAGGAAGGATGACAGATCGTGCAACTCGCAGAAAGGGTCGGAAGGTTGTACGACCACGTTCTCCACGTCCGTATTCTTTTCTTCTTCAACAAGTTGTGTTTCTGGAGGCACAGCTCTGAGTCGCAAGAATCCGTAGAAATTGTTTCGATTTGGGCCCATTATTGAACAGTTCAGAGCAAAGGCCCAACCATCTTCATGGAAAGCGTTCAGGGAGGTGAGTGGAAACATTGCGACACTCCGTTGGTTCCACGTTTGGTCTTTATTCCTAGGCAGCCCAGCGAGTGCAGACTGTGATGACATTGATTGTTGTAATATTGCAGGAATATCGAAGATATTCTCGTTTGTCAAAGGTTTGAGGATATCAATAAGACCCTGGATGATAGAGGAAGGGGTGAAGCAAGGAAGGGAGAAGGTGTTGACAAGGTATTGATGGACTCCTATATAGGTAAAAGCGCTCTTGTACGGCGCTTCTTTTTTGGTGCGAAGGAAGGCGGGATGGATAATCGCCTCGATATGATAGAAAAGTTGTGGTTCCGTGCTGACAAGATGATAGATGTCGGCATCAGAGATAGCAGTACAGCCAAGCAGAACAATTCGCTTGACATGCGGGAAAGTGGCAAGAATGACACGGACATCTTGGACTGTGATGATTGTGTTGTACGACAAGTTCAACACTTCGAAATCTTTTGTATCCGTGGCTAGTTTGACTATTTGATTGGGGGTGAGGTGGAAATCGGATAGATCTAGTTCCACTTTGTTCAACTGTTCGGAAATTTTGACCAGTAGGTTTAAACCGGTATCGGGAAAGGGTGATTGCTCCTGAAGAGTACGCTTGACAACATCTGCCTTCCCCGGCAGCCAGATCATGTTCTCAATATCGGTCGTGTCACCAATCAAGAGCGCGTGCTGAAGGGCAGGTCCAATGGACAGATCAGCTAGAGTAGGGATGGTGGTGGTAGTGAATGCGGTGGGATCGGAAGAGACATCGCCCGATTGTAACGCCTCCTGTGCGGAGGGTTCGTATTCAGAAGGCCAGGCTTCGACCAGCATATCCAAAGTCATCACTTTGTGTTCCTCGAGCATGGCGATTGCCTGTAACACACGCTCTTCATCGAGTCGAACTTCCTCATGCGTCATCTCTGAGGCATCCGGTTCTGGATAGTATTCGCGAATGTAGCCTTCGGCTGAGAGAGGAATTCGTTCGCCACAGAGCACAAAGCAGTAAGCAGGCGACGTGGGATCTGTAATATCAATAACCGATATACCATCGTCGTTGACTTATTGGGAGAAACGAATTAGACGACAGGCTGGTAGGACTAGTGCAGTAGACTCACCGCCATCCATACTCCCCATATTAGCAGATAAAACCTCATTTTTGAACGAAACACCACTGGCAAACATTTCATTTGGATCACTGAAATCAAGCGACCAGGTTGTTCCGAGTAGAAAGGCGACATAAGGGGAAGGGACTTTCGGAAGGGCAGGTTTTTGTTTCCATCGACCAAATTTTCCGTCCAGACTGCGGAGTTCTGCTCTGATAATGTCTGCGTTATTCTTTTGCTTTATCAGTGTGAGGAAGCGATGAGTGGCCAGCAAAGGCAGCCAACCATAACACCACTGGTGGTGAAAGGCGGCCACACATCGGTACCTGGTTGTCGACTCGCCATGGGGTCGGATTCGAGCGATTGCAAAAGCTTGGTGCCTTTGACCCATCTTTGAATGAAAGAGGTGGGGTAATTCGGGTGTCACTGTGATGACTGTGATTCAAGTTGGCGGGCGGCCTTCGCGAAGGATTTCGAGACAACTCCAATGCTGAGCGCTGAGAATTGCTATCGAAGTAGTTCGCAGCCCAGTATCGCCGAATGGGTCGCTTGCCTCTCCTGTCAAAGTAGGTTAGCTCAAGCTCTATCGATGGGTCGCTTGCCTCTCTCCTGTCAAAGTAGGTTTAGCTCAAGCTCTAGGAGATTTAACACTTGGGTTCAGATACACCATCCTTGGGAATCAGTAGAATTTGAACCCGGGACGTAGACCTGAACAATTTAATGGCGGCGACATTATTGCCTGGATGTTGTCAACGGCTTTAGATGCAGGTGCCATTTTCTTTTATTTGGGTCTTCTAATAAGGGGCAGCGCACACTTCGCTGTCTCCTTTCAAGTATGCCAGACGTAGGTTATTGTCAGAAGAGAGAAATGCTCTGTTGTGACTAGCTAGGGTGAATACGTCTGTCTTTCAAGCAAATATACCACATATCTCCTGCACTTTCGCATGCAAGTTCTGCACGGACTGGCCCCCAATCTAGATCAGTTCTATCAGCAGTGGTGACAACACCGTATGGAATATTACCATACCAGATGTTTCAAGGTAGGATCCTGTTTAATCTGCTCGAGTGTCGCAAGCGTGACTTCTCGTTTCTGGAGGAGTTGAACTTCACGAACGATCTATAATGTGAACAAACTACACACATTTTCGTAAATGGATGCTGGGACGATTTTCACATTGTTAGGTGAGTTTAGAATGGCTATGATTGCCTCGATCTTTTCTTGCGGAAGCTGACTGCACACACCCAGATCAAAATTCGATGGGACGATACAGGGGGAAATGAAGCATACGCCGCAGAATAGGCCGCGAGGACAGTGTCTGGGTCCAAGGCCATGTCTGATGCAGCACGTCATTACGCAGATAAAGTGACGGCCGATATGACATGACGATGTACCTATGCTAAAGCCTTCAGGTATAATGCCGGTCTTCGCCACACTTGCCGGTGTAGGGACTTGCAACACACCCTCCGGGTCATCTGGCGACACTATAAACATTGTCGGTAAAGAGGCTGCTATCTTCTCCAAATCCTGCGATATCAACATCGACCGGGTGAGTTCCTGTGAGGCGAGCGCAGAAGTCATCTTGTTGTTCGAGTCAAGGTGGTTCAATGTTCAACTTGGTGGTCAGTGTTCCAGCAAATTTCATATCGATAGACTCTGAGACCCGCGTCAACATTAGATAATACTGTATCATACCATATCAGGTCAGGCTCATGTGACGCGTCTTAACTCTATGTTCATGCAGGCTATCATTTTGGTTAGTTTTGAGGGTATAGGAAGGAGCATACAATTACAGAATAGCAATATATATTTTTTGGGAGAAAAAACACGGAGGTGTTTTTCCAAACCTGAAACGAAAGTCCAGACCTAATCAAAAGGAGTCTTATGAGTTGTGATTCCCAATTTTTAGGAGCCCAGCGACGCGTTGAGCAAAGTAGACTCCCACTTATTAGGAGATGGGCTGTATTCCTTGTGTGGTCTGTACAATTATTGTCAGGGGGGGGGGGGGGGGTATGCGCAATGCAGTGGGGCATCTGCATGATGTAAAACAGGTGGCATGCGTGATGCAAAACGGGTGGCATGTGCGATGCAAGTGGGTGTATTGTTATGATTTTTACCTTTTTGCCCCTGTCTTTTGCTTTGACAGCACGTGACACCCATACATTCCCACAAAGATATGCCAAGTCCCACGCTCTGATTGGGTGATACCTCATTACCGAACTCTCAGGTTGATCCCACGTTCTCATTGGATAACCTGAAGATGTATAATCATTCATGCACAACCAGGAGCTGAAGGAACCTAAAGACGATACAATCTGAACCTGACCATTCCATTTTTGTCACAACCCATGACCAATGTGCATACCCGGAGACAAGAATACTCCATGACCCAACCACCGATCATACCCAGCAATCGGAATACTCTGGTTCTCCGTCAACCAATTGTATGTCCACACCCATATGCTTATGACATTGTTATTGTTATTTCACAATTCACCTACATGGTTCCTTGTGCCTGTCACAGCTGAATGAATAGCCTTGTGCCTGATGACCGTTCGACTTTCCTATTTTGAAGAAGACCAACACATCATCCCAATCCTCATGGTTACCTTTGACGCCCAGCTCATCGCCACGATTGTCATATGTTCTATTGGCATCTCCACCCTTGTGGGCATCTATATCTATGCAACCTATATTCAGATAATGCAACCTCCCCACAATGACTCAGATATCGGATCCGTCATAGTTGCTGACAACCAATGACTCCTTTGTTCTATCTTGGCCATAGTGCTACCAAAGTTCAGTTCAGTCCAGTTCAGACCCATTTTGGCTGAACCCTGAACTGAACCTGAACCGCCCTGAACTGTTCGGATTTTTTTTTCAGGGCCTGAACCGGGTTCATGAATGGTTCGGACACTCAATTTTAGTATTATCACACATTTTACACAAAAAATTCACAATATATTATTGTACCTATCTGATCTATCTAGGAAACTCACTAAATATTTAAATTTGTCTGTATCCACGGGTATTGCCTTGCATTGGTGAGGCACCCACCCCACTGTAATCTCGCAAACATAGCCCTGACATCAATGGACGCCGGGCTGCGTGTTCATGAGGTGTTCGCTGAGGGTGGGAACCTAGACCCTGCCGGTGATCCCACGACTTTGCTGGTCATTGTTTTCTGAGTGGTTAGCATAATTCAAATTAAATTGGAACATACCTGGTGCAGCGGGGGTGGCTCCCGCTGCTCCCCTCGCTTCTGTTGTCCAAGTTGTTGTCATTGCGTTGCTGTTGCCGTTGCCAGTGCCATTGCCATTGCCATTGCCATGGAAGTTGGCATTGGCGTTGGCGTTGCATTGGCGTGGCGTTGCATTGGTGTTGGTGTTGGTGTTGGTGTTGGTGTTGGTGTTGGTGTTGGTGTTGGCATTGGTGTTGGCATGGGTGTGGGCATTGGTGTTGGTGTTAGCATGGGTGTGGGTGTGGGTGTTGTTGGGCTGGTGGGGATGGTAGTTGTTAGTTGTTACTACATGTTACTGATTAATAAATAAACACTTACGATTGGCAATGGGGTTGGGTGCACCAACCTCGCTGCTCTCTTTCTCTTGTTTGGGGGCAGTTTGTTGATGGCGACGTGGCACTATGGTGGTGCTGGTACTGGTGCTGGTGCTGGTGCTGGTGCTGCCGCCACCTCCGATGCTGGTGCTGGTGCTTGCATTGTGCGTGGTTGTTGTTGTTGTTGTTGTTGTTGTTGATCTGGTGGCTGCCGACTTGGTGGTGGTTGGTAGAAGAGCCTACAAAAGTATTAGTGAATGAGTTACAAATGATAATGAAAGTAGAACTTACCTATTTGCCTCGAACGCAAGCGTTCGAGGCTTTTCAGAGTGGTGGTGGTTGGTGGCTGAGAATAAAGTTTAGTGACTAAAATGGAAATTTGCCCAATTGGCATGTGAGTAAAACTTTTGTTTGGAGCACAAAATACATACCTGCGGACATCGGTTTGGCAGTTCTGAACCGCTTGTGAACTGTTTAGACAACCCTGGGGTTCAGTTCAGCCCAAGGTCCTGGACTGAACTGAAATTCCAGTTCGGTTCGGATCAGTTCTGAACCGAACTTTGGCAGCACTACTTGGCCAACCATCTTGTTCTTCTTCTTCACATTCATTCGCCTTTCTTCTCATCAGCTGACTGCTGGTGCTCAACTAACAACCCGAACCCGCATGTACGACAAGTCTCCTTGATGCTCCACAAAGACATGCATTCTGACATGTTTCATCCTTTGTGTATCAGTCCACTGGTCAAGAATATCCATACCTAGTCGACATCCCAGTCACCCAGTACTCTACAGCCAAGAAGGTTTATATGAAATAGTGTTGGGGAAGTTTGGTCTCAGACCGATCCAAACCCGGTTTAGACCGAACTGAAACCGCTGGTCTCAGTTTCGGTTTGGAGATTTCCAGTGGAGACCAAACCATTCAGTCTCTGGTTTGGGGATTTGGCTGCAGTTCAAACTCGGTTCAAACTCAGTTTGAACCAAAACCGATTAACGTCGGCCGGCAAGCTCACCCCCCTTCCACAACGTCTTGAACAGCCCCCAATCAAGGATAGAGTGCCAAACCATTTACTATTCTTTCCTTATTGTTGAACATGACATGGTGCTACCAACACCCCACAACCAACACCATGACCATGACCATGATCACCACACAGTCAACACTGGTCCAATGTCGTGTACACAACACATCTGACCTGTCGGGCACCACCACCACCACCACCATGCATCACCACCACCACCATCATGTGTCCATCAAAAATGGCCAATGTGGTCAACCCGCCACGCATGTGCAACACGTGTGACATGTCAGGACACCCATGGAGAGGCCCACGTGTGGCTCAATGCCAGCGCAGGGTGTGCCAGCACCCCAGCACCCCAATCCCACCTCGCAAGCAGGCTGGCCATGTCAATTGATGTGTGCAGCACTGTTGCAAGGTCAGAATGGTGCAGGGGGACTGGCAACTAGCAGTTTGTGGTTCAGACCAGGTTTGAACTGAAACCGAACTGATGCAAATGGTTTGCATCAGTTTCAGTCTGGTTTGGAGATTTTGGGGTGGAAACCGGACCATTTGGTTTCCGGTTTGGGCAAAAAGGCCCCAAACCGGACCAAACTGAACTTCCCCAACACTAATATGAAACACCCTTGCTCATTGTACTGCAAGAATCACAGTTGCTGGTGTATGATTACCAGTATTCATTGCATTGCCCCCATTATGGTTCTTCCCCATTCAGTGATTCACCTTCTCCCCTGCCTCCAATGATGAAGCATCGCGTTCACCTTTCCATCCTGATCCTGCATGCACATACCCATAGTCATATGCTGCTATTGGCCAGGCATCCACTGCCAATGCAAACCATCAGGAAGACGAACCAATCTCATCATTCCCAAGCTAGGAACTCAGCCACATGACATCCACATGGCTGCCTCATGTTTACCATGTGCCCGCTGATGCATCCACTCATGGATCATTTCACCTCCTTACCATGAGGCAACCATGAGGCGCAGGGTCTGGACTCTTGATTACTCCGAACCATTTCCTTGCAATCACTACTTGAAACACTGATGGACATGCTGTATCTGCAGGACAGCCTTATTGTTCTTGCATTTCTCTTGGTTTGTACATACAGACCCAGTAGTCTGTCTTTCATGGCTATTCCCACTCTTTTGTATTTAAACCTTCACCTTCAAACTGTTCCTCTTTTTCCCTTCCCTTTCCTCACGTTTAGTCTGGTTTCCACCCCCTGGTTCGCTTTCCTAGACTCCCTCCCTCCCCAGACTGCTACTTGCTGTATAGTAGTAGTAGACCATGAATACACCTTCTCTCCTGTGTTTCCTCTGGTCTGAGCTTGACTTGGTTTAGTTGGTTGTTGCCGGAGCCCGCTGATCTAGCGATCCATAACAGTCAGCCTTGAACACTTGATGATATGGATGTGGCCGTGAGTTCTGATATTGTCAAATCAACACAGCATAATGTTCATCACATCTTACAGTATATTTAGAGCCTTATTGAACATACCCCCAATCTGTTCCTAAGTGAAATACAAGCAGCACTACTTGTAGCTTGTGGTATTTATATCAGTGAACCAACCATCTTGCGATCATTACACAGGATTGGATACACATGAAAGTGGGCATGTAACATCCATGAAACCTCTCATTTCTCATTGAAATACCTATTTCTTAGGTGTCATGTTGTGCAATAGAAAGAAGTGAAGAACTTTGTAGTCAATATCAGATACTTGTTGGGGAAAGCTTTACATCTGAAATGCTTGTATTCCTAGATCAATCAGCATGTAATCGGCATACCGTGAAATGGCCATATGCTGAGTCGCTCGGTAGCCATCTTGAACACATCTTGAACATCCTCAGATGTTACCAGTCGGTGGATTGGGTCTGCGCAATGATCTGTTGTGAATCTCCATCCAAGGCTATTTGAGGCATGTTCAACACCAGCATAGGCGGAGATTCAATCAAGAAAATCATTAGGAATGATTTGTATTAGTGCTGCCAAAGTTCAGTTCTGAACTGATCCAAACTTGGTTCAAACCCTGAACTGAACCAATTGCCTTATATAGTAAGAGTTTAGGGTTCATAGCCTAGGCTGAACTGAACTGAACTGAATTTTGCAGTTCAGTTCAGAAACTTAGCTGAACTGAACTCCAAGTTCAGTTCAGCCTAGGCTATGAACCCTGAACTCTTACTATATAAGGCAATTGGTTCAGTTCAGACATGAATTTGACTGAACTGAACTCTTTAAGTGGTTCAGTTCAGGGTTCGAACCGAGTTCGGATCAGTTCAGAACTGAACTTTGGCAGCACTACAATTGACGTGTGCTGCTCTCTTGTGAGGTCAGAAATGGAGCAGGGCAACTCACTTGCCCCCCAGTCCCACCTTGTGAAGACGCCAGCTATGTCAACTGACATGCATGGCTCTCGCGAGGAACAGTCTTGGTTTAAACTGAGTTTGGACCAGACCAAACTGATTGAAATGGTTTCGATCAGTTTCAGTTTGGTTCCTGGAAATCTTGGCAGGAACTGAATGGTTCGGTCTCGGTTTGGGGCAAAAAGGCCAAAAACTGGACTGAACCGAACTTCCCCAACACTAGACAGTATTATCTAATGTTGATGTGTGGGTGGAAAATGTCTATCAATATGAAATTTGCTGTCAACTTGGGGTAGCCGCTTCTGCACAGCATATCCAATGGACATATTATTGACTCGATCTGACTTGGGAAATATATATACAATATTTAGTCAATGAATTATTATGAATATGGTTCAGACAAAGGCAAATGGCGCTTATTGTGAGTTGTAACAGGGAGAGGCACCCAACTTTGTTAATACGGTAATTGAACTGTCACCACTTGATGACAGCCCTTCTCCATCTGCAAACATACTCTCCATCACTGTTGCAACAATGGAGCCAGATACATTTTGTGCGAGCAAGTGATGTATTGTATTGGCCTGCATGTTATTAAGGCCAAAACTTGGACTAGGTGTATTTACAACTGTGGGTGCAGGGTTGGGATTTGCACACTAGCTACTGCTGCAGATGGCTAATTCACTGGATAAGCTGCAGGGGTGGTTGTTTTTGAGCGTATTCTGGAGTTAGGCATGGACTCCAGGTGGTCTGCTCCTGTATAGGGAACCCTACCGGAGTGACATCTGTTGATGACTTCCAGTACTGTTTGCACCAAACATTGCACATGAGATCGTCGAGGGACGAATGGTACTCAGGATCTATGTTTGCAGTTATTTGCAAGTGATTCCTTTTCTGAAGACAAAGCAAAGCAAGGACAGCTATTACAACACTAGCAAGCCCTCAGATTGCCCTTCCTACAGCAAGAGCTGATGATTTACTGTGTACAGAGTCATGAGTGTTAGTATGAGTGGAATAGGTATAACATACTGTGAGGAGCGATATTGATAGTGTAACCATCGCGGTTGTTGACATAGCAACTGTAGAAGATGGTGTAAGATTTGTAGGGGATAATGACAACAACATAACCCCAGTGTTATGGATCGCTAGATCAGCGGGCTCCAGCAACAACCAACTAAACTGAGTCGAGATCAGACCAGAGGAAACACAAGGAATAAAGTGTATTCATGGTCAACTACTACTATACAACCAGTAGCAGCCCAGGGGAGGGGGGAAGGCTAGGTAAGCGAACCAGGGGGTGGAAACCAGACTAAACGTGAGGAAAGGGAAGGGAAAAAGAGGAACAGTTCGAAGATGAAGGTTTAAATACAAAGAATTAGGGAAATGTCATGAAAGACAGACTACCGGGTCTGTAGGTACAAATCGAGAGAGATGTAAGAACAATAAAGCTGTCCTGAGGATACAGCATTTCCATCAGTGTTTCAAGGAGTGATTGCAAGGAAATGGTTCGGAGCAATCAAGGGTCCAGACCCTGCGCCTCATGGTTGCCTCATGGCAAGGAGGTGGAACAATCCATGAGTGGATGTGTCAGTGAGCACATGATGAACATGAGGTGGCCATGTGGATGTCATGTGGCTGAGTTCTTAATTTGGGAATGATGAGATTGGTTCGTCTTCCTGATGGTTTGCATTGGCAGTGGATGCCTGGCCAATAGCAGCATACGACTATGGGTATGTGTATGTGGGATCGGGATGGAAAGGTGAACATGATGCTTCATCATTGGAGGCAGGGGAGAAAGTGAATCACTGAATGGGGAAGAACCATGATGGGGGCGATGCAATGAACACTGGTAATCATACACCAGCAACTGTGGTTCCTGCAGTACGATAAGCAAGGGTGCTTCATATAACCCTTCTTGGCTGCAGGGTACTGGATGACTGGGATGTCGACTAGGTATGGATATTCCTGACCAGTGGACTGGTACACAAAGGTGATGAAACACATCGGAATGCAAGTCTTTGTGGAGCATCAAGGGGACTTGTCATACATGCGAGTTCGGGTTGTTAGCTGAGCACCGGTGGTCAGCTGATGAGAAGAAAGGCGAATGAATGTGGAGGTGACATGTGAAGAAGAGCAAGATGTTCAGCTAAGATAGGTCAAAGGAGTCATCGATTGTCGGCAACTATGACGGATCCGATATCTGAGTCATTGTGGGGAGGTTGCATTATCCGAATATAGGTTGCATAGATGTAGACGCCCACAAGGGTGGAGATGCCAATAGAACATATGACAATCGTGGCGATGAGCTGGGCGTCAAAGGTAACCATGAGGGTCGGGATGACGTGTTGGTCTTCTTCAAAATAGGAAAGTCGATCGGTCATCAGGCACAAGGCTATTCATTCATCTGTGACAGGCACAAGGAACCATGTCGGTGAATTGTGAAAGAACAATGACAATGTCATGAGCATATGGGTGTGGACATATGATCGGTCGGCGGAGAACCAGAGTATTCTGATTGCTGGGTATGATCGGTGGTTGGGTCATGGAGTATTCTTGTCTCCGGGTATGCACACCGGTCATGGGTTGTGACAAGAATGGAATGGTCAAGTTCGGATTGTATTGTCTTCAGGTTCCTTCAGCTTCTGGTTGTGCATGAATGGTTATGCACCGTCAAGTCATCCAATGAGGACATGGGGTCAACCCGAGAGTTCGGTAATAAGGTATCGTCCAATCAGAGCGTGGGACTTGGCACATCTTCGTGGGAATGTATAGGTGTCACGTGCTGTCAAAGCAAAAGACAGGGGCAAAAAGGTGAAAATCGTAACAATACCCCCCTTTCAAGATTCGCGTCCGCGCGAATAAGCAAAAGAACAAGGAGGAGAACATAGGGACAATGAAACATCATCAAGAGGGTTCCATGTCATAACAGTGCACGTTTAACGTCATACCGGACGTCGTAGACCATTGCCATGTGCAATGTACATGACAACAATCAAATCCATGATTATTGGAGGTCAAGATCCAACAAACAGGACAGGGCAACTGATTCGAACAGTTAATCATCATAGATTAAAGTCATTCCAGACTACAGCGGGGATTGAGGATCGATTTCAAGTTATACTTTCGATATTCAGGGGTTCCATCGGTTACGTTCGAGTTATACTGATAACCACAGGTCGATAAGGGTGGTGGGGGTGGGGAGAATCACTGAAAACCTTCCACGAAGGGTTTCAACTGGGTCCAGGTCGTTCATGATGCAGAGATCTCCACATCAAACAGCATCAGCAACTATATGCATCAGCTTCAGAAGTTTTACATCATTACGGATGGTTCTTCTAGTTTATTGTCTATCCAGACATCAGGGTCCAAAGGGGTTGGTTTGGAGGATCAGAAGTTTTACATCATTACGGATGTACGGGTTTCCAGAGGTGATGGGGTTTCGGATTCAAGAGGTTCGTAGATTACAGTCATTTCAGACTTTTGGTTTGGCTAGTTTTATATCATTCCGGATATTTGAACATGGGCCAGTGTTTGTCGACTTAGCGTGGATTCCTTGCATTTGAATAATGCCTGAGGTTTCTTCATATTCCATGAATGCGACAGGTTCTAGTTTATAGTGTCATTTCGGACAATCGAGGTTAAGAGGGAGTTTGAGGGTTATGGATTCTTCGGCTGCGTTCAAGTGATACTAACAGCATCAGGTGTCAGAGAGGGATATTTGGGTTCGGTTGATGTCATAACAGACATCAGGTACTTCGTAGTTTTATAACATTCCGGTTATCGGGTCAGGGTTGAGGATTCAGGAGGATCGACATCCAGTTTCAGGTTCCATGTGCTGGCATTGTCTAGAGTACAACTCAGAACAATCACAGTAACTGTGGACAAGTCATTGAGGATGGGGTCAGCGATTGGGGTGGGTGTTCATGTCCATCTTCAGTTTGATGTCATGCAAGACATCAGGGGTTTCGAAGTTTTATAACATTTCGGTTATCTGGTCATGACAAAGGACTTGGAATGATCACAGTCTTGAGTCAGGGGTGTTTCTAGTTTCATGTCATTCCGGACATTCGAAGTTTTAAGCTCTTCAGCTTGTCTAGTTTTGTATCGTTCCGGATATCGGTCTTGTTGACTGATCGTGGATTTCCTACACTCAAGTGGTGTGCGAGATTTCTTCATATGCCATGAATGCAACAGGGTCATATTTTGAGAGGAGGGAAGTTCGGGGTTCCGGGATGGGTGACTAGTTTTGTGTCATTATGGACATCCAGGGTAGTCATGATAGTTTATTGTCATTACAGACATTCGGGGGAATCATCATCATAGTTTATCGTCATTGCGGACACTCGGGGTGTGGATCAGTGTTTTGAGGTTATAGGATTTCGGTTCCATCAACTGTGTTCAAGTTATACTAACAGTTTCCGGATAGAGATGTGGTGGATATCCAGATATTGCCAGTTTCAAGTTGACAAAGAGTCTGGGGGAGGAGAGGGTTTCGGGATTCATTGGCTGGTTTCAAGTTATACTAACAGCTTCTGAAGGGTAAAAAATATTGAGAGGTGGGATGTTGGAGAACTGCCAATTTCAAGTTATACTCTTGGCATTGAGAATTTCGAGGGGGAATGGGAGGGGGTTCGTTCGATCTGTCGTTTATTCTGATGCAAACTGCTATACAAGTCAGTAGCATATGAGGTTCATCATAGCAATGAGAACAAGGTGGTTGGTTTGCACAGTGTCCTTCTGTTTTGGTTCAGATGTCAACAGACATCAGGTTCTTTTAACGGCTTATAGCAATCATGCATGCGTTCTCTGGGTCTTGCTTTGTCATACGGTTGGCTCCGTATCCAGGAATCAGGACTTTCGAGTTCGTTGGAGCAGGCATCCTGCTTCGGGTTCGTACTAGTTTAACAAGTCATTTCGGACCATCGATTTTTGTAGTTACAGTTTAATGTCGTGCAGGACATTCAAGGTAGGTGTAGATGTGCCAACATTCGGGGTTGGTAGGGTTATGGCCAACAGAGAGGTGTCCAATTTGCAACATCCCACAAATCATCATAAATACCCAAATGGCATTGTTGAAACCCCTTCAGACAATTCATGAGGGGAAGGGGGAACCTTGTCCTGTGTGAGATACACAGAACAGAGAGTATGTACCTTGGACAATCCAAGTTATACAGTCCAAGTGACCCTGAACCATCACAAGTCCTTTTAGGCATCAGGAACAACAACTGAGAATGTGTGGGGATGGTGGGACACATCATGTTCCGGCTTCAACGAAGAAAATCCATCTTTGGGTCCAGGGGTTTGCACAGGTTTTACTTGGGTTGTGTTTCTCTAAAGCATCTTTTCCCATTCTGTGATATCCTCTTCCTTTCGTCTTTTCTCAAACAACTTCTCCAACATTGCATTCATCAATGCCTCTCGCCGATAATCCGGTTTCACTCGTTTTCTTCTATGGGGATATCGATGTTCTCTGTGGTCAGGCAACTGTTGTTTGATGGAAGTATGTATCATTTTCGGAGAAGGGGGAAGTGGTGGATTCAGCCATGAGCAGGATTTGGAATTCATGTATCTGTTGAGATCATCAAAGATGGGACATTCAACACCTCGAATGTAGAGTGAACCATAGTTCATCTCATTTTGTGGATCGATAACCAGTAAACCAGATTCATTGTTTGCCATTACTGATATTTGAGACATCAATGGCATCCGGGATCGTGGATTATATGAGTACTTGATGATCCAGGGGGAAGTATAGTGACACGAGGGCCAAAGCACGTACAGCAGTACAGCAATTCGATATATGGATGATTCTCCTGGTATGGGATGAGGGCTTTGGTCCTTTTGTGTAGTCTGTAGCCTAATCCGGAGTCAGTACATATTTCCATAGAGCCAGTATCATGTATCCTCGGAGGACAAGGAGTTGAAGGATACCCATGGATCCCATTCAGTCATCGCATTGGTCAAAAATAACCCAGACGTACAAATCGCGTTATCAATGGTAATTGCGATTCCAGATATTGACGGTCAAGATGACAACAGCTCAACAGTGGTGTATGGAGCAGTGCTCTGAGGAAGCACATACACGTCAAGGGATTAATTGTCGAGCAAGTAATGGGAATATGCTGGATGTTTGCACGTGGGTATGCCTTATCTGGTGTTCGGCGGTGTTATCGAAGTCCCCGCATTAAACAGACAGGTCTTGGCTTCTTCCGGATGTTATTTGGTCCCCGGTAGAGCCCATTCCATTTTAGACTGTGTGTGTACCTTAATGAATACAACAGGGATTCGAATTCTTTGAAAAGAAGGGTGGCACGCGGGATGTCACATGAGATGCCGATGATTTGTCATATACATGAGACGAATCCTCAAGGGGTAATATCCATATATGGGTGATCGGGTCCTTGTTCGGTTCCGGCCTCCATTCAAGTCCGGCGTTCTTTTAATTCCGGGTTCTACTTTCATCCCCACATGTGGTCAGAATTCCAAACTGTGGGAAAAGGAAGGCGATGTGTAGAATGTCTTAGGAGACAAGGGAAGATCGTCCATTTATGGTCATGTACATGTCTGAGTGACTTCAAACAATGTAATTTGTCAATTCCTGCATGGCAACAGGATTCTAATGAGCCTAATAGCCACAATAAGGAGGGTCCCCGTTCTTCTGTCTCTCAGAGCAGAGTACCAGGATCAACCACTTCTCCTTAATTGACTAATAAGTCATTCCTTTTCTGCAAATCGAATATTTCGGGGTTTGGGCATGTGTACTGGCTTTCTCGGGGCTTTCCACACTTGAGATGTTTGAGAGGGGTGAGGGAGGGCGGTTCAGTGAGTCCATTCGATTCGATTTGACAGAAGGGAGAGGTCGGAATATGTCTGGAACATCCAAAACATATTTAATTCAGGGGGACTACTATTGTAGCATGGTTGGTTTGTCAAGCAGTGTCCTTCTGCTTCAGGTATTGCATTGGATAAACCAATTACAACATCGATTGCTTGTAGCAGTGGTCCCATGAGGTTGGGTGTCAGGTGAGACTTGTCATTGTACAACAAGTACAAGTCTCAGTCATTCGTAATTCGGATCATTGGCAGGACGGCCAGTTCGTGTGGTGACGTTAGTCAAGGATTGTCATTGGTCCATTTGGATTCGGGTTCGGTCTGTGCAGGCTTTGTCTTGGATAAACCAATGACAAACGCAGTAACTGCAGTCAGAGTCGGGGGCTTGCGCATGTATTGTCCAAGACTCAGTCTCAGAGAATCACAGGTAATGCGGTCAAGCTTCTTCATCAAGAGTTGGTCATTGGGGGAGTTGGGAAACGTTTAGTCTTTTGTTATGGATCGCTAGATCAGCGGGCTCCAGCAACAACCAACTAAACTGAGTCGAGATCAGACCAGAGGAAACACAAGGAATAAAGTGTATTCATGGTCAACTACTACTATACAACCAGTAGCAGCCCAGGGGAGGGGGGAAGGCTAGGTAAGCGAACCAGGGGGTGGAAACCAGACTAAACGTGAGGAAAGGGAAGGGAAAAAGAGGAACAGTTCGAAGATGAAGGTTTAAATACAAAGAATTAGGGAAATGTCATGAAAGACAGACTACCGGGTCTGTAGGTACAAATCGAGAGAGATGTAAGAACAATAAAGCTGTCCTGAGGATACAGCATTTCCATCAGTGTTTCAAGGAGTGATTGCAAGGAAATGGTTCGGAGCAATCAAGGGTCCAGACCCTGCGCCTCATGGTTGCCTCATGGCAAGGAGGTGGAACAATCCATGAGTGGATGTGTCAGTGAGCACATGATGAACATGAGGTGGCCATGTGGATGTCATGTGGCTGAGTTCTTAATTTGGGAATGATGAGATTGGTTCGTCTTCCTGATGGTTTGCATTGGCAGTGGATGCCTGGCCAATAGCAGCATACGACTATGGGTATGTGTATGTGGGATCGGGATGGAAAGGTGAACATGATGCTTCATCATTGGAGGCAGGGGAGAAAGTGAATCACTGAATGGGGAAGAACCATGATGGGGGCGATGCAATGAACACTGGTAATCATACACCAGCAACTGTGGTTCCTGCAGTACGATAAGCAAGGGTGCTTCATATAACCCTTCTTGGCTGCAGGGTACTGGATGACTGGGATGTCGACTAGGTATGGATATTCCTGACCAGTGGACTGGTACACAAAGGTGATGAAACACATCGGAATGCAAGTCTTTGTGGAGCATCAAGGGGACTTGTCATACATGCGAGTTCGGGTTGTTAGCTGAGCACCGGTGGTCAGCTGATGAGAAGAAAGGCGAATGAATGTGGAGGTGACATGTGAAGAAGAGCAAGATGTTCAGCTAAGATAGGTCAAAGGAGTCATCGATTGTCGGCAACTATGACGGATCCGATATCTGAGTCATTGTGGGGAGGTTGCATTATCCGAATATAGGTTGCATAGATGTAGACGCCCACAAGGGTGGAGATGCCAATAGAACATATGACAATCGTGGCGATGAGCTGGGCGTCAAAGGTAACCATGAGGGTCGGGATGACGTGTTGGTCTTCTTCAAAATAGGAAAGTCGATCGGTCATCAGGCACAAGGCTATTCATTCATCTGTGACAGGCACAAGGAACCATGTCGGTGAATTGTGAAAGAACAATGACAATGTCATGAGCATATGGGTGTGGACATATGATCGGTCGGCGGAGAACCAGAGTATTCTGATTGCTGGGTATGATCGGTGGTTGGGTCATGGAGTATTCTTGTCTCCGGGTATGCACACCGGTCATGGGTTGTGACAAGAATGGAATGGTCAAGTTCGGATTGTATTGTCTTCAGGTTCCTTCAGCTTCTGGTTGTGCATGAATGGTTATGCACCGTCAAGTCATCCAATGAGGACATGGGGTCAACCCGAGAGTTCGGTAATAAGGTATCATCCAATCAGAGCGTGGGACTTGGCACATCTTCGTGGGAATGTATAGGTGTCACGTGCTGTCAAAGCAAAAGACAGGGGCAAAAAGGTGAAAATCGTAACACCCAGAAGGATCTGTACCGTGACTTCTGCATAGTTGAAAAATAATTGTAGTCATTGTTCTAGGGAAATGTCAGAATGTCCAATGTGTTATTATGATATAGCAATGACTGGACGTTGAAAAAGCGTCGAGTTGTTGCAATTTGTGTGGATGCACGGTAAGAACTTGTTGATATTTGAATGTTGGTTGACCCAGCGTTGACCTCTGCACATCTGCATCCCACGTCATAGATTATGGTGCCAGGTTCTAGTAAATATATTCACCTTGCCTATGTATTGGGATGGGGCCCCTCACCTCTTGAAAGTGGATTGGCAGGAGCCTGCTTCTGTGTTACAAGGTTGTGGGAAGTTCTCTCCTCTCGTGGCTCGCCCTGAAGGATGGTGTAAAGAGCTCCCTGTGATGTTGGCCATAGTATATGTATGTGTAGATGTATCTCTCTTTCGTAGATTAAAAAGAAGATGAGGGAAAAGCCCGCAAAAGTTTGTAATCCGATAAGATTAGATATGCATTATATGACCACGTGGACGCTAGTAGAGTTTCCCCTGAAAGTTCAACTCGCTTTTCGTACATAAGACCGGCATGTCTGAAATCCATGACCAGTTTGATACCGTGCTCATTCTCGACTTTGGCTCTCAGGTGTGCTTTGGGTTCATATATTCTTGACATAGCTCAATTGTGCGCTCGGCTCTGCAGTACAGCCATCTGATCACTCGAAGATGTCGGGAACTCCATGTATATGCAGAGTTAATGCCTTGTACCACCAAACTTGACGACCTCAAATTCAAACCGAAAGGTTTTTTTTAAAGAAAAAAACTCTAATTAGGGTGATTCCTCGTTGAATATAGTTCTTAGGTATTATCTTATCGGGGTCTCCATACTCGGTGTACGAAGAGGGGTCACCACACGCCGATCCTGGTATATACTCACTTGGCGTTCCAATTTTGGGAATTTGCTACGGTCTCCAGGCATGTACATGTCCTTCTGTGTCAAAACGATGTCCATGACGAAGACTCCATAGGAAATGGCCTGGCATCTTGACGGGCAGGTTGCGAAATGTGACCGCCGTGAATATGGTTTTGCTCAACTTCAGATGAGGCAACGTGGATGGGATGGCGAGTCTTCAGTTGATCCACTTTTCGGAGGCCTAGGAAACGAGATGCAGGTACCAGAATGAAACAAGATTCTTTTCACATAAGCATCAAATAATAGCTCCCTAGGCTTGGATGTCTCACGGAGACCAACTCTTAGATCTTCCCCCAGACTTCCACGTCATCGGTCACACCCAAACAGCTCCTTTTGCTGCGATTGCCCACAACTCCAAGCCGTTCTATGGCATCCAATTCCACCCAGAGGTCACTCATACCCCTCGCGGCAAAGAGGTCATTAGTCGATTTGTGTTCAATATATGTGGCTGCGAAGCCAACTGGACCATGGTTCGTCTTCCGTTCTGTCTATCAAGAAACGGACTTGGGACCTTTACAGACGGAGTTCATTGGGAAGGAGATAGCTCGAATACGAGACATCTGCGGGCCTAAAGGACGCGTCATTGGAGCTGTCAGTGGCGGAGTTGACAGCACAGTCGCTGCCAAGTTGATGCACGAAGCAATCGGTGACAGGTTTGTCCCTCGCCATATTATCTATTTATTTACGACCCGTGTTGAATCTCTCCATCTCTATTTTTCTGTATAACAAAAAATTACGACAGATTTCACGCCATTATGGTCGATAACGGGGTTCTCCGACTAAACGAGGCCGAACAAGTGAATGAAATGCTGAATAAGAATCTCGGTGTCAGCCTGACTGTGGTCAATGCCTCCGACTTGTTTCTCTCACGCCTAGAAGGAATAGATGATCCAGAACAAAAACGCAAAATCATCGGCAACACATTTATCAACGTTTTTGAAGAAGAGGCTACTAAACTAGAGGCTGCAGCAGAGGAAGAAGAGAAGCAAGGTGCTACAACTAAAGGAAGAGTTGAATGGCTTCTCCAGGGGACGCTGTACCCGGATGTCATTGAGAGTATTAGTTTCAAGGGGCCTAGTGCGACCATCAAGACACACCACAATGTCGGTGGGTTGTTGGCGGATATGAAGCTCAAGCTCATTGAACCGCTTCGTGAACTGTTCAAAGGCAAGCTATTCCTTCCCCGCCCGTGTTTCTTGAAATTACCATTCCTGGTTCGTTCTAGATGAGGTCCGGGCATTAGGTCATCTACTCTCAATCCCAGCCCCTCTGGTTCAGCGACATCCATTTCCTGGTCCAGGATTGGCTATCCGCATTCTTGGCCCCGTCAACCGTGAGCAAGTGAAGATTCTGCAGAAAGCCGACGACATTTACATCGATGAGATACGGAATGCAGGCTTGTACAATGACATCAGCCAAGCCTTCGCAGTGCTTTTACCAGTAAAAGCGGTCGGAGTCATGGGAGATCAACGGACTTACGAGCAGGTTCGTTTCTCGATTGGCGATGGCATATCACACGAATAACCAACCATCTCTCATTCAGGTTATTGCTCTTCGTGCCGTTCAATCGGAAGACTTCATGACGGCGGACTGGTGTGTTTATTGTTTTACATTCATATTCATAAGCACCATACTCACACGAGCTACACCCTTGGTTAGGTATGTGTTCCCCCCCGAGGTTCTGAGGCGCATCTCGAATCGGATCACTAACGAAGTTGCGGGAGTGAATCGTGTCACATACGATATATCCTCCAAACCACCCGCTGTCAGTCTCGTCTCATTTTTTTATAGCTATCGTTACTAATTTCATTGGGTTAGACGGTGGAGTGGTTGTAAATCCATCAGCACAACTCATGCTTTCACGCAAGCCTCAGCACGCATCGTAGCTAATCTTCAGTAGATTGGAATATCACGAGAAACCGTTGAATATGGCATTAATACATACATTCTCACCCCGTTTGCTATTGTGAAGGAAAGGAGCGTTGATTGAAAGGCTCTGGGACATCAATATTCAATCGTCCCCCCTTGCCCAAAAAATACTGCAAGAGCAGCCGCCATACAGGTCCAACGGAAGACAAACAGAAATGCACGCCACGTTGACCATCCTTCCTCTCCACGGCGAGCAATGACAGGGTCGACGGCACCATAAGATTGATACGTGGAGAACAAACTATCCTCAGGTACATAGCCTCCGTAAACGCGGGATTGGTATCTGGAAGCGAAGGTATCTGCATTGGAAGAACTGAACATGTGTTCTGATCATTTCGATGTCGTAGCAAGTAGCTTACCTCGTCCAATGCCATCTTTCCTGAATCCTAGCAGGTTCAAGAACCCCCATACAATCGCTCTTGGTATTGCATAAATGACAGAATACACAACGAGGAAAGGGAGTTCGGGCCAGAGGGATAGGGACAGTAGAACTGCGGCGGAAATGTTGGGGTGTGCGATGACTGCCTCAACAGTTTGAATGTATGTCTCGCTGCGGCAGGAGGGCACTTACTAGTGAATTGGTATGCTTGGAGGAACCACTGTTTCACGCCTTCAAGTGTTGGAATAGTCAAGCACACTTGAGCTGTAGACATTTGTCGACGTAAGCAAGACCTTGTCTTTTGTTTGTCCTCATATGCATGTATGAGGCATTTTTCTGGACAAAAGTACAATTCACACTGAAATCCCCAGGGTTTTTAGCCTATCCCTAAGGATCCCTAGCCATCCCCGGGGATCCCCAGCCCATCCCTAGGGATCCCTGGGGCCCATCCCTACCCATCCCTACCCATCCCTAAGGATCCCCAGGGCTCATCCCTAGGGATCCCTAGCCATCCCTAAGGATCATGAGGGCCAATCCCTAGGGATCCCCACATCAGCAAAACCTGATTTTGGGTTATAGTAAATCGGCATTTCCATAATAGTACTATAGCACTTATAGCAACAGCCTTCCTACACAGCACTTCATAGTGCCACAAAGCTTTGGTTGCACCTACATAATCCTCTCTACTAGTATGGACAACAATTGTGCTATATGGCACCCTAAAGGTTGCTTTCACGAGTGTCGCCCCACTGTTACGGTACCGTCCTTCTTTTACTTTTATTCTTTTCTTTCTTTTCCTTTTCCTTCCTCATTGTCATCTGTATTATCACATATGGCCATTCCCTTCCGCTTAGTCGTCTTATACGACTAATCCATGCCTTTTTCCTCCGCTTAATCATTCCTATTATGCTATATGCACTGCCCTCCTTTCCATATATGTTTCCTTCTTCATTCCGAGGCGCATAGCCTCTCTTTACTCCATTTGTTCTTTCCTTTGTCTACTAGTACACAGCCTCTTCCTCTACTCGCATATATATAGCCTGTAGTTTACCGCATGTACTTTAGACTCTAAAATTCGTACAAACCTGCTTTACAACTCCAAAGTAACGCCTTCGATTGTTAAGCTTATAAATTCTTATTCCGCTTGTGAAGTAAAAGCTTCGCTTAACCTCGTCACATTACAGTTTTAGAGTCTCCTTCACCGCACGTTCGCCCATCATTGCTCCTCGCACTCGCTCGCAAACCACTTTCGGTTCAACTCCTCGCTTTTCCCCAGATCCATCTACATCATCTCGTCGTCCAGTCCCTCCTCCACCTCCTCCTTCACCTCCTCCTCCTCCACCTTCTTCTTCGTTACCAATGGCTGACATTGCCGCCGAACTTCAAAACCTTGTTCAAACTGTCAACCTCCTTCGACAAGAACTCAACACTGCCAATGCTGAGATCGCTACTCTCCAAGCTGCTGCTGCCGTTCCCCCTCCTCCTCCTCCTCCTCCTCCTGCTCCTGCCGCTCCAGTTCTTAAGCCTGCTAAACCTGAAGACTTCGATGGTAAATCCGATAATGTCGACAAGTTCCTTCATCAGTGCGAACTATTTCTCCGCACTCAAGCTTACACCGACACGCAGAAGGTTATTCTCGGATTATCGTATATGAAGTCTGGTAGCGCCTTATCCTGGGCAGAGAACAAGACAACGTCGATCCCCTGGGCCACATATACTTGGAATCAATTCAAAAATGACGTTCAAACTTCTTTCGGAGATCTCGACAAAGCAGCAACGGCTCGACTCAAAATTAAAGACGTCAAACAAGGAAAGCTTACAGCCGACGAATATATCGTCAAGTTCGAAGAATACGAGGCGAATACAGGATTCAACGATGAGGCACTTATAGGTCAATTTAAAGATGGACTAAATTCAGGACTTGTTACTAGCATTTATCGTCTCGAGATCATGCCAAACACAATCGCAGGATGGAAGACTTATGCTCGACGCTTTGACCGACAATATCGCGAACTTCTCGCAATATAGTCGTCCACCAAAGCAGAAGGAAAGAAAAAAGAGTCTCCTAAACCTTCGTCTTTGTCGAAACCATCCACTTCCTCCGCATCTTCCGCGCCATCTACTTCTCGCGTCAAAACAGAAGCGGTTGACCCCGTTATCGCTGCACAACGAAAGGCTGCTGGACAGTGCATCATTTGCGCTTCCAAGGATCATTGGGCTAATGCTTGCCCCAATCGCACCTCTTCGTCCTCTCTCTCTCCCACCACCACCCCTCGCAGCAGCAATCGCTCCAGTCGCAGACAGCACAAACGCGCTCGCACCATTCGTGCGATCACAAAAGATGAAAAAGAGACGAAAGAAGCAAGTTCTTCGGGAAATACTTTTTATGAGACATCGGGTGTGTCTAAATTTACACGTGCGCAGAAAGGGGAACTAGTTAATAATCTTGTATCTGAGGGACATTAGATACATCATCTTGTTCGGACTTCCTTGATGATTTACCGGACGATTCTTCATACGAACTATCTTCTTATCGCTGTTTAGGTTCCTTAGTTTCTTCAAATGACACTTTCTCCGTCACACTTTATTTAGAAACTATAGACACTTGCAAAAAGTTTCCTGTTTGTGTTCTTATTGATTCTGGTGCTTCTGGTCTTTTTATAGATCGCTCCTTCGTCGAGAACAACAGTCTCTCTCGGCAGTATCTGGAATCCCCGATACCCGTACGGAACGTCGATGGCTCACCTAACCGAGACGGCCCCATCAATTCTTATTGCGACGTCAATCTTTTCGCGCCACCATCATATTCCGAACGCCTTGATTTGGAGATTTCCTCCATCGGCAACTTCGACGTCATTCTTGGCTTCCCTTGGATTCGAAAACACAATCCATACACCGGTGTCATTGATAAAACCCTCGAGATATTTCAAAAGGGTATACCTTCGACATCCCTGACCGTGGATTCGATGTATGAATCAAGAGTCGACACTCCTTTGGATCCTTACGAAGAAATCATTGCTTCGGTTGATCTCGGATCCGATGATAAGTATTTTTCCTTCAAACGAGATCAAATCCTCCACATGATTAACAGCATTTCACTCGGAGATACTTCGCGTACAACAACAGTTGAAGAAGATATGAAAGCGTTCATACCAGAGAAGTATTGGGAATACGAAGACATCTTTCTCAAGAAATCCTTTGACAAACTTCCACCTCATTCCAACTTCGATCACGCTATCAATCTCAAAGATTCCTTTCAACCACAGCGCGGAAAATTATATCCACTATCTCCTCGAGAACAAGTCGAACTCGATCAGTTTCTAGAAGAAAACATTTCGACAGGACGAATTAGACCTTCTAAATCACCCCAAGCTGCTCCCTTCTTTTTCGTAAACAAGGTTGAAGAAATTAACGCTCTAGGTTCAGATCCAGGATTACACCCAATCCAGGATTACCGTTATCTTAACGCTCACACAGTTCGCGATCGCTATCCGCTCCCTCTCTTATCCGAAATTCTCCAACAACCCAAATTCCAATCAGCGAAACACTTTACAGTTATCGATGTTCGTTGGGGATACAACAATATTTGGATTAAACGTGGAGATGAATGGAAAGCCGCATTCATTACGAACCGTCGACTATTCGAACCTACCGTTATGTTCTTTGGACTCTGCAATGCCCCTGCCACCTTTCAACGAATGATGAATATTCGATTTCATGACGTTCTTGCTACAGGTTGTGTCTTCATTTACATGGATGACATTATTATCCTAGGAGATACCCCTGAAGAACTCGAAACGAATACTCGACGCGTACTCAACATCATGCGAGAGAATAACCTCTCTTGCAAACCCGTCAAATGTCAATTCGAGAAAGATTCCGTTCGATATCTTGGACAAATTATCTCTCATGGGGAAATAGCTATTAACCCCGCCAAGATTCGATCGATCTCCGATTGGCCAACTCCTAAACGCGTTCGCGACGTACAATCATTCCTTGGCACTATGAACTTCTGGCGCAGATTCGTAAAAGACTTCTCTTCAATCGCTCGACCTTTACATCAACTCACACGAAAAGACGTTAAATTCGCTTGGTCACCAACCTGTCAAACCGCATTCGATAAATTAAAATACGCTATCACTTCCGAACCAGTTCTCAAAGCTCCTCGTCTAGATCTTCCCTATATCCTCGAAACCGATTCCTCTGGATTTGCAATTGGCGCCGTACTTATGCAAAAACACGATGATAAACTCCATCCCATTGCTTACTATTCCGCTTCCTTTTCCCCTGCCGAACGAAATTACTCGACTCCCGATCAAGAACTCCTTGCTATTGTCAAATCTCTTCTACACTGGCGACATCTACTTGAAGGAGCAAATCATACTGTCATTATTCGCTCCGACAACCAAGCCCTCAAGTATTTTATGACAAATCGCACTTTGTCGCGTTGTCAAGCAAGATGGTCGGAATTCCTTAGTCGTTTTGATTTCTGTATCGAGCACATTCCGGGAGCGCGTAATAGAGCTGACGGTTTATCTCGACGGCCCGATTACTTTCCTGATGGTCTAGACAATATGGATAAAGCTTTGTTATCGGAACATCATTTTATCAATGCCATCATTAATTTATCCTCTCCTAGATTCCTAGATCGACTTCGCTACCCTATGCCGTTACCTCCCCACATCTCTTCTAAACTCTCCGATCCCTCTTCCCGATGGTCCCTCATCGATGGTCTGGTTAGAGATGCCAGAGAACGTATAGTTGTCCCCGAGGTTGTTTCTCTGCGGACTGAAATTATTCGTTCGACTCACTCACCACCTCATGCTGGGCATCCTGGAATAGAAAAGACTTGCGAATTAATTTCTCGCTCTTACATCTGGGATCAAATTCACAGAGATGTTTCCAATTTTATCCATTCCTGCCCTGATTGTCAGCGCACTAAAGTTTTACGTTCGCGCCCTGCAGGACTCCTTCATCCTCTTCCACCGGCATCCGCCGCATGGGAAGAAATCACTGCCGATTTCCTTACGCAGTTACCTCTCTCATTTGGATTCGATGCAATCTTTGTTGTTGTGGATCGATTCACGAAGCGCGCCCATTTTATTCCAACAACTTCTGCCCTCTCCGCAGAAGGCGCCGCCTGACTTTTCCGTGACCACATTTGGAAGCTCCATGGCTGGCCAAAGAAGATCATTTCTGATCGTGGAACGCAATTTGCTGCCAAATTCACTCAGGAACTCAATAAACTGCTTGGTATCGAAACGGCACTCTCCACTGCCTATCATCCACAAACCGATGGTCAAACCGAACGAACCAATCAAGAGCTTGAACAATACCTCCGGCTCTACACCAACTTCATGCAAACCGATTGGTCTGAATGGTTATCACAGGCTGAGTTCTCTTATAATAATCGGCAACATTCTTCCACCGGCTATTCTCCTTTTTACTTAGATCAAGGACGCCATCCGATCACTCCCCTTTCCATCGACAAACCTGAATCCCCCAATCCCTCAGTTAACGATTTTCTTATGACTCTCGAAAACGCTCGCTTTCATGCAAAACATTCCTTACAACGTACTGCCGACAACATGAAACACTTCGCCGATAAACGACGTAAACACCTTGACTTACAAATAGGACAACTCGTATGGCTCGACATCCGAAACCTTAAAACAGGGAGACCCATGAAGAAGCTTGATGTCCGACGTACCGGACCTTTTCCCATCATCGATCACATATCCCCGGTAGCATACAAACTCCAACTTCTGCCCTCCTGGAAGATTCACCCCGTTTTTCACGTTTCCCTATTGCAACCTGCTGACATTAACGACGATTTACATCCTCCAGTTATTAATGACACGCTTCGTCCTCCTCCTGACGTCATTGACAAAACCGAGGAATATGAAGTCGAAGCTGTTCTCGATCATCGTTATCGCCGTCGCAAAAAGGAATACCTTGTGAAATGGAAGGGCTACCCTGCTGATGAAAATACTTGGGAACCGGTATCAAACCTCCGACATGCACGTGATCTGGTTCTAGACTTTGAGAACAAAAGAACATCCATTTAAGGAAGTAACCTACCCTAAACTTTTATCCGTTATAAACCCACTTCCTTGCCTTCCCCTCTTCTCTCAGAGCTCCTCGGTCTAGCTGAGGTTTTCTTCTTACATTCTGGAAGGCTTTGTTCTCGTCAATCTCGGTCAGTGTCCAAACCCACTTCATCACTCTCTCCCCCCACTTTCTGGTCCTGCTCTCCACTCCAAGCGCCTTCTGAAGAAATATCGTCGCTTCAACTTCTCTGTCGATTTCCAACAATACGACGACGATCATCGCAAAAGTACTCGCGACCCTCGCATCATCCCTCGCTTTATGTACCACCGCAGTACTGGTCCCCATACTGAAGACGACTACTTCTGTTGGTCTCAGTATTGGCCTCACCAAGACGACTGGGATCACGAATCCGCTTGGCCCGAGCGCCCTGACCTTTGGTTTCACTTTGTTCAGTGGGACAGTCCCCTTCTCGAAGCATTAGCGCTAAGCGATGCCCTTGGTGCGAACTTCGTTGCCTACCATATTTTTTGCCCACATTTCTATTTTGCTGAGTTCTCTTGGTCGGCTCGTCGTGTCATTCATTTCCTTAATATCCTCGCCGATCTTCAATTCACACTCGACTTCTACTTCCCCCATCATCGTCTCAAGGTTAGCCGCCCCGACGTCTTCTACAAATGACATTTCGCTCGCGCAATCGGCATCTCCGAACATCTACTCGCCCGACTCCTTGTTCCTTACGATACTTTCCTTGATATCGAGGACCGAGCAGAGTGGTACGAAGATAATCCAGGACAACGATATGTCCCCCCACCCCGAACGGCCTCCCCCGAATCCGGACGATTTCGACCATTTTGACACCTTCGTCATTGCGGTCTATCTTACCACCCCGCCGCCGCCAAAGCCCCTTCCGGAACCAATCCCTTTAGATGAGGATTTAAGTACGTGGTTATACGAGCCTTCCCCTTCTCGTCGTGCGTCTTCTGCACCCCCACGTCTCCAATCCAGTTCCCCAGCTAGAGGACGTCGTAAGCGTCGCAAGCCTTTTGTACCGAAGTACCCCCCTCGCGATCCCGTGGACGTCGCTACTTACCGTCGCCATGTCATTCGCAAATTCCATGGCGATGATCTGCGCCGCCGGACATTACGTCGCACAGTCCACGCGCGCATCGACGAGCTCGAGAAGTCCGCCGACTTGTCACCGGCCTTACACGATTATATGGCATCGTTGTTATGAATATCGCGGACGATATTGTTGAAGTCTGGTAGTTTGTTACGGTACCGTCCTTCCTTTACTTTATTCTTTTCTTTCTTTTCCTTTTCCTTCCTCTTCGTCATCTGTATTATCACATATGGCCATTCCCTTCCGCTTAGTCGTCTTATACGACTCATCCATGCCTTTTTCCTCCGCTTAATCATTGCTATTATGCCATATGCACTGCCCTCCTTTCCATATACGTTTCCTTCTTCATTCCGAGGCGCATAGCCTCTCTTTACTCCATTTGTTCTTTCCTTTGTTTATTAGTACACAGCCTCTTCTTCTACTCGCATATATATAGTCTGTAGTTTACCGCATGTACTTTAGATTCTAAAATTCGTACAAACCTGCTTTACAACTCCAAAGTAACGCCTTCAATTGTTAAGCTTATAATTCTTATTCCGCTTGTGAAGTAAAAGCTTCGCTTAACCTCGTCGCATTACAGGAGTCCTGCAGGGCGTGAACGTAAAACTTTAGTGCGCTGACAATCAGGGCAGGAATGAATAAAATTGGAAACATCTCTGTGAATTTGATCCCAGATGTAAGAGCGAGAAATTAATTCGCAAGTCTTTTCTATTCCAGGATGCCCAGCATGAGGTGGTGAGTGAGTCGAACGAATAATTTCAGTCCGCAGAGAAACAACCTCGGGGACAACTATACGTTCTCTGGCATCTCTAACCAGACCATCGATGAGGGACCATCGGGAAGAGGGATCGGAGAGTTTAGAAGAGATGTGGGGAGGTAACGGCATAGGGTAGCGAAGTCGATCTAGGAATCTAGGAGAGGATAAATTAATGATGGCATTGATAAAATGATGTTCCGATAACAAAGCTTTATCCATATTGTCTAGACCATCAGGAAAGTAATCGGGCCGTCGAGATAAACCGTCAGCTCTATTACGCGCTCCCGGAATGTGCTCGATACAGAAATCAAAACGACTAAGGAATTCCGACCATCTTGCTTGACGACGCGACAAAGTGCGATTTGTCATAAAATACTTGAGGGCTTGGTTGTCGGAGCGAATAATGACAGTATGATTTGCTCCTTCAAGTAGATGTCGCCAGTGTAGAAGAGATTTGACAATAGCAAGGAGTTCTTGATCGGGAGTCGAGTAATTTCGTTCGGCAGGGGAAAGGGAAGCGGAATAATAAGCAATGGGATGGAGTTTATCGTCGTGTTTTTGCATAAGTACGGCGCCAATTGCAAATCCAGAGGAATCGGTTTCGAGGATATAGGGAAGATCTAGATGAGGAGCTTTGAGAACTGGTTCGGAAGTGATAGCGTATTTTAATTTATCGAATGCGGTTTGACAGGTTGGTGACCAAGCGAATTTAACGTCTTTTCGTGTGAGTTGATGTAAAGGTCGAGCGATTGAAGAGAAGTCTTTTACGAATCTGCGCCAGAAGTTCATAGTGCCAAGGAATGATTGTACGTCGCGAACGCGTTTAGGAGTTGGCCAATCGGAGATCGATCGAATCTTGGCGGGGTTAATAGCTATTTCCCCATGAGAGATGATTTGTCCAAGATATCGAACGGAATCTTTCTCGAATTGACATTTGACGGGCTTGCAAGAGAGGTTATTCTCTCGCATGATGTTGAGTACGCGTCGAGTATTCGTTTCGAGTTCTTCAGGGGTATCTCCTAGGATAATAATGTCATCCATGTAAATGAAGACACAACCTGTAGCAAGAACGTCATGAAATCGAATATTCATCATCCGTTGAAAGGTGGCGGGGGCATTGCAGAGTCCAAAGAACATAACGGTAGGTTCGAATAGTCCACGGTTCGTGATAAATGCAGCTTTCCATTCGTCTCCACGTTTAATCCGAATATTGTTGTATCCCCAACGAACATCGATGACTGTAAAGTGTTTCGCTGATTGGAATTTGGGTTGTTGGAGAATTTCGGATAAGAGAGGGAGCGGATAGCGATCGCGAACTGTGTGAGCGTTAAGATAACGGTAATCCTGGATTGGGCGTAATCCTGGATCTGAACCTAGAGCGTTAATTTCTTCAACCTTGTTTACGAAAAAGAAGGGAGCAGCTTGGGGTGATTTAGAAGGTCTAATTCGTCCTGTCGAAATGTTTTCTTCTAGAAACTGATCGAGTTCGACTTGTTCTCGAGGAGATAGTGGATATAATTTTCCGCGCTGTGGTTGAAAGGAATCTTTGAGATTGATAGCGTGATCGAAGTTGGAATGAGGTGGAAGTTTGTCAAAGGATTTCTTGAGAAAGATGTCTTCGTATTCCCAATACTTCTCTGGTATGAACGCTTTCATATCTTCTTCAACTGTTGTTGTACGCGAAGTATCTCCGAGCGAAATGCTGTTAATCATGTGGAGGATTTGATCTCTTTTGAAAGAAAAATACTCATCATCAGATCCGAGATCAACCGAAGCAATGAATTCTTCGTAAGGATCCAAAGGAGTGTCGACTCTTGATTCATACATCGAATCCACGGTCAGGGATGTTGAAGGAATTCCCTTTTGAAATATCTCGAGGGTTTTGTCTATGACACCGGTGTATGGATTGTGTTTTCGAATCCAAGGGAAGCCGAGAATGACGTCGAAGTTGCTGATGGAGGAAATCTCCAAATCAAGGCGTTCGGAATATGATGGTGGCGCGAAAAGATTGACGTCGCAATAAGAATTGATGGGGCCGTCTCGGTTAGGTGAGCCATCGACGTTCCGTACGGGTATCGGGGATTCCAGATACTGCCGAGAGAGACTGTTGTTCTCGACGAAGGAGCGATCTATAAAAAGACCAGAAGCACCAGAATCAATAAGAACACAAACAGGAAACTTTTTGCAAGTGTCTATAGTTTCTAAATAAAGTGTGACGGAGAAAGTGTCATTTGAAGAAACTAAGGAACCTAAACAGCGATAAGAAGATAGTTCGTATGAAGAATCGTCCGGTAAATCATCAAGGAAGTCCGAACAAGATGATGTATCTAATGTCCCTCAGATACAAGATTATTAACTAGTTCCGCTTTCTGCGCACGTGTAAATTTAGACACACCCGATGTCTCGTAAAAAGTATTTCCCGAAGAACTTGCTTCTTTCGTCTCTTTTTCGTCTTTTGTGATCGCACGAATGGTGCGAGCACGTTTGTGCTGTCCGCGACTGGAGCGATTGCTGCTGCGAGGGGTGGTGGTGGGAGAGAGAGAGGATGAAGAGGTACGATTGGGACAAGCGTTAGCCCAATGATCTTTGGAAGTGCATATGATGCACTGTCCAGCAGCCTTTCGTTGTGCAGCGATAATGGGGTCAACCGCTTCTGTTTTGACGCGAGAAGTAGATGGTGTGGAAGACACGGAGGAGGTGGATGGTTTCGACGAAGACGAAGGTTTAGAAGACTCTTTTTTCTTTCCTTCTGCTTTGGTGGACGACTGTATTGCGAGAAGTTCGCGGTATTGTTGGTCAAAGCGTCGAGCATAAGTCTTCCATCCTGCGATCGTGTTTGGCATAATCGCGAGACGATAAATACTAGTAACAAGTCCTGAATTTAGTCCATCTTTAAATTGACCTATTAGTGCCTCATCGTTGAATCCCGTATTCGCCTCGTATTCTTCGAACTTGACGATGTATTCGTCGGCTGTAAGCTTTCCTTGTTTGACGTCTTTGATTTTGAGTCGAGCCGTTGCTGCTTTGTCGAGATCCCCGAACGAAGTTTGAACGTCATTTTTGAATTGATCCCAGGTATATATGGCCCAGGGGATTGACGTTGTCTTGTTCTCTGCCCAGGATAAGGCGCTACCAGACTTTATATACGATAATCCGAGAATAACTTTCTGTGTGTCGGTGTAAGCTTGAGTGTGGAGAAATAGTTCGCACTGATGAAGAAACTTGTCGACATTATCGGATTTACCATCGAAGTCTTCAGGTTTAGCAGGCTTAAGAACTGGAGCGGCAGGAGCAGGAGGAGGAGGAGCAAGAGGGGGAACGGCAGCGGCAGCTTGAAGAGTAGCGATCTCAGCATTGGCAGTGTTGAGTTCTTGTCGAAGGAGGTTGACAGTTTGAATAAGGTTTTGAAGTTCAGCGGCAAGGTCAGCCATTGGTAACGAAGAAGTAGGTGAAGGAGGAGGTGGTGAAGGAGGAGGTGGAGGAGGGACTGGACGACGAGATGATGTAGATGGATCTGGGGAAAAGCGAGGAGTTGAACCGAAAGTGGTTTGCGAACGAGTGCGAGGAGCAATGATGGGCGACGTGCGGTGAAGGAGATTCTAAAACTGTAATGCGACGAGGTTAAGCGAAGCTTTTACTTCACAGGCGGAATAAGAATTTATAAGCTTAACAATCGAAGGCGTTACTTTGGAGTTGTAAAGCAGGTTTGTACGAATTTTAGAATCTAAAGTACATGCGGTAAACTACAGACTATATATATGCAAGTAGAAGAAGAGGCTGTGTACTAATAAACAAAGGAAAGAACAAATGGAGTAAAGAGAGGCTATGCGCCTCGGAATGAAGAAGGAAACGTATATGGAAAGGAGGGCAGTGCATATGGCATAATAGCAATGATTAAGCGGAGGAAAAAGGCATGGATGAGTCGTATAAGACGACTAAGCAGAAGGGAATGGCCATATGTGATAATACAGATGACGAAGAGGAAGGAAAAGGAAAAGAAAGAAAAGAATAAAGTAAAGGAAGGACGGTACCGTAACAACTCCTTCATCCTCTTCCACCGGCATCCGCCGCATGGGAAGAAATCACTGCGGATTTCATTACGCAGTTACCCCTCTCATTTGGATTCGATGCAATCTTTGTCGTTGTGGATCGATTCACGAAACGCGCCCATTTTATTCCAACAACTTCTGCTCTCTCCGCAGAAGGCGCCGCCCGACTTTTCCGTGACCATATTTGGAAGCTCCATGGCTGGCCGAAGAAGATCATTTCTGATCGTGGAACGCAATTTGCTGCCAAATTCACTCAGGAACTCAATAAACTACTCGGTATCGAAACAGCACTCTCCACCGCCTATCATCCACAAACCGATGGCCAAACCGAACGAACCAATCAAGAGCTTGAGCAATTCCTCCGGCTCTACACCAATTTCATGCAAACCGATTGGTCTGAATGGTTATCACAGGCTGAGTTCTCTTATAATAATCGGCAACATTCTTCCACCGGCTATTCTCCTTTTTACTTAGATCAAGGACGCCACCCGATCACTCCCCTTTCCATCAACAAACCTGAATCCAACAATCCCTCCGTTAACGATTTTCTTATGACTCTCGAAAACGCTCGCTTTCATGCAAAACATTCCTTACAACGTACCGCCGACAACATGAAACACTTCGCCGACAAACGACGTAAACACCTTGACTTACAAATAGGACAACTCGTATGGCTCGACATCCGAAACCTTAAAACAGGGAGACCCACGAAGAAGCTTGATGTCCGACGTACCGGACCTTTTCCCATCATCGATCGCATATCCCCGGTAGCTTACAAACTCCAACTTCCGCCCTCCTGGAAGCTTCACCCCGTTTTTCACGTTTCCCTATTGCAACCTGCTGACATTAACGATGATTTGCATCCTCCAGTTATTAACGACACGCTTCGCCCTCCTCCTGACGTCATTGATGAAACCGAGGAATATGAAGTCGAAGCTGTTCTTGATCATCGTTACCGCCGTCGCAAAAAGGAATACCTTGTGAAATGAAGGGCTACCCTGCTGATGAAAATACCTGGGAACTGGTATCAAACCTCCGACATGCACGTGATCTGGTTCTAGACTTTGAGAACAAAAGAACATCCATTTACGGAAGTATCCTACCCTAAACTTTTATCCGTTATAAACCCACTTCCTTGCCTTCCCCTCTTCTCTCAGATCTCCTCGGTTTAGCTGAGGTTTTCTTCACATAACTCTGGAAGGCTTTGTTCTTGTCGATCTCGGTCTTTGTCCAGACCCACTTCATCGCTCTCTCCCCCCCCTTTCTGGTCCTGCTCTCCACTCCAAGCGCCTTCTAAAGAAATATCGTCGTTTTAACTTCTCTGTCGACTTCCAACGATACGACGACGATCATCGCAAAAGTACTCGCGACCCTTGCATCATCCCTCATTTCATGTACCGCCGCAGTACTGGTCCCCATATTGAAGACGACTACTTCTGTTGGTCTCAATATTGGCCACACGAAAACGACTGGGATCGCGAATCCGCTTGGCCCGAGCGCCCCGACCTTTGGTTTCACTTTGTCCAGTGGGACAGTCCCCTTCTCGAAGCATTAGCGCTGAGCGATGCCCTTGGTGCTAACTTCGTTGCCTACCATCTTTTTTGCCTACGTTTCTATTTTTCTGAATTCTCTTGGTCGGCTCGTCGTGTCATTCATTTCCTTAATATCCTCGCCGATCTTCAATTCACACTCGACTTCTACTTCCCCTATCATCGTCTCAAGGTTAGCCGCCCCGATGTCTTCTGGAAACGACATTTCGCTCGTGCAATCGGCATCTCCGAACATCTACTCGTCCAACTCCTTGTTCCTTATGATACTTTCCTTGATATTGAGGACCGAGCAGAGTGGTACAGGGATAATCCAGGACAATGTTATGTCCCCCCACCCCGAACGCCCTCTCCCGAATCCGGACGATTTCGACCATTTTGACACCTTCGTCATTGCGGTCTATCTTACCACCCCGCCACCGCTGAAGCCCCTTCCAGAACCAATCCCGTTGGATGAGGATTTAAGTACGTGGTTATACGAGCCTTCCCCTCCTCGTCGTGCGTCTTCTGCACCCCCACGTCTCCAATCCAGTTCCCCAACTAGAGGTCGTCGTAAACATCGTAAACCTTTTGTGCCGAAGTACCCCCCTCGCGAACCCGTGGACGTGCCTACCTATCGTCGCCACGTCATTCGTAAGTTCCATGGTGATGATCTCCGCCGCCGAACGTTACGTCGCACGGTCCACGCGCGCATCGATGAGCTCGAGCAGTCTGCCGACTTGTCGCCGGCCTTACACGATTATATGGCATCGTTGTTGTGAATATCGCGGACAATATTATTGAAGTCTGGTAGTTTGTTACGGTACCGTCCTTCTTTTACTTTTATTCTTTTCTTTCTTTTCCTTTTCCTTCCTCATCGTCATCTGTATTATCACATATGGCCATTCCCTTCCGCTTAGTCGTCTTATACGACTAATCCATGCCTTTTTCCTCTGCTTAATCATTCCTATTATGCTATATGCACTGCCCTCCTTTCCATATATGTTTCCTTCTTCATTCCGAGGCGCATAGCCTCTCTTTACTCCATTTGTTCTTTCCTTTGTCTACTAGTACACAGCCTCTTCCTCTACTCGCATATATATAGCCTGTAGTTGACCGCATGTACTTTAGACTCTAAAATTCGTACAAACCTGCTTTACAACTCCAAAGTAACGCCTTCGATTGTTAAGCTTATAAATTCTTATTCCGCTTGTGAAGTAAAAGCTTTGCTTAACCTCGTCGCATTACACCCACAGTGACTCCGAGTCCCCATTCTCAACCTCAAGCCTCAGGCTCCACCATGGCTGTCAGGTGCAGTCTTGTATCTTTTGCCAAATTATTCAAAGTTTGAAGTTGCCTTGTTGTGCACTCACACCCAACTTGGACTTGAACTTGCCAGTTTCTGGCTCACTGGCACTCTGCTGGCACCCATGCCCTCACTCAGCGCAGCAGTCTCATATCACTGTCTTTCTCCTGCTACATGTTGCTTCTGAGTCCAACCCACCACCATTTTTCCAGTACTCCTTGTTGCATATCTTCACCGAGTCACAAAGATCAGACATGTCATCGTACATACACAGACACGTCATTGTACATACTATCACATGTTTCTCTCGTTCCACTTAAATACCGCCGTCCTAACGTCTCGTCCACCTCAGTCCTTTTTCCGTACTTTGACTGAGGTGAGACCGTCCCTACATTCTCTCTAGTACCTAGACTCATGTCCCGTCCTGTAGAGAGACTCCGTTCTACAGGTGATACGAATACAGTCCTTTTTCTGTACTTTGACTGAGAGAGACTCCGTTCTACACTCCTCCACCATCTGCTTTCACTGGCAGTTTTTCTTGCAGCCACTGCCTTGGGGCACCAGCACCATGTCGACCCAGAGGACGACAATGATAACAGTAGTGACTCACAGGGCATGGAGGTCCCCAGCGAGCAGGATGAACGGCGAGGGTGATGGTGCATGAAGTAGGTGCCAGCCCTTTCTATAACCTTTGCCTGCTTGCATATCTTCAGGATAGCAGGGGTGTGACATATGAGTTGTATTGAAAACTTGGGACATAATTCTTCCTCATCAGAAGAAGAATCACTGTCTCCCGTAGTGGTTGACTGTTCGAAGTAAATTAGAACTCAAATAAGCAATGGGGTGTCCAGCTTGATGGCAGTGGAGTTGTGCCACCACGATCTTTTCCACATCATTCTGAAATCAGCTGTAAGGGCAACAATCTCAACAGAACAAGAAGAAGGCCAGGGCACCCAGGAGTTGGAAAGCCATGTGGAAAAGATAGTGGTGTTGGGAAAGGGAATGATACATGGGGGAAAAGATGGACATGAAGAACAGCAGCAGGATATCTGTTTAGAAAAGAAGTGGAGGAAGAAATGCAAACCTTGATTGAGGCTGGCAGCCACACCCATATGAGTACTTATCAGCCTGCCCTCACTAATGTCTGGAATGGCCTATCAGAGGAGGATCAAGCACATTGTGATGATGAAGCTAGAAAATGGAATACAGAAGCTTGGCCATGTGAGCAGCAAATGGAGTATGTATTATATTATGGGAACATGAATGTTTTTTGGTTGAGTATTCCAGCAGAGGCCAACATGCAACTGCATAAAACAGGGACTGGCTATATGAATGATCTCCATCACAAAATGGGGGTTCATGTTGCCATCCTTACCACCCATGTGAATGAGAGTGATCAAGCTTCTGTATCCCAGTAGGTTTCCATATATTTCAAGAAATTAAACATTAACTGAAATGCAAAAAGGTTTGAGACCAATGACCCTATGGCTAAATTCTCAAGGCATTTTCCCAAATGGGAGGACAGTGATTTCTAGGATGAGTGGTGTAAATTTGCACAATCTTTCTGCACACACCACAATCTCCCACACTGGCTAGTGGCTATTTGTCTCAACACCCTTCCAACCCCTCTTCTGATCTACTTTCTAACTTACCATCCACATCCACTCTCAATTCTTCTATTCCTGCCTTACCAAACTCTACACCCTTGTCATCTACCCCACTGAATCCACTCACACCGCCATCCACAACCCTAGTGATGGCAACACCACCACAAATGCCCACCCATGGACATAATACTGCTTCTGGCTTTTCTCTGGAGCACCCACCTGAACTTCATTGATACTTCGCCAACACTGTCAACAAAAAGAGATATGCTTTGTGCTACCTTGACATAGACTCCGCCAAACTTTGGGAATCACTTGACAAGTACTCACCAGCATCAACAGTTCACAAAAGCCATGTATAAGCTTTATCCTGGCTCAGAAGATGAGAGAAAATGGTCCATATCAGATATGGAGAAGCTCATAAAAAAACAACAGCAGTCAGGGATTGGTAACATAAAGCTCAGCACTTATCATCATGCATGTCATGCAGCAGCTACAGCTAAAATTGCCTAATCACTTTCTTGATGACCCCTATCCACTTCATGAGATCCAAGTGGGGGTGCAGTTTGTTCTTCATCATCTGGGGTCATAGACATGGAAACCCAATCAGCAACATCCCTAAAAAAAATGTCTCACCAGGTTAGCACATGGCAGCCCACTCCAATCCCACCTTGCAATGCAAGACCAGACCAAGCATTATCATGAGCAGCTGCTGTTCTGGAGGAGGATAGGACAACAAGCATGGTCCACCCTGCACATGCACAGATGCTCATCCAGCATGGTTGGTGTGTCTGGGTGCATGCACCCAGGACAGATGAGAATGCACCTGCACAAGGAATTGAGGTGTGCATACAAGCGTGGGGCACAGAGGCTATCATGTTCAATGACAGGTGCCCTGGGGCAGTGGCACATGTACTTGAAAGGCTGGTGGAGACTGGGGAAGCGTTTTACAGGGTGCTGGATGCAGTGGGTGAGTGGGATGTGTGGGAGGTGGGTGCATGGCAACTGTGGGCAAGTGGGCATGGTGGATTCACAACACCCATGGGGGACACACCTGGTGATATGCAATTAGTAGCTATAAGAGGGGAGAACCCTAATAAACTACTAAAAGGTGTATGCGAGAATGTGAAGGTAGCTACTACACAGATAAAGGTTTGGAACAAGGGGAAACTACTACAAAGTTTCCAAACAATAAAACATACAACTGCAACAGTTGTGAACAACTGTGCAACTTTGTGAACATGGTTGCAACAACAATATCGATATCAGAGGGACGAAGACTGAGGGCTCAAGGCTATAACTTGAGCATGAGCAATATAAGGCTATATGGTGCTGATACTAGAACTAGGAGGAGGGAAACATTGTGTTTTTCTCTGCAGGTAAAGCTAAATTACATGAGTTTTTATACTACGATGATCGTGGACGTTCATAAGATCAGATGGTATTGGGATATAGTTGATGGAGAGTTAGAGTATGTCAGATTCACATATTTGGGGCATAGGATCATATGGTGCATATTGCCAGCCATGCAGTACTGACTGAGTGTAGGTATGTCATCTATATGCTACTACATTCTAGATGCAGTCCTCTTGTGTCACTCTACTGACAGGGCTTTGGTATTTTTGACTAATATCTTCTTACCTCTCTCATTGCATATATATCTACCCTTTTCACAATATGTGATCCAAGGCCACTGTTCCACTCAATCCAGAGGAATTCCCAATTCTTTTCATACAAGTCTCACCTGGGAAAATCATGACATCCCACACTGCACTGTATTAACCAGTTTGAAGAACAAGTCCATAGACACTATGTAAATGAGACTAATTTTTGCTAATCTGGTGAGATTATAAGAATTATTCTAAGCTACAATATTATGCAAATTTCCACAGAAGGGTTTGCCTGATGCTGGGGATGGGCCCTGGGGATCCCTAGGGATGGGTAGGGGTCCCTGGGGATTGGCCCTCATGATCCTTAGTAGGGATGGGCCCCAGGGATCCCTAGGGATAGGCCAAAAACCCTGGGGATTTCAGTGTTTTCACTAGTTTCATTATTGATAATTGTACTTTTGTCCAGAAAAGTGCCTCATATGCATGTGCCCAATGATTCAAAGTCCAAGTCATACTGACATCTGTGCAAGGCCAAAAACCATAGACAGAGGTTGATATTGGTATCTATTATACAAAGGTCAGACCCAAAGAATATTCTCCTTTGCCCATTCTGCATCACGAGGGAAAAAAATGGTAATTCAAGTCTTGGTACTGGTATGTGGGACAACATCAATTTCATCCACAGGAGATATGGCAACCGCACGTCTGACTGGAAAATCTGGTGGTGGATACCGATCATCTAACTCCCACTCTAAGGGGCCAGAACCGATAACAATTGCCGGCGTTGATGTGAAGTTCACCTCAGAACCAGTGAGATGAACAAAGGCAAGCATCTGTGGGATGGTGGCAATGAGAGCTTCCGTGTCATCCGGACCATGGGCGATGCCAAGTACTCCCCGCCAAGCTGCTCCCGCAGCCCAGGGCGTCGTGGTTGTCCTAACCCCAGACCAAGTATTAGCGGTGAGAAAGGTCTCCACCTTTGCTATAGACGGGTTATAATCTCCACCCTTGCTAAGGCATCAAATTCTCCCCTCAGCATCTTTTACGAGTTTTACGCAACTTGGCAACTTCATCTGACGAAGGATGGCCTTGGGTACGTTCCGCATATAACCCAATTTGGAGATGAACTGTGCTCTCGGTTCTCTCGCCTGCAAAGTAGCTTGGTATAAGGTGAGAGTACCGTATTGACCTTTACCCCAAGTGGCAATGGTCAACAACTCGCTGTTTCCAAGGTATTTGTCTACCGAAAAGAGGTGTGCCTCGATATTGGTGAGAATCTGGAGATCGTCGCTGTTGGTGATGGATCGCCCAGCCCAAGCAAAGAGTTCTCGGCTTGTCGAGTGGTATAGACTCAGCCAATCTTTTGAAGAGAAAAGCCGAATGAGGTTGCCAAAGACACCCTCCGCACTTCCGCCACTCCCTAGGAGATGAACCGAGATTCTCGTTCGGTTCCATTCGTCCGTGTTCCGTTGCCTGATTTCTTCTATCAGGCTCGTGGAAGGTGGGAGAGTGTATCTCTCAAAATTATTACTGTCATGGAAGAAGTTGAAATTTCCGGCATTATCTGTGTCGGCCCAGTCTGGTTCAGATGCCTCCGTGCGCAATGTCCAGATGCGCTTCCCATTTATTGCATTCCTTAGGTTATCGTCCCTCTGCCCTATCGCGTGGGATGTGCCGAGAGCAGGTGCAGCTGATGTTCGAGTAACGGAAGATTGTACTCGAGGAAGCGAAGCGACTCCATCAATGTGACTGTACCTCTGAACAAGGTCGTCGGGTTCAATGTGATTCAGGGCAATGTCCCATAGGTATTGTGCACGCTCTTCTCGCTCTTCCTTTGCATCAGCTTGGAGATTTTGTATCGAGTCTTCATTCCACATCTGGACAGCAGTGTGAATATCATCAAAGGGGAAGTCGTACAAGGCAGTTGTATTGTAGAGAATCTGGATACTGGATAGAGAGGAAATAGCATCCCGAGTCTTTGCGTCCAACGTGTCTCGCATCTCAGGTTGCTGAACTTCGAGCGAATCCTCTGCTGCCGATGCTGATGCAGAAGAATGCAGTGGCTGAGATGGGCCAAGTATAAGCTCAGCTGTGGCCAATGGCTGGGTAACTTCTATGGCAAATTCAGTTTTTGACTCGATCTGGTCCATGAAACAATCCCAGTCGTCATCTTTTTAAGTGCAAGACCTAGAAATTGAGATCACCAACCATGACTTTCAAGATATCATACTCACCATCCTCTAGTTCGAATAGAATTCCATCCCACTTGTACTTGATTGCCTTATCGGCGAGATCTGGGACATGTAACTTCTTGGCAATGCGCCCACGAAGGGTGGATATTGTATCACTTTCTGATTGAGTGTATTTGTGTTATATGTAGCTGAGTATACATGCATGGTTGACTCACTTTTTAGACGAAATGCAAAGTTGGTTTCTGGTGTATGGACAGAGACAAATGTCATCCTCTGTGTGTAGCCAGAAGAACCCTGTAATAATAACAACCGAAATTGGCGCCCATCGAGCGTGACTTGGACGAACGTTCCTGCGGTGAAATGGCTCAATGTTGTGGAAACGGCTCAATATGTGTTCAACGCTAACCCAACAATACACACCTATCGGTAATACCACGCTTGATGCCAAAGACACCATTTCGGACCACATTGTTGACTTGAAGAAAAGCTGTTGCACCAGTTACAGGGTCTTGCATAATAAGCACTTTTGTTCAAAAAATATATATTGCTGTTTGCATATACAGGGTCTTGCATAATAACGTGCACTTTCGTTCAAAAAAAATTCAATTGGTTATGTTTGGTCTGTGACCCGCATCACGCTAGGTGAGGTCAACGATTAGAGAGGCAGGGTGAGCGTGGCAGGCTGAATAAACTCGTACCATCACACAGCCAAATACATCTACGCCTTTACTGCTAAAAACCCATCCGCTGGCGGAAACTGTTGCTACTAGTCACTAGCACTAGCGTTACTGCTGATTCTAGTTTTCTTGAACCATGCCTTCCTTGATTGTTGGTTATCCCACACTGTCTTTGACAGTTGTATGATATTGGTACTGGCACACCAATTGTTGCAAGATCGGTGAAATGGTGCGCCTGCACCACCAGCAGAAAATGTACTAAGATCAGCGTACCAGCACCACTGCCGGATCCGTGGCAATCTGGTTCTCTTACACCATCCTGGAATAAATCTCAATGGTGTTGACGGACCATGCGTGAAAAACTGGTTTGTTGGTGTACTCACACCAGGAAGATTTTGATTGACGTTGGTGCAGCACCACCACCGGCGAAGTCACGACCTGGTTCTCCTGCACTGGCTATTTCATCCAACTTGGTGCTAACGCACCGTCTACACTGATTGCGGTGAGTTGGTGCCCAGGCACTATGTGACAACATCGAACTGATGTTGGTGTACCAGCACCAGCACAAGCCAAGTCTCAACCCATTTTATTGAAGTTGGTGCTCGCGCACCATCACTATAGATACGGTGAGTTGGTGCACACGCACCATTCAAAGCAATTTGATTCATCTTGGTGCACCAGCACCAGCACCAGTCATGTCTTGACCCGGTTCTCCTGCACCACTTTGGGCTATTTGATTGAACTTGGTGCTCATGCACCGAGACCATAAAATGGTGAGTTGGTGCAAGCGCACTGTCCAAAAATCTATTGATATCAGTGCACCAGCACCACCTACTGGCGGTCTTAAACTGGTTCTCCTGCACCATGTAGGCTATTTATCAAACTTGGTGCATGCGCACCGTCCAAGAATTTAATTGACCTTGGTGTACCAGCACCACCGCCAGCGAAGTCTGGACCTGGTTTTCCTGCACCACCCCGGGCTCTTTGAATGAACTCAGTGCTGGCACACCATCCATATGGAAACGGTGAGTTGGTGCATGCGCACCATCTGAAGAATTTTAATTGATCTCGGTGCACCAGTACCAGCGCCGGCCAATTCTCGACTGGTTCTCCTGCACCGTCCCAGGCTATTTTATCAAACTCGGTGCTGATGCACCATGTATATCGAAATAGTGTGTTGGTGCACCAGCACTGGCACCGGCCAACTTCAACTTGGTTCTCCTGCACCATCCTAGACTATTTTATCGAATGTGGTGCTGACGCACCACGACCACTGCCACCGCTTAACAAGCCATGATCTGGTTATCTTGATTAGGAAAGTTGCACCATCCACGACTTTTCGTTCCATTACTCCTCTTGTTTCCATCATGGTATGTCACTTTAGATTCATTCATTGTTTTTTTGCCGCTCAAGTATTTTTTTCAAGTCCTTTGTCAAATCTATGAACAGCATACTTGATGAACTTATCTTACCCAACCGTTTATGTGGGCAATGTTCTCAACCTGTCGCTCATAACAAGCGCCGTGTGTGTGGGCAATGTGAAACTCGCACTTATTGCGTACGTACATCATTTCTTTTCCGTTACAATTACTTAATTCTCTATAGAGTCACCAGTGTGCGAAGCTGGATTGGAACAATGCTCATCGTGACCTGTGTTTCAGTCAGCAGAACCTGAGCCCAGGAGAAATTCTCGTCAATTTGCCTATCGTCACCAGGCTGCCCTTGTCTTCATTGCATTGTACCGCATGGGTGCTGCTTCATTCCCCCTCTCTATCCCTGACCTTGCTGCCACCTTTCGTCAGGCTGCAGACACGATCTGCGTTGTCTTCTTGATCCACACCGAACCCAATCTCATATCCAAAAATTGGCATCATCTTCGTGTCCTCAGAGTCTCAACCATTCCTATCAATACCCTCAACATGCTCCGTCCAGGAGCCACAGAGCGGGCTCGTCACCTCATGACTATGTGAGGCCCCTCAACATTTTGTGTGGGAGTGGCTATGGTTGATGGTGTTGGTAAATACCAGAGCATTGACACTATATGCCACAGTGTTGATCTCAACCCTCATGGAATCTTCCAAACTGCCCGTCATATCCGTGTGTCTTACCCCCAAAGTAAGGTTCACCAGGCCATGGTAGAGTGGCTCAAGGTTCATGTTTCATGCTATGTTAACGGGTAGTAAATTCATGTTCAAGCAGAAATATATGCAGTAATCAACTGGACAATATATTGTTGCATATGAAAAAAAGATCAGTTTGCTACGCTAGAAAGCAAAGATTTCTCCACTGGTTGAATATCTAATGCTTCAAGTTCATTCAGCTCCTCGGTCAATCGTCCAACTTGCACTACCAACAACATTTTCCTATATGCGCGTGCATCCAAATCATGGGAGTATAAGTCGTCTAAAGTCAACTTCGTGGCTGCTTTGAATGCTGAGACCACAAATGTATGAGTTCGTGGGTCAAGGCCCTGATCTAACCAGCCTTCAGTAACGCCTGTTGTCGGAGAAGTTATAGTCCAGGTCTTCCAAAAGAAGAATTCCATGAGGACATCATCTTCGCAGCAGCCACAATTGAGGAACCCTTCTGTAACTGTGGGTGACCCGGCCTTGCCTTTGTTGATAACCCTCTCATATGCGACTCCCATCACCTCATATTGTCCTATAACACTGCCGCCATGTGTTCCATCTATAGCACCTTGACGCTTCGACTTTGACTGGTGGTATCGGCACATGTAGTTCTGTGAACCTGAAGTCAGGCACTCAAGCACTAGGGCTCGATTGGTAGCTGCTGCTCTTGGTAGGAATGGCTGGACGTTGCGGATTAAACTGCAGATAAAAATTGGGATAGAAGGTTTGATGATCTTAGGGCCCTTCTGCCTTTGGACTCGGAGGAATTCAGTGACAGCTTTCTGGCCCTCGGCTGTTGTGCTATGTATCAGTGCGTGAATGGTGCCATACTAACTGTTGCACTTACCAATCTTGTCTGCCTTCTCGAGGTCCGTCATCTCCAGCCATCTCTGCCAAGCTAATCAAAGTGCTTCCTTAGCAACTGCATTCATAGTAACAACAACAACTTACGTGTGGGTGACTTCGCCTTCTTCCATTTCTTGCTGCCCTCTTCATCAGTTTCTACAGCTTCTGGCTCATATTCCTCATCATCCACTTCCTCATCGTCATCCTCAGCCACTCTCTTTCTCTTCTCAGACGCCTTATCATTTGTGGCCATTAACGGTTGCTTTTGTTTGGATTTTGTGCCCGTCCGCTTCCCTTTCACTGGCTTCTGCTGTTTCCCTGCCGCTCCTGCATTCTCAACACCTATCTTTGGATTGACCAGCGTATCCTGTGGTTTGTCCGCTGTCTTCGTCACTGTGAGTTGCTCTTTTTCCTTTGTAAGCCGAGCCTGCTCCTCACGTATCTTATCGACTGCAAGCTTTGCCTCCTCTTCACGCCTCCCGTCAGCCGCAAGCTTGGCCTCCTCTTCGTGCCTCCTTTTGGCTGCGAGGTTGGCCTCCTCTTCGTGCCTCCTTTTGGCCGCAAGGTTGGCCTCCTCTTTGCGCCTCTGGTCTCCTGCCAGACTTGCATTGGCTAGAATCTTTTGCCGATTAACAACCTCTTGGTCCTCACGGTGCAACTCTCCATTGCCCTGTTTCTCGTTATCATCAGGTTTAGTTTCCATCTGTCTCAAATCCCCTTCAATTTTCTTCACCAAGAGCTCCTCCAATGCTCGAACATTAGATTCAGCCTCAATTAGAATGACCTTGGCTGCAACAACAGCTTCACTGGCGAGCCTAAAGGCGGCTAGTAATAATTCAATATTTTCTAAACTATGATACATAAAGATGAATACTGACTTGGGGTTCCTCCAGCCTTTTTCTTCTTCAACTTGTCGCCGACAATATTTTGTTTCTTTTCCAATCTCACGACAGTTTCACAGCACCTGAGTGCTTCCCTTCTTGTGAGTTCAAGGTCTGTATACACAATCACCAATCAAGATCACAGAAACGCAAAATGAACTGACTCTGTTCAATATTTTCCTCAGGCATTTTCTAACGTTTGACGGTTTGGCTACGGCTGGATCTGACCATGACCATTCTGAGCTAGCTTGGCTGCCATTATTAATATGTCACGATGCATCTCTGCTATGGTTACACAATATTTAAAGGCTGATGTGCCCATTTCTAGTTCCCTCACCGATGGCTAAGATTTCACAGAAAAAGCAAGGCCGCATTTGTCACCGTTGCGAAGGACAACCATTGCTCACAAAATGCGCACATTCCAAGCAACACAGAACACAAAAACTTTTGGTGGATTGTAGCGGCTCTAGCGAAGCACCTGCCAGTGCCATTAATGATACGAACCCTTCTTCAGGACTGAGCCTATCATTGATTCCGGCCAGCACCACATGTCCCTCTGGGGGAGAAGCAGATTTGTTTAGTTCTGATACCCCGCCCATTGTATGTTTCAACATCACGTTCCATTGATGAAATGCACCTTTTCTTTTTTTCCAGTTCACCGGGGTTATAGATCCAAGATTGCTAGATCAAAGACTTAATTTCCTCCGTGGTGCAATGTTCACATCGCTGTCCACCTCTGTCAACACAAGCCTGCCTCAAACGCCTGTTGCTTCCCTTACACATACTTGTGCACCACCCGCCCTGGGGGTATCTACACAAATAATAACAGATACCGAAAACACTGACCAAGACTTGGCAGTTTCAGTTTCACGTATCAGGGCCAGCCACCATGAGCCAATATATGGTGAGGTAGAGGGTGCCATGTGTGGCAATCACAGCTGGGGTATGTGTCCCGTTTTCTGCAGTCCTATCATTCTATCTTACAAAAAACAGTCTTTTCTCGATCCAAGCCGCTTTGAGTTGTGGAGGCAAGTGCAATACAGGCAGGCTCACGGTTTCAGCGTGAAATTAGCAACATTTTTGAATGCGTAGGTCTCTAGAAATCTAACTGGATTTTCACTTATACTTCATTCTCAGTGCGAACAGCTGTCCCATGAGACAGGCTGCTGGCTGTTCATAGGAGCTCAACATCTTCACACAAACAAACCATTTGTCCACTACTCATCTGATCGCATTCGGCGTGAAGCCGCATCCCAAATTACAGATATTGCTTCCAGTTTTGGGATTCTTTGCGCATCACTTGTTGCTTCTTGGCGGAATGATGCTCTTGTTTTGGCTCAGAAACTAGCAGCTGTGGAAAAGGAACAGGAGGAAGCTAAATTGGCATTACAGGAACAGGCAGGCGTCTTGGAGGCAAAAGATGCTCTGATTGCTCATTATGAGTCATTGTTGGGACAGGGTCCAGCCCAGTCGTAGCTAGTTATGTTACCGGATGTTAAAACATAGAATCTGTCTTGCCTATCGATTCAGCAAAATGTGTCGTCTATTTTTTTGACTTTCAAAGGTATGGCAGTTACTTTTGTAACGGTTACTCATAAGACCGTCAAGTTTTTCAGGAGACGCACATGACATCTTTATCCCACAATCAAATTCAATCATCAGGGACACACCACCTTTTTTTACCTTCACATGTAAGATTTAAAAAAAATTCGTATATTGTTGTTGTATATAGTAGGTGACGAACAGCGTAGAGAATCAACATACATCGAGCGCCCACATGACAACACTCCCATGAAATCCACATACGCCAAAATATGCTGATGGGGAACCAAGTTACAGGCAACAAAATCGACGGCAATATGTGAACAGATTAACGTACAATTAGGTCCACCAAGGTCGTCTTAGATGTAAGTTACTAGGAAAAAAAAAAGAGACAACGATCAATACTGTGAAACACTGTAGCACCGTAACAAATTGATATAAGTTACTATAACAGAATAAAAGAGACGATGATCATTATTGTGAAACATCATAGCAGCGCAACAAATTACCTTTATATGCATGTTTGTATACACCAAGGTGACTATGTTACATTGCTAGCGTGCACGTTCCATCCTATAACAGAGATGACAATCAATCTCATGAAGATTCGTAGCAGTGTAACAAATTACCTGTTTGTATACCATAGACGAGCTAGTAATCAATTCAATAATAATGTTCTGACAAAGGGACAACACATTCACAATGAGGTAATTCACCCTGCTTATATATGTTTGCCAATCGCACACGGACCACATGCTTTAGGGCTGGGTGCATTATTTCTAAAACGTGACTCATAACATAGCATGCCATGGCTGAAGTAATCAAATTTATTTATCCAACCCGTTCATTCTTCGTATCTTGAGCCGATTCCAGATGGAGAGGAAAACCTTTGTGTAACAAATAGCCCGATACTGAGACATATAGCTGACTGACTTGCGGATGCGAGTGATTCCACCGTTGCCACATTCTGCTGCACTTGAATTGATCGGTGCAAGTCGTGGATCGACATAAGAATATGTCAACAAGAATGCTGCTGGTGAACATTTGGTATGACCTTTTGTGTGAAAGTCATCTATGAGGAATTGTGTATCAGCAAAAAACTCAGGTTCACAAATCATGCAGTAAGGTCCGAGGGCACATGTGAAGTCGTAAATCACTCTTTTCGGGGGAGTGGCCCATCGAGTCACTAGAGCTGAAAAGACATCGTTGCGGCCTTCCCCATGAGGAATGCAGTGAAAACTGTAACAAATGCTATGTGTGCACCATGCACACATAATCCCTCCAGTTAACCGGTGCTGCCCATATTGTGAATAATACTTAGAGCATTTAGCGCCCCGTCGTCCACCTGGATCACTCTGATTATCATATTTGAGCCCAGGGTACTTTGGCCTGTGACGAATCTGGGGCATGCTATAGCAGCATCCTGTCTGAAGGGAGTTAAATATTTTGTCATACAAGAGATTGATCGCATACATACCTTTCGCCATTCGTCATTGGTTCCTGTGTCTGTGGCCATTAGTGGCAGGCATTCATGCATGATGAGCTTTTGCAGTACTGTCGTTGCTCATTCTTGGACCCACCGGCACAAGCCAAGTATGGCTGTCATGTATGGTCTGCTCTGGCAGCTTCCCTCATACTTCAACACATCATACAGTGCGGGGATGTCAACTAACAGGGATGCGTTGTGGGCTGTAGGGTCACACCATGCCATGACTTAACCCGACTGTGACCAGGCAACTAAGGGTGACAATGTTGGGTTTGAGTCGGGCCAGCCGAGATGGGCCGAGAAATTATTATTGTTAGGTACTTGACGGGGCAACTGAGGAGTGTCATATGTGCCATGTGAGACCGGTGGGCCGAGTCAAGTGCTAGAGTATAGTGGATGGTCTGAGACCGTTGGGCCGACACTGGCTGGGATAATTGTGACCCGTCTCAGACCGTTGGGCCGACATTGGGTGGGGTGGTTGTCACCCGTCTCAGACTGTTCGGCCGACATTGGCTGGGATGGTTGTGACCCGTCTCAGACCGTTGGGCCGACATTGGCTGGCATGGTTGTCACCCGTCTCAGACCGTTGGGCCGACATTGGGTGGGGTGGTTGTCACCTGTCTCAGACTGTTCGGCCGACATTGGCTGGCATGGTTGTCACCCGTCTCAGACCGTTGGGCCAACATTGGGTGGGGTGGTTGTCACCCGTCTCAGACTGTTCGGCCGACATTGGCTGGGGTGGTTGTCACCCGTCTCAGACCGTTGGGCCGACATTGGGTGGGGTGGTTGTCACCCGTCCCAGACTGTTCGGCCGACATTGGCTGGGGTGGTTGTCACCCGTCTCAGACTGTTCGGCCGACATTGACTGGGGTGGTTGTCACCCATCTCAGACCGTTGGGCCGACATTGGCTGGGATGGCTATCACTCTTCTTAGGGGTAGGGATTGGCATCAGTGTTGTTATCGGTGTTGTCATTGGTGCTGTCATTGGTGTTGTCATGGGTGCTGTCATAGGTCTTATCATCGGCATTATCATCGGTGCTATCATCGGTATTACCATCGGCTTTGTCTTTAGTGCTATCATCGGTGTTATCATCGGCATTGTCATCGGTGCTATCATCGGTGTTATCATCGGCGCTATCATCGGTGTTATCATCGGTGCTATCATCGGTGTTATCATCGGTGCTATCATCGGTGTTATCATCGGTGTTATCATCGGTGCTATCATCGGTGTTATCATCGGTGTTGTCTTTGGCATTGTCATTGGTGCTATTATCGGCATTGTCATTGGTGTTGTCATTGGCGTTGGCATTGACATTGGCATTGGCATTGGCACAGCTCCAATGGAAAGGCCGATCAGATTGGCATTTGTTGGGTGACAACCCATGTTCAAATCTCAATGCCCTGTTGGATAAATATCCTTCTCAATCTACACAATGTACTTGTTATGCTACAGCCAGGAGATTGTGTCCCCAGTGTGAAGGACAGATATGGCTGTATTGCAAAACTCCGATGCATCGGTCATCGGATCGGCGTTTGTTGGCAGATGACCCATGGTCAATTACCGATGCCCTGTTGCCTAAATATCCTTGGCAATATAAACAATTTACTTGCCATGTTACAGCCAGGTCATTAGTGTTCTCAGTGGTCAGCTCGGAGTTTTATGTATTGTCAAAACTCCGATGCATCGGTCATCGGATCGGCGTTTGTTGGCAGAAGACCCATGGTGAATTACCAATGCCCTGTTGCCTAAATATCCTTGGCAATATAAACAATTTACTTGCCATGTTACAGGCAAGTCATTATTGTTCTCAGTGGTCAGCTCGGAGTTTTATGTATTGTCCAAACTCCGATGCATCGGTCATCGGATCGGCGTTTGTTGGCGGAAGACCCATGGTCAATTACCAATGCCCTGTTGCCTAAATATCCTTGGCAATATCAACAATTTACTTGCCATGTTACAGGCAAATCATTATTGTTCTCAGTGGTCAGCTCGGAGTTTTATGTATTGTCCAAACTCCGATGCATCGGTCATCGGATCGGCGTTTGTTGGCAGAAGACCCATGGTCAATTACCAATGCCCTGTTGCCTAAGTATCCTTGGCAATATAAACAATTTACTTGCCATGTTATAGCCAGGTCATTAGTGTTCTCAGTGGTCAGCTCGGAGTTTTATGTATTGTCAAAACTCCGATGCATCGGTCATCGGATCGGCGTTTGTTGGCAGATGACCCATGGTGAATTACCAATGCCCTGTTGCCTGAATATCCTTGGCAATATACACAATTTACTTGCCATGTTAAAGCCAGGGCATTAATGTCCTCAGTGGTCAGCTCGGAGTTTTATGTATTGTCCAAACTCCGATGCATCGGTGATCGGATCGGCGTTTGTTGGCAGAAGACCCATGGTGAATTACCAATGCCCTGTTGCCTAAATATCCTTGGCAATATAAACAATTTACTTGCCATGTTACAGGCAAGTCATTATTGTTCTCAGTGGTCAGCTCGGAGTTTTATGTATTGTCAAAACTCCGATGCATCGGTCATCGGATCGGCGTTTGTTGGCAGAAGACCCATGGTGAATTACCAATGCCCTGTTGCCTGAATATCCTTGGCAATATACACAATTTACTTGCCATGTTAAAGCCAGGTCATTAGTGTTCTCAGTGGTCAGCTCGGAGTTTTATATATTGTCAAAACTCCAATGCATCGGTCATCGGATCGGCGTTTGTTGGCAGATGACCCATGGTGAATTACCAATGCCCTGTTGCCTAAATATCCTTGGCAATATAAACAATTTACTTGCCATGTTACAGCCAGGACATTAGTGTTCTCAGTGGTTAGCTCGGAGTTTTAGATATTGTCAAAACTCCGATGCATCGGTCATCGGATCGGCGTTTGTTGGCAGAAGACCCATGGTGAATTACCAATGCCCTGTTGCCTAAATATCCTTGGCAATATAAACAATTTACTTGCCATGTTACAGCCAGGACATTAGTGTTCTCAGTGGTTAGCTCGGAGTTTTAGATATTGTCAAAACTCCGATGCATCGGTCATCGGATCGGCGTTTGTTGGCAGAAGACCCATGGTGAATTACCACTGCCCTGTTGCCTAAATATCCTTGGCAATATACACAATTTACCTGCCATGTTACAGCCAGGGCATTAATGTCCTCAGTGGTGAGGTCAGACTTTGATGTATTGCAAAACTCCGATGGCATCAGCCATCGGATCGGCATTTGTTGGCAGATGACCCATGGTCAATTATCAACGCCCCATCGCCTAAATATCCTTGGCAATACACACAATTTATTTGCCATGTTACAGCCGGGTAATATGTAACCCTCAGCACTGAGGTTGGAGATTGATGTATTGCAGAACTCCAATGCATTGGCTCATCGGATTGGCATTTGTTGGAGGACAACCCATATCCATTTAATCATTTCCAACTCCTCAAATATCCTTGTCAATATTCATAATTTATCTGCCATGTTAGAATCATGAAGCTTCCTCTGCTCAATGTTGGCCAATGTCAGCTCTAGTGCTACTTCATTTCTCAACTCAAAACACACAATTAAATCGACCAACATTCATAGAACACTATAGATACACACTCCCATTTACCACATCCCTTCTTAGACCACCAATAGTGGCCCACTCCTCAAAGCAAGTGGTCAAAAAATCGCTCAGAAAGCAGTCAACAGGCGCTCACTCAACATGCTTCCCTTGACTCCTCATGTTTCCCCCAACCTCCTAGCACCACTCTATCATGGACAGGCTATTACTAACATTCTACATGAAAGTCTCAAGGCCTGAGAGCATTTGGTCCAGTCAAATCTCTTGACAGAGCACAAAAGTGCGAAAAATACCCGGGTGATCATGGGGAGCATCTGGGAGGTTAAACTCTGTTCCTGGCATCCCCACAACAGCATGAGGATGTCTGTACAATATACAATGCCCCAAATGACAGGTTATAGCACCTGAGAACACCTGTGTAAGCTTGGGACAGCAGAAGGTTAAAAAAGTGCGAAATGTACTTTGCTAGTGACAAGGAAGGCTAGGGAGGCTTCAGTGCTGCCAATAGATAGAGGTGTGAGCTGAGATATTGCCTGCAAAGTTGTGGAATTGAGGGTGGAACAGAAGTTGAGATATTGAGGCATTATTATTCAGAGGTGCTTCCCAAATGCATGCCTATGCAAACTCAGATTCAATGCCATTTGTACACCACTCGTGAATTTCAACCTCAATATCTCAACTTCTGTTGCACCCTCAATTCCACAACTTTGCAGGCAATATCTCAGCTCACACCTCTATCTATTGGCAGCACTGAAGCCTCCCTAGCCTTCCTTGTCACTAGCAAAAGTACATTTCGCACTTTTTTTAACCTTCTGCTG